>OW240918.1:109444491-109546991 GCA_933207985.1 Pelobates cultripes
CTTTCAACATTGAAGTTGCTGTTTAGTGGATAGGTGAGTGCGCTGGATCTTGTGTATTGTATTATTTGGCCCCCAGCAGCACCCCCATTTATGCATGTTAAGGTGAGTGCAGCCAACCCCCTCTTGTTTTATATATATATTTGGGAGTCTAGCCAGCTCCTTGGTTTTGCACCCCTCCCTGTCACAGGTGCCTCATCCCAGGGCCCTATTTAGCCTTGTACTGCAGAGAGCCCCAGATGGAATTTTTTTCCCCAAGTAGGTTAATCTCATAAGAGCAGACATTAGGCTGTTAGTGTAGGACCTGCCAAAGATGGGGTACATTGACGTTGTGGCAGGCTTATGCAGTGTATGATCATATAATGTAACTAAACCCCCATTATTTTTGCCTAGATTAGGTGTTTTTAAAAAAACAAATACAATCTTTCAACATTGAAGTTGCTGTTTAGTGGATAGGTGAGTGCGCTGGATCTTGTGTATTGTATTGTTTGGCCCCCAGCAGCACCCCCATTTGTGCATGTTTAGGTGAGTGCAGCCAACCCCCTCTTGTTTTATGTATGTGTTTGGGAGTCTAGCCAACTCCTTGGTTTTGCACCCCTCCCTGTCACAGGTGCCTCACCCCAGGGCCCTATTTAGCCTTGTACTGCAGAGAGCCCCAGATGGAATTTTTTTTCCCAAGTAGGTCAATCTCATAAGAGCAGACATTAGGCTGTTAGTGTAGGACCTGCCAAAGATGGGGTACATTGACGTTGTGGCAGGCTTATGCAATGTATGACTGCTGGCAATGTAAATCTAAACCCCCATTATTTTTTGCAGTTTCTTAGATTAGGTGTTTTTTAAAAAAACAAATACAATCTTTCAACATTGAAGTTGCTGTTTAGTGGGATAGTGAGTGCGCGCTGGATTGTGTGTGTATTGTATTGTTTGGCCCCCAGCAGCACCCCCTCTATTTGTGCATGTTTAGGTGAGTGCAGCCAACCCCCTCTTGTTTTATGTATGTGTTTGGGAGTCTAGCCAACTCCTTGGTTTTGCACCCCTCCCTGTCACAGGTGCCTCATCCCAGGGCCCTATTTAGCCTTGTACTGCAGAGAGCCCCAGATGGAATTTTTTTCCCAAGTAGGTTAATCTCATAAGAGCAGACATTAGGCTGTCAGTGTAGGACCTGCCAAAGATGGGGTACATTGACGTTGTGGCAGGCTTATGCAATGTATGATCATATAATGTAACTAAACCCCCATTATTTTTGCCTAGATTAGGTGTTTTAAAAAAAACAAATACAATCTTTCAACATTGAAGTTGCTGTTTAGTGGATAGGTGAGTACGCTGGATCTTGTGTATTGTATTGTTTGGCCCCCAGCAGCACCCCCATTTGTGCATGTTTAGGTGAGTGCAGCCAACCCCCTCTTGTTTTATGTATGTGTTTGGGAGTCTAGCCAACTCCTTGGTTTTGCACCCCTCCCTGTCACAGGTGCCTCATCCCAGGGCCCTATTTAGCCTTGTACTGCAGAGAGCCCCAGATGGAATTTTTTTTCCCAAGTAGGTTAATCTCATAGGGGCAGACATTAGGCTGTTAGTGTAGGACCTGCCAAAGATGGGGTACATTGACGTTGTGGCAGGCTTATGCAATGTATGATCATATAATGTAACTAAAACCCCCATTATTTTTGCCTAGATTAGGTGTTTTTAAAAAAACAAATAAAATCTTTCAACATTGAAGTTGCTGTTTAGTGGATAGGTGAGTGCGCTGGATCTTGTGTATTGTATTGTTTGGCCCCCAGCAGCACCCCCATTTGTGCATGTTTAGGTGAGTGCAGCCAACCCCCTCTTGTTTTATGTATATATATATATATATATATTGAATGTGTGATATTCAGACCTTTGTGTGCTCCTCTGATTTTTACACTTCACACTATCAATTATTTTTATTTGACACCCTTTTTATTCTTTGTTTCTTTTTTTCTTCTTCCCTTTTTGGTCAATTTTGGTTTCCATGGTGATTTCTGCAATATTCTTTCATTGTCTCTTTGTTTCTAATTCTTCTATTTCCTTTTTTTCTTTCTTATTCTCCTTTTTCTTTGTTTAGCCTTGTTTTAGTGGATTTTAATGTTGGTCCGTGATTGGAATTGCAGTCATGTAACTCACATAAACTTTAATAATTTGTTATTATGAGGCTTAATACCCTCTTACTCAGAGATATGACCACATAATTGACATTCCGATTCCATGACTTCACAAACTCAAACTACAGCAGGCACAGGCTCCTCTCATTTATTTTCACACTACTTTTAGGTCTTGGGACATTCTTTGAGTGCCTAATACTACCATTCTCGTTGGGTTATTTTGAAGTGTTCCTTGCTTCTGCTGATACTGTCATCATGATCATGTTATTCACATAACTGACAGCATAAATTGACATATTGGGCTTTAATTTTTATTTTTATTTTAAATAAAATATTTAATGATTATTTATTAAAGGTATCTTTATTGAATATATATATATATATATATATATATATATATATATTTATATATATATGTAATTTTCTAAATTTGTTAAATTTTACTTTTTATTATGCACACTTTGTTTTGATATAGATACATGATTTTACATTATGTTTATGATGTCATCACTATGCACCCTATACAGCTTTATTTGCACACCAGCTGGATTATTCTTTTCTTAAATGGAAAAAAAGGTGAGTGTGCCCACATTGGTCAGAAATGCCTCACAAAAAGTGATGGTAAATGAAACCTAATGTAAAACAAATTAAAAAAACAATACAGTGTAATATATAACAACTATGTATATTAGAAGAGTAACTTGGAACGCTCATAAGTTTGAGAGCCAATTATGAGCGGACGCTACACTGTAAAAGCATGTCAGCAATCTCAGATGTAGAGAGGGTGCAGCGTTTTCAAAATATCAGGTCCCTCAGAAATGGTAACGATCCTCTAAGGATAATCAGGTACCAGGATGGATTAAAAAAAGGTTTTATTGATAAAATATATAAAGTAAAAAATGGCACAATGTGTTTCAACCCAATAAGGTGTCTATCTAAGGTATATACAAATATAATACTAACCATATGGTCCTTAAATACCCTCCTAATAACAGACTTCTTGATTGCAGGTGTCTAAAAGTCCAAATATGGTATACTCTATCGCCCCATCCAATATGGAGATTAGTGTTTTGTCCGTGTAGTTCCACTTTTAATGACCTTTCCAAGAGAACTACTCACTCTGTATAAGCCTATATCACTCCGAATAATGCATTTCCAGTTTTGATCATAACGTAGCCGCGTTCTCCTTCACTTGACTTTCCTGTACAAGTACAGAAGGTCAATTATCAACAAAACATCCAAGACAAATTTGTGTATTCCATATGATTATATAATGAACCAAAAATATAAAAAAGCTAAGTTATAGTTAGATAACAATATTCACTGGGAAAAAAAAAAGGCTAAAAAACAAGGTCATCGTGGTTTCAGGAGTTTTCACCAGCCAATTTATTGTCTATTTAGTCCAACCCACACTATGCATTAAATAATCAAATTAAATTACAGTTACAACTATTGACCTTTTTCATAAAAAAAGTTTTTGATTAAAAAGAGATATCTAACATTCCATGTGTTTTTCTTTTTAATATTGTATGTCACTGCACTGCCAAAGAAAGTGATTAATAGCAAATTCTACTGTCAAATCAATAATGCTATTTTATTGTTTATTATTATAAGACTGAATTAATTAAAATAAAAGGCTGTCCTTTATTCGTCAGCTACAATGGGATAGGTTTTGAAACTTTATGGTCTCATGTTGGCCACTCATAAAAAAGCACAGGTTTAGTCTTACAAAATAACTTTCCCTTTAGAGATTTGAAGTGACAGTTGTCATCATCTTGTTGTTTGATTTATAGAGCAGGATGAATTCAACTTTATTCACAATTTTCAGCATTTGTACAGTTTTCAGTTGTGTGATGGATGAAATTAAATAGAAGTCAATGTAAAAGGTAAAGTTTGTTAAAAACAAATTAAAGTTTGTTGGAAACAAGCAATTTAAAATTTAATTTGTTCAAGTTTGCAAACTACTTAGTGTGTCAGTTATGTTTTAAGCCAAGTCAGACTCGGTTTATGATTTAATTGATGGCTAATTGTATATAGTAGAAAAATACGATGGCTATTTGTTAAGACACCCCTGGTGTCTTTAAGAGAAACCGCCGTTTAGTTAACCTTCCCCGGTCACAATATCAGTAACTCCATTCGCATAGACTGCAGTATACGAACCACCATCAGGGGAAGCGGTAATCTCCTGACCGGGATCCGTGAAAGGCTCCAAACTCCCGAACAGAAATCCACAAACCGCCGCTTACCGCCGAACGAAGATATCCACCAAGTGGCTTTTGGTTCCAATAATCAGTCTCTAGGCATCAATAGTAAATCTCCCCAATAACGAGACAGAAGCTCCACATTGAGGGTCAAACAGGATCTGGCTTTATTGTGGGCTACCCGCCCGTATTTATGCAGGTCTGCCACTTGGTGGACACTCCCCTAGTGGAACAAATGGGAGACTGTAATGACAGATAGACATGGGGACATTTCAGACATACAGATGTAAACTTTTCCCACAATGCAATATGGTTTCCTCCCCTCTGCCCTGGAGATTATTGAGAAGTAATTCAATTATCTCCAGGACAAAGACAAATCACCATCTTAAATAAAATGCCAGAAAACACACAAAAATATATAATTCTACAACTACTGAACATTTCACATTTGTATCACACATCCCCAGATAGCCTGGATCTGAGGGCATATTATTAGCGAATAGCGCTCAGATCCCACACACATAGTTCAATCGCCATGGAGTCAATGTTCTTACTGTCTTTCGGTATGCGATTGACTCCATGGGAAGGCTATCTGGGTTAAGACTTTTCGTGTGATTCCAAACTCCCGAACGGCTGGTGTTCGCATGCTTTCGTCGATGGAGTAGGGTGACCCGTTGTTTCAGCGGTGTTCGGCAGAAAAAGTGTCTGTTTTTAGTTCCATGAAATCAGTGCCGAACACCGCTGGTCTTTCGTGTGTTTTAAAATGGCCACTGCCTCGTGGTCGACATACGAACGACGGCCACCCTGAATTTGGTTTAATTGAGAAGTGTCTGCGGTTAACCACAACGTTCTAATTGGGATCAAGAGGTTAACCAGCAGCACACTTCTATCCTTGGTGGCCATCCGTTCGGTAGATTTGTTCGGTGAAAAAGAGTAATTCGAATGGCTGGGCTATAGAAACAGCCATTTACACGAAGGAGGGCAGAAATAAACGAATCCACCACAATAGACAGACAGAAGGTTCTGTCACACTATTCTTTTAAATATGCATAATTATTCACATTAAAATGTAGTACTTGCAAGATTTTTTATTACTTTTTATTTTATTATATAGAGGGACTACTAGTGGCATTTACACCACATGGTCCTCAATACCATGTACTTCTTGCAGTGACAGCCTAGGCCATCCTAATTTTGCTCACAGTGCCTAGAAGGATATTGGCTATACCTCACTGATGATACCTTACAAGGTTGAAACGATCATCTGGGGTTGCTGTATCTCTGGTGCAGAGGGAACTTGCTGGCATTTCGGATCTGGACTGCCCGTACGGGTGGGACCAGTCTGATATGCTTGAGATATGTTCTCTCTGTAATGGCATTAGATGAGCTAAAACCAGCTTGAGATCTGAGCGGGGACCCACCAAAGAGCAGGCTAATTGAGCTGTTGTCCATTCTCATCTCTCTTGCTACTTGTTTTTTTCTTTGACATCCTAATTTAGATATCTTGTCCTTAAGGGCATGTGTGTATGGCAATGACTGACAACATTGGTCAGCCTAATCAACGTTATAATGCCTCCCACTAGTAATATAAAAGTAGGTTGAAGAGTCAAAGTCTGCCCATTTTTCATAATGTAGCAAAGCACATTAGCTATCTATTTAGCCTCCACAATTCTATAAGTTGTATGTCTAGCTTGTTTCATGTTTTTAAAGATAAAAGTTATTAATTTCTATATTGTATTGTCACTGTCATTTGCTGTTACTTACCATAAATTGTTTAAATTGTAGTAAATTGCCATATATTTTGTATATTGTTTATCCACATATTTGACTGTGACGAAGGGCACTTCGCCACTTGGTCCTGGAGAGGCCTGCTTGCCAGCCTCCTGCCCTGCGACTATGGCCCCTGGGAGATTGTACCCGTTTAAACCAGCATTTGGGCTTATAGACTTTTATTGTACGGTGCTGGCCCTTGAACAACAGTGTATGAACATATTAGAACTTTTTGGTCACTTTTACTTCCCCTTTGAATCCCTGGAAAGGTGTGGCTCTTCCCCTCCCCCAGCTCCATTGTTCTCCAGTAGGGCGTTGTCCCAGGGACGCTGCCAGACCAGTGGGAACTGGTTTGGGCAGGAAAAGCCATGCTTGCAAGTGATAACAAAGGACTTTGACCTAACTTTTAAACCCCTGAACCTATTCAAGTGAATTTTGGATATGTTTGTCCCCAAGTTATACTGGTTAAAATAATATGTTTTATGTATGTGTGAGGTAAACTCACAAAGTTATAAAAATGTGTAAAAAGTGTAACTTTTCAGCTTGGAGATAATTGAGTAGATACAGTAATTGACTTAATTATCTCCTAAGCAGAGGGGAGGAATATGATGAGTGTGTTTCTATTGTCCCATTGTGTCTGATTGGCTGCTGTACTTGCATTGTATGTGTTGTAATGGGTTTATTTGTTGTTCTGAAAAAACCATGTGGGTGGTACTATGTGTGGAAAACCTGCATAAAAGAAGGCCCTTTGGTGCCAAGTAATAAAGTTCTTCTTCACCCTCAATCTAGAGTCATGTCTCTTATTGGGGCAATAGCTATATCACTACAAGGGATTGCTATGCTCTGCATGCTCCCTTGGATAATCACTTCTAAGCTCTTTTAAGAGCTTGTTCCTGCTTCACTCTCTTGGATGAGAGGTTCACCCACTGGAGCCTGGAGCCTTGTCGTAGGTCCAGGGTGGGTAAGAGACGGCGAGACCCCAACCAAGCTATGTAGGTTCGTGGGGTCTGTGGTGGTTGTGGTGTCTGGCAGAGTGCTTGGAGCCCTCTGGAAGCACTGGGAGCATCCAATAACGGAGGTACCCAGTCGGGGTGCCAGGTGATCCGTTACATTGACCATTAAACCAAGAATCAAAAACTTTTGGGCAAAATATGAAAGAGTGTGACTAAACTTTTGCATTAAACTAGCATCGACAGAACATTTTTAAAATATTTCTATCAGTTCAGCCCTTTTTCTTCATTGCAGCTCTACAGGGGGAATATTCATTGTCTTGCCAATGTTAGCTTTTTGATATACAGAAACAGCCCTAGGCTCTGCTATGAGTTTTGAAGGATGTGCTTTTGAAGAATTCATGTTGTTCTGTTTTATTAACCAGTGGCAATAGAAATGTGCATAAAACTAATTTCATAGCATAAAAGCGAATGAGTGTTCACCTTTGGGAAATATCATCATCCTTAACATTGAAAATGATTACATCAAATGACTATATAGTCTTGTTAGACTCTTTGAAACTTTCACAACTTAAACCTATATAAAAAACAACAATAACTAAAAGATAAAAGCAAAACATAAATAATTACTGATCCCCAAACATCCTATAAAAAGAATACTTTTAATTTATGTTGAGTTACAATTTTAGAAACTATACAGTTGGTATCCAATATCATAGTCATATCATCTACCAATATTTTTTTTATTTAAATTGAAAATCTTTAGAGGTGCTCAACATACTAAACCAAACACATTGTATTAATAGGCAATAGAATAGCAATGGCACAAAGGGATACTCTGAGCACCAAAAAAACTTTGCCTTTAAAAGCAATTTTAATGTACAGATTATACCCATGCAGTCTCACTGTTTAATAATCTTTTATTTGTTTCTGTCTATGCAGCCCTAGCCATACTTTCCCTGGCTTAGACTAACACAGCCTATATGAAAACAAATTGTTTAATTTTCAATTAGATATGGCAGCACAGTGTGTTTACTTTAGATGTTTGTTTTTTGCTTTGTTAATTGAACTGTAATCACATAAAAGAAGCTCATGTAGGCTCTAGTGGGCTATTAGCAGAGTAGATATAAGACATTCTATAAATTCTAAATTAAGCACAGCTTGCAATAAAGAAAGTTTAAACATTACATTCCTCTTTATAGGGAATGTGTAGGGAGGCTGTGTAGGTCATATGCAGGGATTGTGTAAACAAAAGTGATTTAACTTCTGAATGGCAGATAATAGCAGTGATAATACATTAGTATGATCTGTTCACCAAAAACTTTCCATTGAGCTAAAGTTGTTTTGGTAATTATAGTGTTCCTTTATAGTGTTCCTTTAACCTTTAAATTGCTGTGTCTTCTGAAAGCATACAATGTAAAATATGCATTTATCACAATGTGGTAGAATAACTCATGAAGTAAACCACATCTAATACAGAACTGTGTCAAAGGGATATTATTTTATCAAAAGCTGCAAAGTTAATTTGAGAAAAATGATGCACCAATCTGGGATGCATGTATGTGCATTGTTAACATTTTGATAGAAGGAGAACAGAGAAGTAAAGAGTGGGTACAAAGAGGAAGGGTGAAAGGAAGTTGAAAAACAAAAATATTTGAAGGATATGGTTTCTTTTTGTCCTCAATCAATGCCATGTGCTTCTTTCAGTGACATCATAGGCTAGCCTTATCTAGATACAACATTTTGTCCTCAATGCCATGTGCTTCTTGCCGTGACATCATAGGCTAGCCTTATCTAGATCATAATGCCTACCACTGGTAAATAAAAAGAAATGGATAAGTAGCGTGTATGAATGGTTAACAATTTCCTCCAAATGGGGTATACCCCATTAAGAAGAATAGGGAGTAGTCATACATTCAGCTTAACATATCATCACCTCAAGGCATGCTGTCTAACGCTAAACAATTATACCTATACTTGCATTGTGCCAGATCTATATAATGAAAACTTTATAAATGTGACCCTTTGGCCATAGTTGTTGTTATACCTGTACCTTGCGACATCTGTGAATAAAGAAAACAGAAAAAAATAGAAATAAAAGGCAGCATTTTACATTAAGGACTGCCACCAGTGAACTCATATCTCAGAATCCATCATCATTTCTATAACAAAGTAACAAGGAGAAGACAGAGGATAGCAACCTTCAAATACATTTTGGAAGAGTAACAATTGTAACCTTTAGAAGTAATCATCAAAGCATCAAGATGAATGTTCTAAGTGATAAAAAAAACAGATCTTTCATTTACATTCTGTGTGGTATGAAAGTACATCTGTCCAGCTGATGTAGAACAGTCTTCAGAAGCTCTGTCTGCAATAACAGTGCTAGAACTATGATCTTACATTAGTGTGGCATGTCTGCTCTGCAAACAATGTGAGGGCTTGGATTTGACCTAAGCAACCTTTGTATGCTTAGACCTTGACAGTGGAGCAGCTATGAGTCACAGATATCGCAAGCAGACCGGGACATGATTAATGTAAAACCCCAGCTACATTTCTTTTCTTCTGTGTGATAAATGTCTATTTTTTTAAAAAATTTTTGAAAATATCAGTAGTTTAAATGTTTCAATGAAAAGTCATGTTTCTGATGTGCGATAGTGAGGAGGTTAATCTGGTTTGGGTACAGGCTTTTGTTTGGGGGTGGTGGTATAAATGAATACAAATATCATT
This sequence comes from Pelobates cultripes, assembly GCA_933207985.1. Taxonomy (NCBI): domain Eukaryota; kingdom Metazoa; phylum Chordata; class Amphibia; order Anura; family Pelobatidae; genus Pelobates; species Pelobates cultripes. Next base: position 109,454,257 of record OW240918.1, read on the forward strand.
GGACACATTAAAGTTGGTGTTGTTTGAAAAATGTAATAAATACGTGTTATCAATTTGGAATTCTCCTTGGGGGTTTCTTTGTTTGATCTGAGAAATTGCATATATTATAGTGAAAGTACACAATACAATAATCCCTATCTTGTTGTGCTCATTATATTAATTTTCATTATATTGATGGAGAATAGAATTTGTTCCCCATGTGTTCTTTTCTGTAACAATTAATTACATTCAAGATAACATTTTGGCAAATTTGATTAATCAATGTGGATATAGGAATTAGTACCGATTATCGAATATTCATGCCTATCAATAAGAGATCTACGATAGATAAAGAGATTGATTTGTGGGGTCTAATAATTATTTTTTTAATACTTATTGAATCAGATGGATTTGTTCTTAGAGGATTGATAAACAAAATTCTCATACAATGGTAATGTTGCAATTGCAGCAATGTGCGATATGCTGATGTAAGTCATTAGGCACATTATCTCATAGAATTTTTTTCATGATTAAGTTGCATTTTCGCCAGCTTTGCATCCATTTACATTGGTTTTGCCATTATGTTTGTTGTAGTTGTACCTTAGTGGAGCATGTGAAGTAAACATTGAGTTTGTAACTTAAAAGGTACCAATGTAAACCTTTTAAGTTACAAATTTAAGGTACCTGTATAGGTTGCTATACCTTCCACTTTTTATGTATTAGCACTACACCTTACTGGATATTGAATTTGTGGAGTTGTGTTGTTGGAGAGATCACACGTTGGTGTTTTAGCAGCTTTGGTTTTAATATAGGAATTTCCATCACTTGCACTTGGAATATATTTATTATATCTGAATTAGCGCTGGTACACTACCCCCCTTTTTTGTAAACATTGAATTTGTTCACTCTTTTATTTAAATATGATCAGCCACAACAATTAAAAAACTGTCTAATATTGTGTAGGTCCCCTCATGATGCCAAAACAGCTCTGGTGCATTGAAGCATGTACTACACAAGACCATGATTCAGTTCTGATGCTCTCATCCCCATTGAAGGTGCGTTTGATGGTGGACAGGGGTCATCATGGGCACTTGGACCGGTCTGCAGCTACACAGCTCCATATGCAGCAAACTGCGATGCAGTGTGTTTTCTGACAACTTTCTATCATGGTTTTTCTGCAATTTATAGCTCAAACTCTTCTGTGTGATCAGACCAGTTGGGTTGGCCTTTGCTTCCCACATGCCTCAATGAACCTTGGCGCCCATGACCCTGACGCCGCTTCACTGGCTGTACATCCTTACAAAATTTTTGTAGGTACTAACAATTGCATACCATGAAAAGCTCACAAGACTTGCCATTTTGGAGATTCTCTGATCTAGTCATCTATCCATCTATCCACTATTTGGCCCTTGTCAAATTAACAAAGTAAAATATTTTCGCTTGTCCATTTTTACTGTTTCCTGCACATGAAATTCAAGAATTGATTGTTCATTAACTCCCTAATATATCCCATCCCTTGACATGTGCAATTGTAAGGATAATTAATGTTATTCACTTCACCTGTCAATGGTTTTACTGTTGTGGCTAATGAGTGTATATACAAGTTTGGTGGGCAATTAAATCAGATGTGGCTCAAACACAGTTTGGATCAGATGGATGTCCTGATTGTAGAATACTGGTATAAGATGGGTCAGGAATCAATCATCCTATTACTAATTTTGTAAGTGATAAATTTCAATCTCAAGAATCTCTATACACCACCCAAAAATAACTAAAAACCCAAGTATAAAAGGGGGGAAGGTCCTGGAATTGTCATAAATTAAACAATCACAAACAGATAAAATAGTTATAGTTACAAACTTTGCGATATTAATCAGAAAACCCTAATTGAAACTAACAAGAAATCCACTAACAATTGATTGAGTAGTGGAATAGTGTCATAAATTAATATAACTATTGCACCAGGTAATTTGTAAAAAAACAAACATATGTTTACATTGTGTTCACCCCATTTAATAAAAGGTAGGAGTATGTCACCTAAATATTGACTGAAAGTAAAATAAATAAAATAAAATAAAATAAAGCAAACAGCAATATAAACAGATATAGGTGAAGTGTTAGTAAAATTCTTAACATTCACAGCATACAAATAAATACAAATCACTAAAAATATGGGGTGATGTTGTTCCGATGTCGGAACAACCTGAAGGTTAGAGAGGTCCCTGAGGATGTCCACGAGGTGGAATTGCCACACTTAACAAAGAGACTGCTAATGGCCTTGCTACCGCCATGGCAGACCAAGTTGGTGACCCAAGATTGACTGCTTTGTGTCCCAAAACCAGCAAAGGCATCAGCCACTGTCCCAAGAGACTTGGTGGTCCATTTCCATAATGAGAAATACAAAGCAGCAGTCTTGGCTGCCCTTTGAGGGAGGTATCCTTAGGGACTGTGACCTGCAAGCCACTGTGAACCCCACTTGATGACGTTGTGTTTTATTTTATAGTTTTTTTACACTGACATTCTAAGTTAATTATTAGCTCCTTCTTTAGGGTAGATCAGTCACCTTTATTTTAAGTAGGATGACTGGTATTGTTACTAAAATTCCCTTCCCTCAGCCTCCGGCTATGTTGACTTACACTAGAGAGGCATTAAAATTTTCTTAATAACTATACCTTACACAGCTTACTCGCCATGGCCCTAACCCAGACCTATTCACATGCTATTCTTGTATATTTGAATGTCTAAAGCACACCTTTCTGGCATTGTTGCTGCATACAGTAATGAATAACTATTGATTCATACAAAAATAAAGAATTAAAAAAAAATATATAAATATATACATATTGTGAGAGCTGACATAGGGATATTACCAATTACATTATTTAAAAAAAACAGCAAACAAGTAGATAAATCTGAATTAAGTGCATTCATTTGAAAAAAAAATAATCCATTATAGAAGAGGAGTAAAAAAATAAAAAAAAAATAAGGACAAATAAAAATCATAAATTAAAAATTTAACGAACCCCTTGTACTTTGTATAGTAAGTTAGTTCGCACACTCCCAAACTGCTAGATGCTTGAATGATTATAGCATGTTCGCATAGTACGCTAGTTTGTACTGTCCCGAAATCCAAGCAGGTCATGAGAAAAATCAATTGCTTTGTCATTCGCATATCCAAACAACAGTTGAGACTTGATGAAGGGTACAACAGGAATGGTTTATTTTGGCCAGATGGCCCACTTTTATACACAGACCCCCAGCATGGGGTGTCCAGCAAAAGTATAGTAAAACACGCCCGGAGTCTCTGTGTCTGGAAGATAATTGAGTGTACTTTGCTTAATCTAATTATTTCCCAGGCACTAGAGGTACAGAAAATAAAACACAAAACACCCCAAAATATATATAACACACATAGGAACCCCCACAAGTCTTATATCCCCGGTCCTGGATCTGAATGCCCAACATATCCAAATAGCACTCATATCCTATGAAGACAGCCAAATCGTCACCATGGTAAAGTTTTCACTGACCGCACAAGTGGCGTCTGCCCAAAATAGTTCCAGAGTAAAGGTGGTAGCAGTCGGTCACTTTAGGGAGTTCCAAAATGAACAAAAAGTCAAATGGTTCCCCTGACTTATAGGTAGCGATTGTTCGCCTGGTTCGTGTGAACAATCCTTCCGAACAGCGCTCTCCTGGCTTGTCTTGAATAATTAACATAGTTATAAATGATCTTGAAATAGGCATTGAAAGCCATGTTTTAGTGTTTGCAGATGACAAAACTTTGTAAAGTAATAAAATGTGAGCAGGATATTGCTTTGCTGTAGAGGGATTTAGATAGATTGGGGGACTGGGCACTAAAATGGCAGATGAAATTTAATGTAGAGAAATGCAAAGCTATGCACTTCGGGGTCAAGAATGCACAAGCAACTTACACCCTAAATGGTAGTGAAATAGGGATAACCACACACGAGAAGAAATTGGGAATTGTTATAGACAACAAATTAGGCAGTAATATGCAATATCAATCTGCAGTTGATAAGGCCAGTAAGGTTTTGTCATGTATAAATAGGGGCATACATTCTTGGGATGAAAATATAATTTTGCCTCTTTATAAATTGCTAGTAAGACCACACCTTGAATATGCTGTGCTATTTTGTTCACCTGTTCTAAAGAAGGATATCATAGCACTAGAAAAGTGCAGAGACAAGCTACAAAATTGATAAAAGGAATGGAGCATTTTAGTTGCAAAGAAAGGTTAATAAATTTAGATCTCTTTAGTTTGGAAAAACAGTGCCTCAGAGGGGATATGGTAACATTATACAAATATATTTAGGGCTGGTACAAGCCATTATCTGGAAATCTATTCAAAAATATATTATGTATTTATTTATAAAATATTTTATCAGGAAAGATATATTGAGATTTCTCTCGTTTTCAGGTATGTCCTGGGTCCATGTATAGGACACAAGGTCACGCATTTAGGCTGGAAGAAAGGAGATTTAATCTACGGCAAAGAAAAGTTGTTGTTTTTTTACAGTAAGAGCAATAAAGATATGGAATTCCCTGCCTGAAGATGTGGTTTTATCAGAGTCCATATGTTTAAACAGCAATTGGATAAATACTTGCAAAAACATAACATACAGGGATATAATTTCTAATTAGTGTCGAAATAGCTGCTTGATCCAATATCTGACTGCTATTTTGGGGTCAAGAAGGATTTTTTTCCTAGTTTGTTGCGCTTCAGACTAAGTTTTTGCCTTATTTTGTATCAAAAGCAAAAACATGTGTGAGGAAGGCTGAACTCGATGGACGCAAGCAGCTATGTAACTATGTGAGATGAAGCAGGCATTCGTATCAAATTACCAGTGTTTGCGTGGTCAAGTGTCTGACTTAGAGTTCCAGACACTCGACGACCAAGTACTGCTGCCTGCTTTTGGGAGATAAGATGGTTGCCGTTTTCCAGCGCACGTTTTGTTTGGTAATACGAGCGGCGGTCACACAGAGACAGCACTTAAGTTTGTTGTTTTCTTTGAAGTTAAATGAGCCAGAGGGGTGGTCGGTGTCTGGTAGAACAATCTACCGAATGCAGGTAAAATAACTGGGACAGGGAAATACTGGGTTTTGTCACAAGAAACTAAATTTTAATTAGGATGTTAATATACTACAATTCCAAATAAAAATTAAAAGATTGAAAATCAAAAAATTAAAAGGTTTGCACAATTCATCTAAAATAAATTAAAATATACCAAAATACAAAATAATATTAACAAACAAATATTTTTTTTAAAAAAAAAATGAATAGATTAAAATATAAGCATTTACAAATGTATGACTAATAACAAGATATTAAAAATTTAGAGGAATATACAATAGTAGTGTAATGAAGCATATTCTAAAAAATGTTCTACTAAAAATACCTTACCAGAACATATATAGTGATAAGAAAACTTAAATGAATGCATTTAACTAAAAATCTATATTAATGGAATTTTGTTCCAATGTCTTAAATACAAATCTCTATTTTTCTATTACCTGATCTAATTTTCTCCTCGCCTTTACCTAAAAAAATGTTTGGATAGGTTATGACTCAGTAAACCTTTCTTAATATTGTTATTTCCAGTGATTCTTTTCTTTAGTGGTCTCTTTTCATACACATTGTTTCCTACAGGGACATTCCAATAAAAAATGGCCCAAGTTGTAGCACAATTCATATGGGATCTAATACTATATTCTTTATTTGTTAGGTTGCTTCTACACTTTTCAGCTTCTTGATCCAAGTAGAGATCTGATTGCCATTCTAGGGACGAGAAGGACTTATTCCTAGTTTGTTGTAAAGTTGGAAAGCTATTCAAACTTGATGGACACAAACTTTGTCTGTCATTTAGTGGGAAAATAGGTTTCTTTCCTATTATATTGCTTATTATAGTGCCTACATCTGAATCTCATTTTTCAATATATCAGTATTTTTCAAATATTCTAAGGATATGATTGGATTTAGAGCTAAAATGAGTAATAAAAACTATATACATAAACTATATCTACAAAATATATCCATATTATTTGCTCCTGATCTATTTGGCAAAATATCTTCTCTAGGTAATTCATTTGCTCTTTTCATAGCTGATTAAAGAGGAGAACTGGTATATCCTTGATTAAAAAAAATACATTTTAATCTCTTTAATTTGTGCTCTACTGACCTGCTTTTCAGAACAGTTTCACTTAACACATCTAAATTGACTAAGAAATATTGGTAAGTCAAATATTTTTATGGTAGCTGTCCGCAGAAATTAAACTGTTGCAGTCCACTGTTTTTAGCATGCATCTGACCATCTTTAATATAAATATCTAAATCTTAAATCTCAACTCTATTCCTAGATTGATTAAAAGTAAATTTTATTTAATTACATGGGTTCAAATTGATTTCAAAAAATCAAAAAAGATTCTAAGTCCTCTAAATTCTTTTGTAATATAAAAAGACAGTTATCTAAATATCTCCACCTTAAGACAAGGTTCACACCAAAGGAAATAACAAGAAAAAGGAAACTCAAAAGGCTGGAAAGTGGGAGGGGAGGAAAAGACACTCCCGTATCCCACTGCCGAGCCTCCAGAGTATAGAGGTCACCTGGACTGGTAAAAGGGGGTAACCCTGGAAATTGTAGAAAAAAAGGAAGAAAAAAAACCCAAAAAGGGATGTCTTATATAAAGACCGCCCAGAGGGTAAATACCCAGTCCAATCTCAACAGTAGTGTAGTTGCCAAAAAATAAAAAATCCTTTATTGAAATCTATTAAAAAACCTGGGTAATCAGTGATGGACAGAATAATATAGGGAGAAATATGTATGGTAGGAACAAGGCTAATCAAGAGCCAACCCTCACAAGAAGCAGAGAGGGGATAGAAGGCAATATGTACCCCCATACATAACTCAGGTAACAAAGCAGTAGGAAAGAACAGGGAAAGGGAGAAACACACACTCCCAACCAAACAGTAGTGCTATGCTAATACCCTATCTCCTATAAAACACCTTCGTGGGTGTTCTAATCTAAATGCTGTCATAACATCTGAAGCCCCAGGTTACACACACATACTAGAAAAACATAAATGAAAAGGTGCTCAGAGCAAAGTGCTCAAGAGAGTATTAAAAACACAGAAGAACCCGACGTACGTTTCGGCGTGACCACACGCCGTCCTCAGGGGTATCAGCAGTGAGCAAAAAACTGTCCGGGTGGTAAATTTATACCTTAAGCTCATAAGCTTTATTGTAATCACCTGTGATTGTGTCTAAATTGCTCCGGTCCTCCTGCAAATGGGGCTGTGGGGGTGTGGTGTAACACACCATAGTGTCAGCCCACATTTCTATGTCAGAGGTAGCCAGAACAGAAATCAGGTGAAAGGGAATTAACCCTTTGAGTGCCCCGCCCGGAACAGATATAAATGGATACTTACTATATCTAAAAGGCAGTATCCATAGCTTAACAATTAACCCTTGGAATGTCCAAATTGTATCATATAGGTCAAGTGTGTGGATTGATTCTTATGGCTGTATTGTGTAGCTTTAGTACAATTAAAGAAACAACTTATAACCGTTGTGAACCAGTAAGGGATAAGTACAATGGCTATATGGGCAGTCATACACAGAAGCCGACAATTCTTTTATTGCCACTGTAAATAGTAACCCATTAGTTTATGCAACACAAAACAGACCCCTAAACTCTTAGACCTATAATGCAGGTAAAATTAATGGACATATGAACACCAAATATAATAGAAATAAATAAAGAATATATACATATATACAGGCATAACTTAAGATACCATTTATTATCAGAATTATTGCAGTACTTTAAATAAACGGGGAATATGAAAACCCTTCATTTAGCCCCAGGGGAGATAGCGTTTTGAGATGGTAAATCCAAAACGCCTCTCTTTGTCTTAGTTTTAGGTCCCAGTTTCCTTTCCTAGGAGGCTGTGGTACATGTTCAAGACCCATGAACCGGATGCCTGCCGAGGAGTGATTGTGATGTAGATGTAAATGCCTTGAGACAGGTGTTTCCAAACGTCTCTTGACAGAATTTACATGTTCACGTATCCTTAGCCTGAAGTGGCGAAAAGTCTTGCCTACATATTTTAGGCCACAGGAGCAAGACAGTAGGTAAACTACTCCTGTTGTGTTACAATTAAAGAAGGAACGTGGTTTGAAATTCATTAAGCCCTTGCTGTCAGAGGCCCTCTTGGTAATAAGCGGGCATGCACTGCAGTGACCACATTGGAAAGAACCCATTGGTAGGTATTTTTGAAAATAACCTGACGGGGACGTAGTTGAGAGGTGACTAGGTGCTAGGATATCTCTCAAGTTTTTGCCCCTCCGTGCTGTAATTGAAGGGAGTGATGGCAGAATTTCCTTCAGATGCTTATCTGATTGGAGGATAGGCCAGAATTTTTGAAAGACATTCAGCATAGTGTCCCATCCTGCATCATATGTACCTATGCAGCGTATTTTATTTTCCTCAGTCTTACGACCCCCATCTGTAATTAGGGTTTCCCGTTCAGTGTGGATTGCCCTCAGATAGGCTCTTTTCAGAACCCTATTTGGGTAACCTTTGGCCTTAAACATGTGACGCAGCTCATTTGCTTTTAATTTGAACTCCTCCATCGTGGAGCAGTTTCGTCGAAGTCTCAAATATTGGCCTATTGGGATACCGGATTTGAGTGATATGGGGTGATGACTAGACCAGCATAGCAGGTTATTTGAGGCTGTCTTCTTTCTGTACAAGGTTGTTTCAATTTTGCCTTCTTTAGATACCTGTAGTGCTAGATCTAGAAAGCAAAGGAACTCATCTTCCCATTTTCCCATGAGGAGATTAGTGTAACCTCCTTTATCTGCTCACGGTATTTTTCACTAAGTCATTAAGTACTTTCTTTTCAGCTTTAGTGAGATTCTCTTATATTTAAAGCCATAATGGGGCCCTGGAGTCTTTTTCCACTAACTTCTTAAACATCTTGATATATTCCCCTTTAATTAATTTTGGGTAGGAAGTTGGGATGTAAATCAGTATGTTCAAAACTAGATTCAATAGGATCCTTATAATATGTGGTTTCTGAAAAGAACTTATTTGAAGTTTAATGTCCTCACATACTTATGTAAGTCAATACAATAGTTAGAATTTCCTGTGGTTTGAGTAAATTTTAATAATTTCTTGAGGTGAGTCAATTCAGTATTAGTAATAGTCATAGCTGAAAGATTATTAATACTTCTTTCCTCTACTTTTTTTTTTACCATTTACTCCATAATTAGAATTTTGTCTACCTTTTTTTAATAGTCTTTTTTCTATCTAAATGGTAGTCCAAACCTGTTTCTTCCTTTTTCCTTGGAGGTTTGAAGGGAACATCATAGATTCCACCCTCTGATGTATGTATTCTGATAGATGTAATATACTTTCTCCTGTGTCAAAATTTTCATTTTGTTTAGAATTCTCTGCCTTGATAGTTCAGGCTTCTATAGTTCTTCCTTTTGTTAAGAGCCAGAAGCAAGTAAAAAATAATAATTCTGGCCTTAAAGTAAACTGAATAGAGTTTCCCCTGTATTAATGTTTTCATTCTTGGACAATCTTCTGGTCAAGTCTCACTGGCTCTAATAATTTAGCAAGATGATCAGATTGGCATTTTGTTGGCGGCCAAGTTGCATAACAAAATAAAAAATTGATTGAGATAATTAATTTGAAGCAATAGCTAAAATCTAAGGCTTGGTGAACAGACACAACTCTTAATAATTATTATCTGGTGATCCTTAAAAATTGGATAATATCATCTGTATATTTTCTTAATCCACAGAACCACAGGAATCGTCAAATAGAGATATTTAATGTAAATTAAAATCATGAGCATGTTACAAAATTAATCTGGTTCTGCATCCTTATGAAATTTTTTGTTTCTATTTCAAGTTTATTTTCCAATGATTGTTGAAAGCCTTTTAAAGACATCCAGTTTCATGAACAAAACCAACAGCAACATAGTGGAAAAAACATTAGTGTGCCATTTGGCTAACTTGTTTTGATTGTTACACATAGAGCAACAAAAATAAAGCAGTTAGTCACACTGGCCATGCCAATATGTCTGCCAACATAACTGTTCTTTTATGCAATCTGTAACATGTTTTTAATTTTCATTGCCCAGTGATGGTTTTAAATACATCAGAGTTTCCAAATCTGCAATTTTTTTCCATTTTGTATTCCATTTGTATTGTGTCTTCATTAACTAATTATTGTTTTCATGGTTCATAGTAAGTCAATTGAATCATGAAATAAAAAAAATGTTTTCTAATTCTTTGCCATTATTGAAATGCTGCAATATAATCCCAAATGATAATTAAAAATATTTGGTTCTACAGACATTATAAGGGAAAGTTAAAGACCATGAGCAGTTTATGTTAGCAAATTAGCTACAAAATTCACAGAAGATACAAAAGTGTAATTTTATTTTACCCCCAACCCATTAATCAATTAAGTCATCTCCTTGCAATGTATGTTGTTCCAACTAATGCACTGTTGGAGATTGGCGAGACCCTTATATAGCTAGTTTTTCTCTGTAGTAGTTGGCACATGTGAATAATATTGGTGTGCATTTGGTTACTGATTGACATTGTAGATATTTCACCTGGCAGCAGGTGTTTAGCATATATTGCACAGAGGAAACAGGTAAAGCTAAACAGGTTTCTAAGATAAATAAGTTTTGAGTTAACCAGTGTCTATTTATCTTTCTGTATATCAAATATGTATCTAAACAAACTTGATTTTTTTGTGTTATTTTCTGTTATTTGAACATTTAAAAAGTACTCCCCCACTTTTTTTTTGAATGTTTTTTTTTTACTAGGAACCAGAAACACTTCCACTAACGGACACTAATGGACACAACTCATTAAATGTATTCTACAGTTCATTTGATATGTAGAGAGATAGAATGTTCTATGTTAACATCTTTAAACTTCTTTAAGTGCACACATTAACTTTCAAAATGCTTAAAGGGACACTATAGTCACCAGAACAATTACAACATAAAGTAGTTTTTCAGGTGACTATAGTCAGTCCCTGCAGGCTTTTTAAATGTAAACACTGTCTTTCCATAGAAAATGCAATATTTACATTACAACCTAGGGCCACCTCCAGTGGTCACTCCTCAGATGGCTGCTAGAGGTGCTTCCAGTGGCAGTGCTGTACAGTGTGTATCACTGACATCCAGTGTCTCCACCCTCTGCATAGAGACACTGAACTTTCCTCATAGAGATGTCTTGATTCAATGCATCTCTAAGAGGAGATGCTGATTGGCCAGGGGGTGTTTGGCTCCGCCCCGGCCTCACCTCCTTAGCAATCTCAGCCAATCCAAAGCTTTCCTATGGGAGAGCATTGTGGTTGGCTGAGATCATCAGTTCTGATTATGTATTCCAAGTATGCAGCGCCAGCACCAGCAGATGGGAATAAAGGTATACTGTTACTATATTTGGGAGGGCAAACAAGGGGGCAGGGGAACTAGATAGTTATTTTAACACTATAGGGTATAGGGTATAGAGGTTTGCTCTGATGTCAAGTTGTGAGTTTACATCTTATGGCTATAAGTGACACTAAAACCTCTATAATGTAAAAGATGGGATTTGAGAAAAAGAGCAAGTAACATTTTTTTTTTAGTATGGTTTATACACTGGGGCTGAATATTGTAGTAAATAAATGCATTCCTAATATGCCTGTATGTCTTTTATCATGGTTTTCATTAATTCGCCCTTCTCATTAATTTACAAAACCCTATTGATAAAATGTGATTTGTCTTGGCCACACCAAAAGAAGAAAATTGAAAAAAGAAAGTGAACTCCAAACAAATGACAGAATGCAAACCATGAAAATAAAGAAAATTGGAAGCTAAAAGGATACACTCTTACAAGGGGTTAACCCTTCAAAAACTACAGCAGTAGTAAAAATAGGAAAAAAGAGAGCAGATGAGTGTCCTCAGAATAAAATATAACTTTTAATATTGAAATAGATTAAAATGATTTATAGTAAATAGTAATGACCAGGTCATATAAATCAAACCGAATGCAGGTACTAAGTAAATAAAATACTGGAGGATCAATTTGTTTCTAGATATATGGTAATAGTGAGCAAAGGAGGTCCTGTTCAAAAGTTTTCAGGATAAATCTCCAAATGTAGAAAACCAACTTGGTTTTCTAATATGTTAAAGTATGTATCTAAATATGTTAACAAAACTGAAACAACTAATCCATACAGTGTTAAGTAAAAATTGCTACAGGCATAGTGCTAGGTAGGATCCCGAACTGCACTAGACTGTACAGTGCAAAAAAGGAAAGAATTGTTCTTCACTAAATAGCCAGCTCATACATGGGGAGTAGAGATTTCTACAAAATTATCGAGAGCATAAGCTCTATGATGCCCCTACTCGTATGGCTGGTATAGGGCTACATATCTGAAAACAGAATCAACAAAGTCTGAAGTTCATCTAAACAGACAGCAAAACTGTGGTGAGTAATGTCGGAAGAGCCCTTTCCCCTGACGCGCGCGTTTCGCCCACAGCTCATCAGAAGGGAGGATGACAGAATGCTTTCCATATGCATGTTTTATAATAAAAAAATAAACTCAGCCAAGAGAAAATGACTGCACAGCGCTAAAATACTCGATAATCAGAAAATTACAATTCTGTGCTGTGGAACATGTTGGCACTTTATAATGCATTTGGCACTATAATATTAACCTTTCTTTTTGTTAAATTTTTTTTGACAATCTCTCTTTATTGACAGATTTTATCTTGAGTAGTACAGAACAAGGAATGAAAATGAATGATATAAATTATGATATGATGGATACAGTGGTCTGAGTAGAAATGTGATATCTCCGTCATATTATGAACAAATAAAAAGACATTCCAGGTATACAGCATTAACAAGCGATTGATTGGAGCAAGTCAAACATTAACACATTTTTCAAGGCTACTTTAAGTAAGCCTCACTGGAGCGACCTTAATTACATGTGAGTGTGAGGCATGGCTCCGCAAGCCATGTATTAGTACATAGGACCAAAAACATTGGGATCAGTGAAGAACAGCTGATATATGTCAGAGTAACCATGGCCTCATATGAAAAAAAAAAAAGGGGGAAGTAATATGACATAATATTGGCAGAGGTACCTGAAGAGACCTGACTCTGTCTGCCCTCGTGACACATCGGGAATCTTGTCAAACAAGCGATCGCTCAGCTCGACATTGAACCACCCCTGCCAACAGGTTCACAGAAAAAGGCAAGATGCTAAATAATTACCAGTGTTATTGGAAAGTGTCAGAATATTTATATTGACAGACATTTTGTACTAAAATAGAAATTAAAAGTGTCTATTGCCAGAGTCACTCAAAACAAAGCGGACTCCATTTTGCTATCTTCAGGCTAACAAAGACAGACACAAAAATGTCTTTCCTTTCTGTAACTAGCCAAACCTGGTTGAGCTTAGGAATGCTTTATTTAAACAAAAGCAATGCAGTCTCAGCAAGGATGGGGGATGGATTACTAAGTCCAGAGACAAGTATATACATTATATATACTTGTATATATCTTACCACTATACACTTATTTTACTATTACATTAATTACATATAATTAGTATTATGTTAATAATATAGACCATTCATTGATAAATATTCATGAAGAAATATCATATTATTTAATAAATATTAGTGGACTAGAAAAATAATCCTACACACACAGCTTCACAAAAGGACCAGACATAAGAAAGCCAGATAACAGTGACAGATAAGACTTAGTAATTAATTTTACTTTCTAAATCTTACAAGGTCTCATTGTAAGAAATAGGGTGAATCTAAGTTTAGGCGTGTCAGAAAATAGAAATACGACAGATATTGCCACCACAATGACCAAAAACTACATAATACTAGATAAGGTAGACACACCTACAGTTTCCTATTTGTCAGGTCAGATGATGACATACAGAGAGTTTGGCCCTTTAAAAAGTAGCAACAAAGGGAAGAGAGTGAGATTCACATTCACATTCAGATGGGCAGATTGAGGAGAGAGATTCAGGACACTCTGGGACTAACACTCAACTCTTAAACTCTAGTGAACAAAACTCAAGAAACTATCAACTCTCTCTTACACTCATCTAACTCTTAATACTTTCTACTGCATACAAACATAACCATACTTCCATTCAAGTTCCTGGGACTATCCAATCATCTGATGAGAACATCTACATAACTGGTAATTATGCTGGCTTTATTTAATTAATCTAAATTAATTCAAAAAATGTATTAATAGCAGGATATATGCATGGATAAATCTCGGTCAGATTTCAATAATTGAGAAATCTTAGTTAACTAAAGAATATATAGTTATAAGCATTCCATTCTGCAGGGGGAATCAAAATAAATATATATATATGGATGATATATTTATTACGTGTTAGCATACCGCTATTTTTATCCAGATGTATTGATTTGTTCTGAAATAAGATAGTGTATCTTACGTAGAGTTAAATTCGGCTTTTGTAATATCTGGTAGACCATTGCCGTTGTATACTTACGTTATAATAAATATTCACTGATTATTATCACGCATGTTACATATTATTATTATTTTATGATGTCACAATAAATTATATTTTTATAATCAAATTGTGATTTAATTGTATGGAGTAAAAATCCTCTAAAATTATGACGTTCTCTAGGATCTAAGAGAATTAAAATAGTGGGTAATTCTCAAGATATCATTTTTGATGTAATAAAAATTATTAAATTATTTTTTGATAATTTTTATGAAAATATTATTTTTAATATTTATCACCCCCATAAATATCCACACAAAAGCGAGCGGCTCCTCTCTTAGATAATTCACAACCTCTGTATATAGCAGACCAGTGCAGCCCAGAGAATTAGGAAATCAAGAGGGAGAAGCAAGATGGGTAAAGATAAGAAGAAGCAAACGTCAGCATTGGCCAGAGAAGGAAGAAAGGAAAAGAAGCGAGAGGTGAGAAAGAAGAAAAAAAAAGTGGAGGAAAGGGGAAAAACAGGGGAGTGATGGGAGGGAGGATAATGCACACTTGCATCAATGATCATACATCCCCTCATACCATTAAATCTGAGTGGGAACTCAACATTTACCAGGACAAGACCAATATTTGAACCTTGGGCAAAACTGTTTGAATTCAAGTAGAACATCGAGGTCTTTATGTTTTTCCAATCTCCCTCTAGTTGCGGCCACCCTCTCCTCCATCTCCTTAACCCTCCCAAGCCAATCTATAGTTTCATATATCAGATATATATATATATATGTATACACCTCACACGTGTGGCATATCAAAATGCTGATTAGACAGCATGATTATTTCACAGGTGTGCCTTAGGCTGGCCATAATAAAAGGCCACTCTAAAATGTGCAGTTTTACTGTATTGGGAGATCCAGGTGGTCCGAAAACCAGTCAGTATCTGAGGTGACCATTATTTGTCTCACGCAGTGCAACACATCTCCTTTGCATAGGGTTAATCAGGTTTTGCCGAAGTCCCAAATTCCTGAATTACCGAAGTGCTGAAGTCCCAATGTGTGAAACCATACCAAAGTGCCGAATTGCCGAAGTCCTGAATTTCGAAAGTGCTGAACCCAACCAAATGTTTTGCCCATGCACATCCATAGTAACTAGACATGAAGGGATATACTGCTTACAATAATGTGTAACAGTTTGTAACACAGTGATTTGTGATCAAAACTGCTCTCCACTGTATGTTGAAGTCTAATAACTTGAGAAGCTCTTAACACGGTCAGCACCCAGCAATATATTGGACCAGTTAACTTGATTTTGTAGATTAATAAGGAAAGAAGAGTATAGATTAGCTTAAGTAAAGATAGTTAGAAGCAGCATAAGTGACTGAAGACTAAAGGAGAATCTGAAGAAGAAAGGAGAAGAAAGAATAGGAGAACAAAATACTGCTGTTACATGCTTCTGCTCAGTTAAAATATTGATTGTGAATAAGTTCCCAGCCCATCCATTGATTTTGAAATTTCTTCTGTGAGATACAACTTATATAGCACACATTACTTTATGTTGGTAGGTGGTTTCAACTCTTCTTGCAAGTTGATTATTTCGAATTCCCAGGAAGGTTTAAAGAGAAGTAAGACTTGCTTGTTAGAGCACCCTGATTGGTTGGCTTACAAAAGTTCTCTGACTGAATTTGCATAGCATGGGAAAGTCCTTATAAGGGCTGTTCCTGTCATGCAAACTCAGTCTGCCTGAAACACTCAATGGATAATTTTTTCATTCATTTATGGGCTGGTCTTTTGTTATTTTTTATTTTATTTTTTTAATAGTTGCAATAAGACTTCATTTTTTTTTTGGACTTTTTTTGGGTAGAAGATAAGACGTTTTAGGAAGATGATGATGGTAAGTGTAATATTTTTAAAAGGAATTTAGTTTATTGGGTCCCACTCACTATTGTTAGGGCAAAAAGGGTAGGTAAGGTTTTATATTTGGAGGGGGTGGCTAGGGCCTTAGGGATTCATAGGCACCCAGAGGTAGTTATATATTTTTTGGGGTAAACAATAGCCCCCCCCCCTCATTGGCAGATCCAGGGGGGGGGGGCAACGGGGCAATTGCCCCCCCTGAGAAAATATAGCTGACCGAGGCTCTCCCCTGCCGGCCCATGCAGGGCTGGTGCTATCCAAGCACCAGCCCTGCTGTTTGCCAACACGGACCGGAGTGATCTCCCTCCCCGGCCCACAGGCAGATTGCTGGGCGGCCGGCAGGGGAGGGAGTGAGAGAGAGAACCCGGGGGAGCTATTACCTGCAGCTCCGCCGGTTCTCCTCTCGCGAGCACGGAGCAATACCATGGCAACGCTCCGTGCTCGCGAGTGTGAACTCTAGCCTGAGCTGCAGGTTAGAGTTCACTCCCCCACTAGAACCACCAGGGAATGGAAGAGAAAGCAGTGTCTCCCCCTCCCTCGGCAAAAGTAAGAAGGGAGGGGGGACATTATCTATATTTATTTATTTAGTTATTTAATAATATATTTTTTTTATCTTTAACCTGCCCCCTATCCCCTCACACAAACTATAACCCCCTACACACTGCACCACACACAAATATACAGCCCCCCTTACACACATAGCCCCCCCTTACACACACAGTCCCCCCTTACACACATAGCCCCCTACACACACAGCCCCCTTACACACACCCCCTTACACACACACAGCCTCCCTCAAACACTGCCCCTGGCCTGCACACACACACACACACAGCCCCCCACTTACACACACAGCCCCCTTACACTCCAGCCCCCCCTCAAACACACAGCTCCCTCTTACACACACAGCCCCTTACACACACAGCCCTCCTCTTACACACAGCCCCCCTTACATACACAGCCCCCCCTTACATACACAGCCCAACTTACACATAGCCCCAAATACACACACAGCCCCCAATACACACACAGCCCCAATACACTCACTGCCCCCCATACACACATAGCACCCCTCACACAAAAACACACTGCACCACTCACACACAAACACACTGCTCCCAATACACACACTGCACCCTTTACACACAAACACACTGCTCCCAATATACAAATTGCTACCCCATACATACACTGCACCCCTCTCACACATGCACTACCCCTCCATACACATACTGCGACCCTCACACACACTGCACCCCTCACACACACACACTACAACCCCTATCCCGGCAGACCTGGGTAAGTTATCAAACGTTTTTTTAAAAGGTTTGACTACTTACTCTGGGAGGGCGCCACAGCAACTCCAGGCACCAAAACCACTACAGAGAGCTGTAGTGGTTATTGTGCCTGGATTGTTTCTTAAAATAATCTGCCAGTGCCCATCCCGAGATTAGCTTCTGGATCCGCCACTGCCCCCCCTATTATTAAGAGCTTCCACTTTCTAACAGTGGGTGAGGGCTTGGGAAGAGACAATAGGTCCCTAATCAATTATTATATTTAGAGCCCACACCCACCATCTATGAGTGGGGACTGAGAGAGACAATAGTTTATTATATTATGGGGACTTTTATGGAAACTAGGTACCTCTGTTCATTTTATTTAATAGCCTTCACCAAATGGCCACGAATGGAGTCATGGAGAGAATGCTATGCCCTATTTTGCTTTATTATTTTTTAATTGCACTGTGGGAGGACAGGGATTTGTCCCAGGTCCACTCATTATCGGATAAGAAACTGGGCAGCTATAGATTGTCTTTTATGACAATAAACAGCAACTGGCAGTTGATGGCATGAGAGAGGATTTTTTTACCTCCCTTATACTATATAGTATTTAGGGCTATTCTTGATTTTAAATTGTCAGTTGCTTAGTAGATTGCTCTCTAATTTGGTTGGTAACATTATGTGGAATTGCCATAAGTATACCAAATAAGAGAGCTATCTACTAAGCAGCTCCCTAATTTGATACCCATAAATATGGCAATCCCACATAAGAGTACTAATTTAGGGAATTATCTGCTAAATAGCAGCAAGATAGAAATCCAAATTGTTAAATTCTGAAAATAATGTACACATTTCTTCTGAACTCAACTGCCTAATGGTGGCCATGGGCCGAGGCCGACAGGAGAGATCCCAGGATCTATCCTAGCTCTGGCCCTGCTGCATTCCATGACGGGCCGGTGGGGAGATCAAAGATCTCCCTCACCGGCCCACCTGTAGAGTAGTGCAGCCACTGGCAGGGGAGAGAGGGAGGGAGACAGGAGAGGAACCCGGATTAACTCTATCTTGCAGCTCCGCCGTGTTACTCCTGCGAGATTTGGAGCATTGCCATAGCAACTCTCTGGGTCTTGCCAGAGTGAGCTCTAGCCCCACAGGCATGGGCGCCCCCAGGGGGGTGCAAGGGAGGGCACTTGCCCCATCCCCCCCCTCGGATTATTCAGCTTGTTCTGCTATTTTTTGTGTGAGATAGAAAATACACTGCAATACCGGCGCCGGCCAGTAGGTGGAGAGAGACAGGGACAGGAAGCTACATATTATCCCAGCTTCTCTCTCTCCTGACTGAACCCACAGAGGAACAGCACATGCAGCCAGAGACAGCCTACAGATCAGGTAAGTGAGGCATGGGGGGGGGGGTCAGAGAGAGCCTATAGATCAGGGAAGTGAGGCATGGGGGGCAGAGAGAGCCTATAGATCTGGGAAGTGAGGTGGGGGCAGAGAGAGCCTATAGATCAGGGAAGTGAGGCATGGGGGGCATAGAGAGCCTATAGGTCAGGGAAGTGAGGCGGGGTAGCATATAGATCAGGGAAGTGAGGCATGGGGGCAGAAGGAAGCCCTATAGATCAGGGAGTGGGGAGGGGGCAGAGATGCTCATAGATTAGGAAATTGAGGCATGGGGGGGACAGAGAGAGCCTATAGATCAGGGAAATGAGGCATGGGGGGGCAGAGAGAGCCAATAGATCAGGGAAGTGAGGCATGGTGGTGCAATCTATAGATTAGAGAAGTGAGAGATGGGGGGATCCACCTACAGACCAGGTAAGTAAGGGATGGGGCGGGGAGACAGCCATGGGCGGCCGCAGGAATTTATCCTGGGGGGGGGGGGCATAATTGTAATGACATCCATGCTTGGCCCATTTTTTGACAGTGTCATGAAGGGGAGAAGCATAGTCATTATCACATAATGCCAGGGTGAATAGCATTTTCACAACTATGGTGTCAGGAATACATGTTTGTATTCCTGACACTATAGTGTTCCTTTAAGCAAATTAAAGGAACATTCTGGTCACCATAACAACTTCATCTAAATGAAAATGCTATGATGCCAGGAGGCCCCTGGGTGCTCTCTTTCCTTTAAGGGGTTAAATTGCTCTCAAATGGTTTACCCCAAAAGGCTTCCTCCAGATCCAGATCTCCAGGTCACTCAGTGGTATTCGGCTTCTGAAACGGAGTGTCAGGAAGCGAAGATTAACGTCAGGCATGGGTGCCGCTGATTGGCTAGAGTGGTCAGCTGACGCTCTAAGCCAATCGCTAGTTCCCGATTCATAAATATTTTTAGGTTTTTAAAGAATGGGGAGCTACTGATTGGCTTAGAGTGCCAGCTGACCGTTGTAGCCAATCAGCGGCACCCCTACCTAGCAGCCTTCTGGGTTTCCTGACACTCAGTAAATCAAAGTGAACACATTAACACTGATCTGTCTTTTACCTGGGGAGATGAGAAGGTCCAAAGTTTCCTGCCAGGCCCAGGTACCAAAGCCTTATGATGTGGTGTTCAGAATGAAGTGGAGGGATCACTTCACTTGTCCTTCCTGCACCAATCTCATTTTCTTCTCCATTTGACACAGTCTTCCTTTTCTTCTGACACTATCTTCTCTTCTCCTTGGCTCCTTCTGCTCCTTTACCTTTCTGCTACTTTCTGCTTATTTTGGGCCCTTCTGCTCCTTTTTCTTTCTGATTCCTTTCTGCTCCTTGCAAGACCCTTCCTTTTCCTTGCTGACTCTTCCTGCTCCTTGCTGACCCTTTCTGCTCAATGCAGACTCTTTCTGCTCCTCGCTGCCTCTTCCTACTCCTTGCTGACCCCTCCTGGCCCTTGCAGACCCCTCCTGCCCCTTGCTGACCCTTCCTACTCCTTGCAGACCCTTCCTACTCATTGCTGCCCCTTCCTACTCCTTGCTGACCCCTTCTGCCCCTTGCAGACCCTTTCTACTCCTTGCTGACCCCTCCTGCTCCTTGCCGACCCTTCCTGCTCCTTGCAGACCCTTCCTACTCCTTGCTGACCCCTCCTACTCCTTGCTGACCCTTCCTGCTCCTTGCTGACCCTTCCTACTCCTTGTGTACCCCTCCTGCTCCTTGCTGACCCCTTCTGCTCCTTGCAGACCCTTCCTACCCCTTACTGACCCCTCCTGATCTTTGCTGACCCTTCCTGCTCCTTGCAGACCCTTCCTACTCCTTGCTGACCCCTCCTGCTCCTTGCTGACCCCTTCTGCTCCTTGCAGACCGCTCCTGCTCCTTAGAGACCCCTCCTACTTTTTATAGACCCCTCCTGATCATTGCTGACTCTTCCTGCTTCTTGCTGACGCTTCCCACTACTTGCTGACCCTTCCTGCTCCTTGCTGACCCTTTCTGCACAATTCAGACCCTTTCTGCTCCTTGCTGACCCTTCCTACACCTTGCAGATCCTTCTTACTCCTTGCTGACCCCTCCTGCTCCTTGCTGACCCTTCCTGCTCCTTGCAGACCCTTTCTGCACAATTCAGACCCTTTCTGCTCCTTGCTGACCCTTCCTACGCCTTGCAGACCCTTCCTACTCCTTGTTGACCCCTCCTGCTCCTTGCTGACCCTTCCTGCTCCTTTCAGACCCTTCCTACTCCTTGTTTACCCCTCCTGCTCCTTGCTGACCCCTTCTGCTCCTTGCAGACCCCTCCTGCTCCTTACAAACCCCTCCTGCTCAATGCTGACCCTTCCTGCTTCTTGCTGACACGTCCTGCTCCTTGCAGACCCTTCCTGCTCCTTACCAACCCTTCCTGCTCCTTGCTGACCCTTCCTACTCCTTGCAGACCCTTCCTACTCATTGCTGCCCCTTCCTACTCCTTGCTGCCCCTTCCTACTCCTTGCTGACCCCTTCTGCCCCTTGCTGCCCCTTCCTACTCCTTGCTGACCACTCCTGCCCCTTGCAGACCCTTCCTACCCATTACTGACCCCTCCTGATCTTTGCTGACCCTTCCTGCTCCTTGCAGACCCTTCCTACTCCTTGCTGACCCCTCCTGCTCCTTGCTGACCCCTTCTGCTCCTTGCAGACTGCTCCTGCTCCTTAGAGACCCCTCCTACTTCTTATAGACCCCTCCTGCTCATTGCTGACCCTTCCTGCTTCTTGCTGACACTTCCCACTACTTGCTGACCCTTCCTGCTCCTTGCTGACCCGTCCTGGCCCTTGCAGATCCTTCCTACTCCTTGCTGACCCCTCCTGCTCCTTGCTGACCCTTCCTGCTCCTTGCAGACCCTTTCTGCACAATGCAGACCCTTTCTGCTCCTTGCTGACCCTTCCTACGCCTTACAGACCCTTCCTACTCCTTGTTGACCCCTCCTGCTCCTTACTGACCCTTCCTGCTCCTTTCAGACCCTTCCTACTCCTTGTTTACCCCTCCTGCTCCTTGCTGACCCCTTCTGCTCCATGCAGACCCCTCCTGCTCCTTACAAACCCCTCCTGCTCCTTGCTGACCATTCCTGCTCCTTGCAGACCCTTTCTGCTCAATGCAGACCCTTTCTGCTCCTTGTTGCCTCTTCCTACTCCTTGCTGACCCCTCCTGGCCCTTGCAGACCCCTCCTGCTCATTGCTGACCCTTCCTGCTTCTTGCTGACCCTTCCCGCTACTTGCTGACCCTTCCTGCTCCTCGCTGACCATTTCTGCTTCTTGCTGCCCCTTCCACTCTTCCTACTCCTTTCTGACCCTTCCTGCTCCTTGCTGACCCTTCCTGCTCATTGCAGACCCTTCCTGCTCCTTGCTGCCTCTTCCTTCTCCTTTCTGACCCTACCTACTCCTTTATGACCCCTCCTGCTCCTTGCAGACCCCTCCTGCTAATTACAGACCCCTCCTGCTCCTTGCTCCCCCTTCCTGCTCATTGCTTCCCCTTCCTGCTACTTGCTGACCCTTCCTGCTCCTTGCTGCCCCTTCCTGCTCTTTGCAGACCCTTTCTGCTCCTTGCTGCCACTTCCTACTCCTTGCTGACCCCTCCTGCTTCTTGCTGACCTTCCTGCTCCTTGCTGACCCCTCCTGCTAATTACAGACCCCTCCTGCTCCTTGCTCCCCCTTCCTGCTCATTGCTGCCCCTTCCTGCTACTTGCTGACCCTTCCTGCTCCTTGCTGCCCCTTCCTGCTCCTTGACTACCCCTTCTGCTCCTTGCTGACCCTTCCTGCTCCTTGCTGACCTTTCCTGCTTCTTGCTGCCCCTTCCACTCTTCCTATTCCTTGCTGATCCCTCCTGCACCTTGCAGAACCTTTCTGCTCCTTCTACGTTACCTTCCTGTAGGCTGTCCCCCCCCCCCATCCCTCACTTACCTGATCTGTAGGCTACACTCAGGAGAAAGAAGCAGGGATAAGCTGTAGCTTCCTATCCCTGCCTTTCTCCATTCACAGTATTGCAGTTTATTATCACACAAACGAAAAATAGTGGCAAAAGCTGAAAAATCCACGGGGGGCAAGTGCCTCTCCCACACTGCACCCCTGTCATAGCACCCTCACACACACTGCACCCTTGGCACTCGCAGCACCCTCACTCACACACATGTACACACACTGCACCCCTGAAACTCACAGCACCTTCACTTTCACACACACACTGCACCCCCGACACTCACAGCCCCCTCACTCACACACACTGCAACCCTGACACTCACAGCACCCTCACTTACTTACACACACTGCACCCCTGGCACTCACAGCACCCTCACTCACACTGCACCCTCACACGCACATAGCACCCTCACTCAAACACAGCACCCATCACTCACACACAGCACACACACACTGCACCCCTCACACACAGCACCCTTATCCACAGAGCACCCTCACACAAACACAGTGCACCCCTGACACTTACAGCATCCTCACTCACACACAGACACACTGCACCCCTGACACTCACAGCACCCTTACTCTCTCTCTCACACACACACACACACTGATGTTCGTTATACAGGAATGATTGATTTGTACAAAACATCACAGTGGCGACGAGGCTGTAGAACCCAAACTGACATTACAGCCATTGGCACCATAAAGGACTTTGATCCTGACTCAGATTTATGGGCCTCTTGGGTTGAAAAGCTTGAACAATATTTTGCAGCTAATGATATTCCTGACAATAAACAGGTTGCTGTTTTCCTAACAATTATAGGAGCCAGAACGTATGATACTCTAAGGAGCCTCTTACACCCAGAGAAACCTGCCAGCAAGCCATTGGCAAGTCTGATTACTCTGTTAAGTGGCCATTATCAACCAAAACCACTAAAGATAGCAGAGAGATTTAAATTCTATAAAAGAAGACAAGAGCCTGGTGAATCAGTTTCATCATATGCCATTGCGTTACAGAAACTTGCCAGCACCTGCTGTTTTGGGGTCTACCTGCCCACTGCTTTGCAAGACCAGTTTGTAATGATAGAGTGCTAAGGAGACTGCTTACGGAAGAAGATTTAACATTTAAAAAGGCAATGAACATGGCAAGCATTATAGAACAAGCCTCTAAGGATGCTAATCTATTACACAGCAGACTGGACAACACACAGGAGGCAGAGCTAGAAGTTTTAAAATTAGACGCTAGAGCACAGAGTGAAGCACAGGGAAAGAGACATTCAAAACAGGAACATTCACATTACAAATGTTATCGCTGCAGAGCTGCTACACATGTTGCAACTGCATGCAGATTCAAGAATGCCAAGTGTCATGCTTGTGGTAAAATGGGCCACCTACAAAGAGTGCGTAGACCCACAACAGAGAGAGGCAGAGCAAAGAATGCCTATAGAGTACAAATGCAGGAGTCTTCTGAGGATTCGGATGAACAATTTCCTGTACGAAATTTAAAAATATATAAAATAGGTTCTAATCTGGCTGCATTCACAGTTCAGGTTGTTGTAAATGGCAAAGTTCTAACTATGGATTTGGACACAGGTGCAGCTGCATCAGTGATTTCTTTGACAGACTGGAAACGTCTTAAAATACATAGGCCAATAATTCAGAAAACAGTGAAACTGCAAACATATTCTAAAGAGCTGTTAATACCAGTGGGTTGTGTGACAGTTGCATTAAACAAGTGTTTGAAGAAACTACCTCTCTATATCTTAGAGAAAGGAGGACCTCAACTTTTTTGTATGTGATTTTTTGATCCTGAGGAAAGCCCACTATAGGGCTGAAATGTTGATCTTTTTAATGAATTTCTAAATAAAGCAGCATTTGATTTTTAAACAAGTCTGAGGAGTGCAGTCATCACTATTGGAAATCTATACATTTCAGCAATCTGACTTTGTCACCCGGCAACAAAGAGGACACAAAGCGTGAGTGCAAGGAATACTTTTGTTTTTTTTATATATATTTTAGTGAGGTGATAACAGCCAGAGAAATTGTACAGGAGACAGCCAATGACTCTTTACTGAGGGAAATACTTGTTTTTGTACGCAAGGGTTGGCCACTAAAGACTGCAATTCTTCTCAAGTCATTCCAAACAAGGGCTCAGGAGTTATCAATTCGAGATGGCTGCTTAATCTGGGGAGAAAGGGAGGTTATTGCTTTTGTGTTACAACAACAGATTCTTTAAATTTTACATGCATGAAGCAGAAGGCAAGAGGTCATGTATGGTGGACAACCATTGATGAGGATATTGCCCGTTATATTTCAGGTTGCACTAGTTGTGCACAAGCACAGCGTGACTTGCCACATGGTGCTATACAACC
Source organism: Pelobates cultripes (assembly GCA_933207985.1). Lineage (NCBI taxonomy): Eukaryota > Metazoa > Chordata > Amphibia > Anura > Pelobatidae > Pelobates > Pelobates cultripes. The sequence goes on from OW240918.1 coordinate 109,479,685, forward strand.
TTGGAACTTTCCTCTATCACCATGGCAAAGAATTCACATAGACTTTGCTGGACCAGTTGAAAATAAAATGTATCTGATTGTGGAAGATGCACATTTTAAATGGTCAGAAGTTCTATTCATGTCACAGACCAAGAGGTTACTGTTAAAGCATTACAGAAACTATTTGCAACATTTGGCTTGCCCAGAGTGCTTGTTTCAGATAATGGGCCACAGTTTGTTTCTGGACAATTTCAGGCTTTTCTCAAGGAAAATGGTATTCGGCATAATCGTACAGCACCGTATTATCCTGCTACTAATGGTCAAGCAGAGCGTTTGTTAAAATGCTTAAGGGTTTTTTGAGTAGTCTGAAAGCAGAAGGAAAGAGGCCTGAACAGCATTTGTCTGAGTTCCTTCTACAGTATTGAAATACACCTCATCCAACCACTGGACAACCTCCAGCATGCCTTATGTTAGGCCGTGAACTCAGGACAAAGTTGGATCTGCTAAAACCAGAGATTCAACAGAGGGTCATCTAGCAACAATCGAAGATGCAAGTTGGAAAAGCAGGCCGTTGTTACCAGACAAGGGATTCTGTTTGGATGTGTGTATATCATCAGGAGAATAGTTGGAAAGAAACAGTGATAAAGGAAGTTCTTTGGCCGGCGTACTATAAAGTTTTAACCTCTGATGTATGTTACACACGGAGACATACAAATCAACTTCGACCACATATAACAGATAACCTATCAAAGTGGGTAGGGCCACTCATGCAACCAGACACTGATATCTGGCATGGAGTTTGGCATGATGATGTTTCTGAAGTCTCCAAAATACCTGCTTCTGAGGCTCAAGATCAAGATAATCTTCAAGATGTAATAGGGGATGATTTGGAGGAGATACCCCATGAAACTCAGGAACAAGAACTACCAAGACACAGTTCAAATTACCATGAAGGCTGTGGCAAAGTTCTAACTATGGATTTGGACACAGGTGCAGCTGCATCAGTGATTTCTTTGACAGACTGGAAACGTCTTAAAATACATAGGCCAATAATTCAGACAACAGTGAAACTGCAAACATATTCTAAAGAGCTGTTAATACCAGTGGGTTGTGTGACAGTTGCATTAAACAAGTGTTTGAAGAAACTACCTCTCTATATCTTAGAGAAAGGAGGACCTCAACTTTTTTGTATGTGATTTTTTGATCCTGAGGAAAGCCCACTATAGGGCTGAAATGTTGATCTTTTTAATGAATTTCTAAATAAAGCAGCATTTGATTTTTAAACAAGTCTGAGGAGTGCAGTCATCACTATTGGAAATCTATACATTTCAGCCAGCTGACTTTGTCACCCGGCAACAAAGAGGACACAAAGCGTGAGTGCAAGGAATACTTTTGTTTTTTTTTATATATATTTTAGTGAGGTGATAACAGCCAGAGAAATTGTACAGGAGACAGCCAATGACTCTTTACTGAGGGAAATACTTGTTTTTGTACGCAAGGGTTGGCCACTAAAGACTGCAATTCTTCTCAAGTCATTCCAAACAAGGGCTCAGGAGTTATCAAATCGAGATGGCTGCTTAATCTGGGGAGAAAGGGAGGTTATTGCTTTTGTGTTACAACAACAGATTCTTTAAATTTTACATGTATAAAGCAGAAGGCAAGAGGTCATGTATGGTGGACAACCATTGATGAGGATATTGCCCGTTATATTTCAGGTTGCACTAGTTGTGCACAAGCACAGCGTGACTTGCCACATGGTGCTATACAACCTTGGAACTTTCCTCTATCACCATGGCAAAGAATTCACATAGACTTTGCTGGACCAGTTGAAAATAAAATGTATCTGATTGTGGAAGATGCACATTTTAAGTGGTCAGAAGTTCTATTCATGTCACAGACCAAGAGGTTACTGTTAAAGCATTACAGAAACTATTTGCAACATTTGGCTTGCCCAAAGTGCTTGTTTCAGATAATGGGCCACAGTTTGTTTCTGGACAATTTCAGGCTTTTCTCAAGGAAAATGGTATTCGGCATAATCGTACAGCACCGTATTATCCTGCTACTAATGGTCAAGCAGAGCGTTTGTTAAAATGCTTAAGGGTTTTTTGAGTAGTCTGAAAGCAGAAGGAAAGAGGCCTGAACAGCATTTGTCTGAGTTCCTTCTACAGTATTGAAATACACCTCATCCAACCACTGGACAACCTCCAGCATGCCTTATGTTAGGCCGTGAACTCAGGACAAAGTTGGATCTGCTAAAACCAGAGATTCAACAGAGGGTCATCTAGCAACAATCGAAGATGCAAGTTGGAAAAGCAGGCCGTTGTTACCAGACAAGGGATTCTGTTTGGATGTGTGTATATAATCAGGAGAATAGTTGGAAAGAAACAGTGATAAAGGAAGTTCTTTGGCCGGCGTACTATAAAGTTTTAACCTCTGATGTATGTTACACACGGAGACATACAAATCAACTTCGACCACATATAACAGATAACCTATCAAAGTGGGTAGGGCCACTCATGCAACCAGACACTGATATCTGGCATGGAGTTTGGCATGATGATGTTTCTGAAGTCTCCAAAATACCTGCTTCTGAGGCTCAAGATCAAGATAATCTTCAAGATGTAATAGGGGATGATTTGGAGGAGATACCCCACGAAACTCAGGAACAAGAACTACCAAGACACAGTTCAAATTACCATGAAGGCTGTGGTCAGGAAAATACTGGCCATTCCACAAGAGAGAGAAGGGCCACAAACCACTGGCAACCAGAAGATCCATTAAGGGACTATAGTCAGAGAAACTGAAAACAGTGAGAAGGTGTAAATGGTATCCTAGTAGGAGTAGAATAAGCTATCCAGAAACAAAGATTGTAGATCTTGAAGATGATGAACCGAATGATGCAGATTAAGGAAACATTTTTAAATTGTTAATTTATTATTGTTGACTTTTTACTATTTTGTTTTGTTTTCTTTCTTTTGTTGAGAAAGGAAGGAGATGTGATGTATAAACTGTTGGGCTATTGTTGGCTGTAAATGATGCACTTCCTTTCTTTTGGTTCTTTACTTCCTGTTCCTGTTGGCAGTTGGTGGAATGTTCGAGGGATTTGAAATGGCCGCTGCAGAAACCCTGTGTAACAAGGTAGCAATATGAAGATCCTGTTATATATATATATATTAATAAAGTGAGTACTTCGTTATACAGGAATAATTGACTGATTTGTACAAAACATCATAGAAACATAGAAACATAGAATGTGACGGCAGATAAGAACCATTCGGCCCATCTAGTCTGCCCAATTTTCTAAATACTTTCATTAGTCCCTAGCCTTATCTTATAGTTAGGATAGCCTTATGCCTATCCCACGCATGCTTAAACTCCTTTACTGTGTTAACCTCTACCACTTCAGCTGGAAGGCTATTCCATGCATCCACTACCCTCTCAGTAAAGTAATACTTCCTGATATTATTTTTAAACCTTTGCCCCTCTAATTTAAGACTATGTCCTCTTGTTGTGGTAGTCTTTCTTCTTTTAAATATGTGTTTACTGTGTTGATTCACTTTATGTATTTAAATGTTTCTATCATATCCCCCCGTCTCGTCTTTCCTCCAAGCTATACGTGTTAAGATCCTTTAACCTTTCCTGGTAAGTTTTATCCTGCAATTCATGAACCAGTTTAGTAGCCCTTCTCTGAACTCTATCTAAATTATCAATATCCTTCTGAAGATACGGTCTCCAGTACTGCGTACAATACTCCAAGTGAGGTCTCACCAGTGTTCTGTACAATGGCATGAGCACTTCCCTCTTTCTACTGCTAATGCCTCTCCCTATACAACCAAGCATTCTGCTAGCATTTCCTGCTGATCGATTACATTGTCTGCATACCTTTAAGTCATCAGAAATAATCACTCCTAAATCCCTTTCCTCAGATGTTGAGGTTAGGACTCAAATATCAAATATTCTGTACTCTGCCCTTGATTTTTTACATCCAAGATGCATTATCTTGTACTTATCCACATTAAATGTCAGTTGCCACAACTCTGACCATTTTTCTAGTTTACCTAAATCATTTGCCATTTGACTTATCCCTCCTAGAACATCAGCCGTATTACATATCTTGGTATCATCAGCAAAAAGACATACCTTACCATCAAGACCTTCTGCAATATCACTAATAAAAATATTAAAGAGAATGGGTCCAAGTACAGATCCCTGAGGTACCCCACTGGTGACAAGCCCATGCTTTGAATATACTCCATTGACTACAACCCTCTGTTGCCTGTCACTCAGCCACTGCCTTACCCATCAAACAACATTGGAATCCAAACTTAAAGATTGCAATTTATTGATAAGCCTTCTATGTGCAACAGTGTCAAAAGCTAGAGTTGAACGGACACCTGGATGTTCGGGTCCGGCGGGTTCGGCCGAACTTTGAAAAAAAGTCTGGGTTTGGGCTCGAACTTGACCCCAAACTAGACCCCAAACCCTATTGAAGTCAATGGGGACCTGAACTTTTGGCCACAAAAATGCCTCTAAAAAACTCCTGGAAAGAGCTAGAGAGCTGAAAAAAGCAAGTAAAATGGGGTAAGAGTGCCCTGCAAACAAATGTGGGTAGGGAAATCACTTAAAATAACATAAACATTAAAAATACAGCTGAGCCATAAAATAGCACTAGATGGAATCTTTAATTTTAGCTTTGGAAGAACATAAATCAAAATCTAAAGCATGGCTGTCAGGAGGAGCAACATAATTATCCATTTGAGAAAGGGTTGGAGTGCAGGGCATTCTCATTTCATTGTTCAAACTGAGCTCAACTCCTGATGCATGGAGAAAAGGTCTTCACAAGCCTCTGCTATTGTGTACATAGTTTATACTAAGTGACCCATTGGTTGAGGAGGTGGTGATCGTGGCGGTGTAGGTGGAAGCGGCGGTGGAAGAGGATGAGGTAGCCAACACTGTTTTTGATATATTGGAAGGCATGGCCTGAAGTTGTGGGAGGGGCTATAGACCTATAAAAGGGACTTCCCCCTTTCCCTACTTACCTTTGTTGGTCAGACGAATAGACTGTTCAAGGTCAGCATTTGCATGAGATCCACTTCCAGGTCATACAAGACGCCATTTTGGTTTCACCTCTGCTCCATGAGGTCTCCTACTCCAAGCTGTGTACAGGATTCCTGCAGCAGGGTTTTCCGTTAATCCAGTGGCTTTCTCTCTGGTTAGTATCGCATTTGGTGTCTCAGGGACTCTCAAACTGTAAACTGACCCACCTGTCGCGCCAGGATTAGTTCTCACGGCGTTCAGCACAGCACAGGTCCTCATTTATTTATTTCGTTACCTTATACTCACCTAGCTGTTCATATAAAATGTGTTGTTTAAAATCTGTTTTGGTTAAAATCTGTTGGGTTAAAATCTGTTTGTTTAAAACCACAAACGAAATAAAATTTTTCGCCTACACACTGACCCCTACCGGTCTTTTGGTGTACTACAGGCTTCTTAGACATTATCGCATTTCATGTTGTTTAACAAATAAACGACTGCAATTTTTTCGCCTACACACTGACCCCTACCGGTCTTTTGGTGTACTACAGGCTTCTTAGACATTATCGCATTTCATGTACAAACCAACGAAGCACTGCATTTTTCGCCTATACACTGACCCCTACCTGTCTTTTGGTGTACTACAGGCTTCTTAGACATTATTGCATTTCATGTACAAACCAACGAAGCACTGCATTTTCGCCTACACACTGACCCCTACCGGTCTTTTGGTGTACTACAGGCTTCTTAGACATTATCGCATTTCATGTACAAACCAACGAAGCACTGCATTTTTCGCCTATACACTGACCCCTACCTGTCTTTTGGTGTACTACAGGCTTCTTAGACATTATTGCATTTCATGTACAAATCAACGAACCACTGCATTTGCGCCTGCACACTGACCCCTACCGGTCATTCAGTGTACTACAGACTTCTCAGACATTATTGCATTTAATGTACAAACCAACAAACCAATGCATTTTTCACCAACACACTGACCCCTATCGGTCATTCTGTGTACTACAGGCTTCTTAGACGTTTTTTGCATTTCATGTACAAACCAATAAACCTCTGCATTTTCACCTACACACTGACCCCTACCGGTCATTCAGTGTACTACAGGCTTCTCAGACATTATTGCATTTCATGTACAGCCAACGAACCACTGCATTTTTGCCTAAATGCTGACCCCTACCGGTCAATCAATATACTACAGGCTTCTCAGACTTTATTTCACTTCATAAGCAACCAAACTAACTACAGCATTTTTGCTTTTATACTGACTCCTATCTGTCAAACAGTACAGGCTTTTCAGACATATGGTTATTACCCTCATAACATTCCCACTATAATTATAATTACACAATAACACTGCCTTACAACTCATGCTTGCTGTGATATAATCATTCCTGCATACCTGCCTACATAGGCATTTAGTTACATTTACTGACAATACGCATACATTTACCCAAGAATGCACATACTATTTAAAGCACTATGCAGGATTCCAGAGTCTAATACGGAATATTTACATGTTTGCAAGCTTAAAATATAAGTCCTTCCAATTACGTATTTTCACGTTAGGTTATTCAGCTGCCAGTCATGGTTCACTACACTCATGTTTCGGGGTACAGTAGTATTCCATATCACACATGATATAACACTCCTGACAAGTTAATTTCCTTCAAACAGGGGCATTACAAGCATACAATAAACATTGGGACGGAGCACTTTGCTCTATTAAACTTGCATAACACACATATGGGTATACGCTTTTAAATGTCTATATTCAATTTTCATACATTGTTTTACCCGTCCAAGATACAGGTATTAATAACCCTTACGACCAGTAAGGGTATCTAATCATACTACCTGGTACATACACCTGCTCATGTGGTATATACATACATTTTCTGTTTCCCCCTGGGTATATCCTTAGCGTACTGGCAATTAGGGACTATAGGTTTCCAATAGGTATTCTCCTTTCTTGGCATCCATGCCTGTCGTATAGTGGTCCCGTGAGGCCAACACCCCGCCTCAATGCTCGGAGGCAAACACCCATCGGGCCACTCGTGAGCTAGCCGTCTCGCATGGCATATAGAGAGGGCCTCACCTGTCACTCCCTTCCCCTTTTTTCTGGTTACAGTCACCGAGAGGCCAACATCCTGCCACCACGTTGGTGGCCACAAAAATCCCCATTGCATAGGTAGAGCCTCTCAAGTCACTTGGCAATTAGCAGGACCTCACCTGTCACCAAATAAAAGCCAGTACTAGCACACTGTGGGTTCATATAATAATCGCTATCTGTTTTTTAGTATGTATCAAGCAGGTGGTAAAGATTTCTCTCTATCTAACACTCCAGCTAGAGTCAACACACTTTCACTTGGAGAAGATGTTGCTAGTCCCACACGACAATTTTTGTCCCAACATAGTGGACGATCACGTTTCAGGCTCCAGGCTCTAGCACCTTTGGTAGTACGTAGAGAACTACCAGAGACAAATTGGGTCATCTCATTCTCTTTGGCAAATCCCAGTATGCAACAATTTCCTTGTTGGCACATGTAGTTTCAGTGCATGCAGACTGTTGCAGACATGTTCTCAATATGTCAGGGCACATGCAAAACCATGTGTCCCAATAAATGTACCCTGAACCTTACTTCACGTCTGTAAACATTATGCATTTCCAGTACTTTCTAACTCATCACCCTTCCAGATATTTAGTTTATTTCCTAATCTCCGAATTTTAAAGGCCTTCTGTACAGGTATTGCCATATACTTTTGGGGGAATCTAGAATGCCATAACTTGCAGTCATCACAGCAGCATCCAACAGCTGGCATTACACTCATGGCCCAAGAAATAGCAGAAAGATTTCTACCTGGGCCTCTCCGATCTACACCATTTACAGTGTGGCGCAATCCCATTGGGATTGTCACAGGGAATCTTCCCTCACACTGTAACTGATCATAGACTTTTCAGCACCTCACGCCTCGGCTACCTCAAGTCTCAACTCCCTCATACCCTCAGAGGAGTTTTCATTACAGTATGCTACCATTGTTCATACCATTACAGCTATCACTCAAGCAGGGGGGGAAGCCTGGTTAAGTAAAACTGATATCACAAACGCATTTCAGACTACCACCCTACACTGGCACTTACAGGGCATTTATGGGCAGCAGTTATATATTTCTTCTCCTGTATAACTTTCGGGTCAAGAGCATCCCATAATCTTCAATATATTCATTGAACTCTTTGCTGGTTGTGGTTAAACATATCCAGATGCCCCACAGTCATACACTCACAAGATGATTTATTGTTTGTCAAAGGGAACGCCATTCCCTCTAGAAACTTCAAGGAAGCCATTAGTAAGTCTGAACACTTGGGTGTCCCAGAATTCCCTAAGGTCACAGAAGACACAGACGCTATTGTTACATTCCTGGGCATACAACTTGACTCAGCATCCATGCCAACAAGTTACCACGTGAGAATTGGAACAGTCGCAACAACACCAATTACCACCTCCTGCTTGGTACTTGCAACCGCATGGAACTACAATCCCTACCAGGTTCCTTAAATTTTGCTATGCGCATCATACCACAGGCCGCGCTTTCATCTAAGACCACTTTGCTTTTTGCACACTCCCGCATGATGATCAGGGGCTGTCCCTAGACAACCAAGCCACGGCAGACCTACACATATGGTGGACGTTCTTAACCACACATAATGGTAAACTATTGTGGCAGCTGCCGTGACAGCCGCCATGGCAGGGGGGTCATTTATGGACAAGGTCATGGATTACATGAACCTCGCCAACATAGCCGAGCTCTGACAAAACTGGCCTTGTCCACCAGCACTCAACACGCTTGCTACAGGGTTTTACACTTATACAATACGTTTCATGTCGGACCATCACTTAGATAGCTGGTTTGAGGTTTCACCACTTATGGCCTTCGCCTCTTTTTGCCACCTTAAGTTAAAAATTCTCGCACAACACAGTTAAACTTATCTCTACGTATTTCTCCTTCCCAAACAACAAGGGTTCCTATCCTCCTACCCCATCCATACCTTGCTTAGAGACATAGCCAAGCGGACATTCCCGCTAAAACTAAATAATGGCCATAGACATACAATGTTCAAACCATGTCAGAACCACTCGACCATGCACCTTCTGAGCTACGCACCAATGTAGTTATCAAAACTGCTACCTATCTAGCCTTAAACGGCTTTCTCAGGCCCAAAAATAACTCGCTATCAGTGGCCAACATCATAAACAAGAGTGCCTGTTTACCTCTTATCTTCTAAAACACACAGACCACTATGTCCGGTCCCTTCCTAAAACTAAGACGAGTCAGATGGGCGAGCCAGTGCATATAACCTACTACCTTGCAAGCAATGCTGGGTGCCCGGTTAAGTTACTGGTTACGTTCTTGGGCATGCCACCATACGCACCACTGAACCATTACTGTCGCTGTACGATACTGTCCTTCCCACAGGTAAGTTCATGCACTATGTCCACCTACTCATTCACCGGGCTCAAACTAAACCCTAGCGACTACTCAGGGCACTCTTTTAGGATAGGAGCAGCCTCCACGGCCTATAGCCAAGACATCCCCACACAAGTTAAGTCACAGGGCTGCTGAGAATCATAGGCTTATGCGACTTACATACCACAGCCGATTCAGGAATTAAGAAGCGTTCATTAAAAAGTCTACCTAATGGTTAATAAATGCACCCTGTATAATGTTTTGCATTAATATGTCTCTTTTTTCCCACTTTTTATCGGCCTACAGCATACGTCGGTATCGGCACACCTCAACCGATTATTCCTAAAGCTACATCTCTACAACCCATCTTATTCTATATCATATGAAAATGCCCCGAACACAAATTGGAAGGCATGGCCTGAAGTTGTGGGAGGGGCTATAGACCTATAAAAGGGACTCCCCCCTTTCCCTACTTACCTTTGTTGGTCAGACGAATAGCCCCACCCTCCACTTCCATTGTTCATATTTCCTCTATGTAAACCCACTTTTTACCGGCCTACAGCATACGTCGGTTTCGGCACACCTCAACCGATTATTCCAAAAGCTACATCTCTACAACCCATCTTATTCCATATCATATGAGAATGACCCGAACACAAATATATATATACATTTTATTTTAATTGTGGTAGCCCACAAAATATTGGGACAAAAGAAACATTTGCGGCCTGCGGTGCATTTCTTGCAGTCCTGATGCATGGAGAAAAGACCTTCACAAGCCTCTGCTAATGTGTACCTAGTTTATACTAAGTGACTCATAGGTTGAGGAGGCGATGACCGTTGCGGTGGAGGAGGAGGATGAGGTAGCCAACACTGTTTTATATATATATATATATATATATATATATATATTTATTTTAATTGGGGTAGACCACAAAATATTAGGACATTTAAAAAAAGACAACTCTGTTCCGCAGAGTAGCTGTTGACATTATAGTTGCGCAGGAACTTTGTTGACTCTAAAGAACCTCGGGCCAATCGCACATCCCCGTGGCGGCGACTTTGCATGCGGATGTCATCCATATCAACTTTCGATGCCAGTTTCTGCGCCTACCATGGTGAACATGGGTAATGGGGAATCAGATTTCCATTCAGTACAGGGACTCTGAAAAATGGCTACCACATGCAAGGAAGGCAGCAGGCGCGCAAATGACCCACTCCCGACGCGGGAAGGTAGTGACGACAAATAACAATACAGGTCTCTGTAATTGTAATGAGTCCACTTGAAATCCTTTAACTCTGATCAATTTGAGGGAAGTCTGGTGCAGAGCCACTGACCCGTGAGTGCTGCAGCTGAAACTCCACTATCGCTTGCTGCTGCTCGCACAGTCTCATGAGGTGGTAAGCGGGAAGGCCGAAGTTACGCTGCAGCGCAGACAGACGAGCAGCAGCAGGGTGACAACGCCAAAAGCAAGCACAGCCGCTACAGTGAATGTGACATCCTGTTCCAAGTTGCGGATCAGTCTGGTGATGGCTTCTGGTATCCAGTACTCTTTTTACTGAAGCTTATCTCTTTTTTCCGCCCGAGGGGAAAAAAAATGGTGATAACCGTTTTTCCTCTTTTGACTCATTGTTTTTATATTTTTTTACAGTATTTTTAGCGTCAGTTCTTTGTATCGCCATTTTTAATTAAATGGATACCTTTTCAAGTGAAGCAAGTATATTCTTATGTTTTTCTCTTTCTCTCCTTATTTCCCCTTCCTCACTCTCCCCTTTTCTCCTCTGTGTGATTGTATTTCAGTGTGGTAGATATCGGCATTAATATTGGCTGTGGCTAGTTGAATGCTTATATATCAATGAAATAATTCATGAATATGAGTGGGAGATTGATCAAATGAATCTGATTATTTATACAGAATGTTTTGATATGCATAAAAGCCCATAGCCTCTAAATCTTCTTTTCTTTCCTTCTGGGCTATTTGATTGATCTTTATTGTTTAGATCTTTACAGGGGTATTATATTCTAAATGTTGCTTTTCTTAAATGCATTCTATGAGCTTTAAAACTTCTCCTTTTAGTTTTTTCCCCTACCCCCTCTCACATATGTGTGGATTTTCTATATTATTTCTCCATCACCATTATTTACATTGCCTTCTGAAGTCAGATATCATATACACAGTTCTGTTTGGTGAGCAGAATGGGGACGTATCGTTCTGTTCAGTACCTTCAAATATTTGTAGCTTTATAGCCTTTGTACCTCTATCTTGTAGTCTCGAGCATTTGTATTCCTTTCACTCTTATTCACCCGACTTCTCCGATGTCCATCTTCAGCGAGGCATGCGTGCGTCACGTCATCACCTATATTAAAACAAATGAATAAAAAATTAATAGATTGGAAAAAAAAATCAAATTTCTTGGTGGTGTAGAATAAATATTTTGAAATCTTATATCTTCCCTAAATGGGTATATCTATTAAGACTTATTCCACTTAATTTCCCAGAGGCTTGGCTAACAATGATACAGACAGCATTCAGGAAATTTGTATGGCAGGGTAAGGCCCTAAGGCCCCAGGGGGTATTGGTGTGCCCAATGTGGAACAAGTCTATAGGGCAAGTAGACTATCACACGCTATAATAATCCAACAGAAAAACAGTATTAAGACAAGCTGGTGTCAAATTGAACAAAAGTATATTGAACTGTAAAAACTTAAGTATAGAAACATAGAATGTGACGGAAGATTAGAACCATTCGGCCCATCTAGACTGCCAAATAAGTATATTCTCTTGGACAACTGTAGAGCCAGATAAAACACAATTTTCAAGGAAGAAGGAAAAAAGCTTTAACCTATTCCTCAAAACCATCTTAGACATATCCTAGAATTGGGGAAAAAATAGAAAAAGTATGGGCCTAAAGAATAAAGTGATTGTGGAAAATTATATTGAGATCTTAAAATATAATATTCAAAACATAAAATTAGAGAGATGGAAAGATTTAGGCATAACAAGTATTAAGAATATGATAGTTCACAGGGAAATAAAGCCTTTTAGACGATTACAACAGGAATATGGCTTAGCTTACCGAATACTGAAATATTCAACTACTTGAGGGTAAACGGGTATATTAAGAAGCATTGATACATTGGGAATGCAGATCAATTAGTAGATTAATAAATCTCTTTCAAAAAGAGAATAATAAGGGGTTGTTAGCACACTGTAGTAGATTGATAGAAAGGGAGGAGAAGTCTATAAATATAAAAGCCCTTAAAATATGGCAAAAAGATTTAAACCTAATAATTAATAAAGAAGACTGGACGTACTCCCTAAACTATATTAATAAAGTAATACATAGTTTAAATATAATAGAAACAAATTACAAAATCATGAATAGGTGGTATAGAGTACCTGCTTTTTTTATCTATGATATACCCAGTAGTACCTAATAATTGTTGGAGATGTGGTATGAATAATGGAGATTATATGCATATATGGTGGCAATGTCCATCAATACAGCTTTATTGGGAAATGATAAAAACTAAAATTGTATATTTTATTGGGCAGATTATTACTCCTTGCTCAGAATTGTTTTTGTTACATATAGGATTAGGTTTATGGTTAAAGTATAATAGAGATTTTGTTTGATAGCCAGGCATTAGAGAAACATAGATACTCCTGGATGGCAGGAAGTAGAGAATCAATTAATATATCAATTAAAAATGGAGAGAGGACTGTGGATACAAAAAAAGAGCTCCACAACATTGAGTTTATAATTGGAAAAATTGGACCACAGCAGAAGAGGGTAAAAAAGAAAGACATATAGGTTTTTGAAGATATGTTTGGACGGTATTCCCTGATTGATAGCAGAGGATGGTGGTGGGGGGGGGGGGTGGTTTAGGGGAACTTTATTTTTACCCTTATATGTTTAAGAAATAATGTACACACAATGAACCATGATTGTATTGAAATTTAATTAACACAGAATGAGAAAAATAAAAGTGGGAAAAATTTATTTTTCCTTTTCTGTAACGTTTTTGTAAAGTATTTGTAATGTATTTGATATAGAAAAGAGAAAGACAAAAATAAAAATGATATAAAAAAAAAGCAGGCAAGCGTGCCAAGTATAAAAAGAAATTGAACAAAAAAAAAAAGTTGTGAACCTATGCCGGGTTATTCACTAAGGTGACGTCACCAATGGCCTCACGTGGTCCAATCAAATCTCCACCCTCTATGAGAAGCCTTTGATAGGACCATTTCACTGACTCAGAGCGCATGTGTGCTCTCTGAACCTGCAAAAGGAGTAAAAAAGTGAGTGGGAAGAGAGGGGATTTAGTTTAAAAAAGCAACGGACCATGAAAGGAAGTAGGAGGTATACAGAGGAAGTACACAAAATTAGGATGGGGAGAGCATAGCTTCCTCTTGCTGGCACACTGCTTGCAAGGGAGAATCTTCCTACATCTATTACTAGCACGCTGTGTGTGCTGATGATAGATGTAAATTTTGCACAGAATTAATACCGCTGAGTGGTCATGTTGGTTGGAATAACCCTTTAAGGATGCCATTAAAACTCTGATTTAAGATAATTACGTGAAAAAACGTACTATATGTATTCCTATGTATAGAAACTCTGTGATAAACCATATTTAGGATTAGCAGAGAATACATTTTAAATTGCTTCCTGCAGCAACAACACTGTAAAGACCGAAAACAAGTAAAATAAATTGTTTATTCTGAATTGTGAAAGAACTCCCTCATAATAAAAAATACTACTGAATGGTGATAATGATTTTCTTAAAATAAATAAATCCTAGATCATTATTCAGAGCACTAATTACAAATGTAATTTGTGTGAAGCACAGAAAAAATACCATCCAATTCACCCTCATTACTTTTTTCCTTTAAAGTAATCATTATTCTTGGCATTCAGCTTTTGTTAATAACGTCCATTGTGGCTATTGTCTGCTTATGGAATAATGAGTTGGCATTTAAGTTTGTAAATTAGATGCAATGGGGTAATGTTCTAACCTAAAAAATCTGTCTGGAAGATGGCATGTACCTTTATTCCTATTATAATGGAAGATGTTCAGTACAAGACTAGTTTCTAACACATGTATGTTATTATCATTAAAGAAAAAAGACAAGCTGCTTACATTAACATTTAATAGCAGAAAAAAATCCATGGGAAAGAAAGGATAAAGATAATAATGTAAATATAAATGTATAGGTTGAAAAAACAATTATATTTTTGTTGCTTTAGGCAACATGAATAAAAGTTCTTATGGTTTTGTCAGTCATCGTTCTTTTTTTTATCATTTCCTCAAAACACTTACTGGGGAGAGCATTATAGTCAGGATTAACAGAAGCAAACTGACCTACACTGCATTGCACGATTATATCATGCATTTTCCTTACATTACCCACAAAAACACCTGTGCTGTACATGGTTTTCCATGGTAATCTGTAAGAAATTGTGAATTCATGGGGCATGCCAACGTATCATGGAACAGTTCAAATTTATATTGGATTCCAGCTTGTGCCAAAAATACCCTTAAATTTGATGCATTTTTTTTTTTAAAGGGATGGTTAAAAAATTAACAATGACTTACACTGATACACAACATTAAAATCACAGGCAGGTGAAGTTAATAACATCACAATGGCACCTGTCAAGGGTTGGATATATTAGGCAGGGAGTGAACAGTCAGTTATTGAATTTCATGTGTTGGAAGGAGGAAAAATGGGCAGGCAAAAAGATTTATTTTGTCAAGGGCCAAATAATGATGGCTAGATGACTGGGTCAGAGCATCTCCAAAACGGCAAGTCTTGTGGGGTGTTCCCAGTGTGCAGTGGTTAGTACCAATCAAAAGTGGTGCAAGCAAGGACAACCAGTGAGCATGTGTCAAGGGTGTCCAAGGCTCATTTATGCAAAAGTAGAGTGAAGGATATCCTGGCTGGTCTTATCACACAAAAGAGCTAGGCATGTGCATGGGAAAATTGTTCAGTTCAGCATTCCGAAATTTGGGACTTTGGCAATTCAACACTTCGGAAACTTTGGCACTTCGGTAACTTCGGCACTTTGACACTTCGGAACTTCGGAATTTTGGAACTTCTCTTACAGCCGCTTGGTATTCCCACGGTATTAGGGAGTTATCTACCAAAAGGCTGAAAGACCTAAATTGGTCTTTCAGACAAATTTACTAATACTAAGTAAAGATTACTTAGTATTAGTAAATTATGCCCCTACTCGCTATACTGCAAGTAGGGGCATGTCTAGTAAACAGTGAGCAGCCTGTGGCGTCGCAGGTTAGGGCTTTTAAACTAAAGGGGGTCCTATTGCCCCCCTGGCCCCCATCCCTGAGCGGTGGGTGGGGGCCCTAAATTAGAATGAGGGGGACCTAATGTCCTCCTCCCTGGCCCCCACCCCTGAGCGGTGGGTGGGGGCCCTAAATACTAATTAGGGGGGACCTAAAGTCCTCCCTCCTGGCACCCACCCCTGAGCGGCAAGTGGGGGCCCTAAATAAAAAATTAACCCCCCATCCCAAGGTGACTAGGGGTCCCCAAACCCATAGTCACCCACTCCCCCCAAAAACTAACCCCTACCTACCCCCATCACCCTAAAAATAATGAGAGGGACCATTTAACTAAGTACCTGTAAAAAAATAAAATAAAACTTACCATTTGATGTTTTCTTTCTTCTAAGTAATCTTTACTTAGTATTAGTAAATTTGGCTTAAAGACCAATTCAGATCTTTCAGCCTTTTAGTAGATAGCTCCCTAATACATGTCATTACATTGACTGGCCAAGTAACTTACATTTTATATGAATGTATGTTACTTGATTGAAGTGTTGCAAGTGCTTACAGCTGAATCCTGGCTAAGTTTGTATACTTTTTATTTAAACTTGTATACAGTGTAACATTTTTCCACTGGGTAAGTCTTTAGTACTTAGGCAATACTGTGCTTCGGAACTTCGGCACTTTGGAACTTCAGCACTTCGGGACTTCGACACTTCGGAAATTCTGTAATTTCGGAACTTCGGGACCTTGGCAATTCGGCACTTCGGCTATTCGGACATTCGGAAGTACCCGAATGTCCAAATTGCCCGAAATTCGTCCGAATTCATATTTGGACTGAAACAAATTGCACATGTCTAAAAAGAGCTACTATAGCCTAAATTGCTGAAATATTTAATGCTGGTCATGGTAGAAAGTTGTGAGAACACACATTGCATCACAGTTTGCTGTGCATGTGACTCCATAACTGCAGACTGGTCAGAGTGCCCATGAGGACCTCTATTTACCACTGAAATCAAAGTAGGGACATGAGCATCAGAACTGGACCATGGAGAAATGGTACTAGCTTGCCTAGTCTGATGAATTACATTTTATTTTATATCAGGTGGACGGCTGGGTGCATGTGCATTGTTTACCTGGGAAAGAGATGGCAGAAGGGTGCTTTATGGGAAGGAGGCAATGCTATCCTCTGGGTAATGTTCTCCTGGAAACCTTGGGTCCTAGCATTCATGTGGATGTTGCTTTGACATGTACCACCTACTTAGAGATTATTGCAGACCACGTACACAGGTGTTTTTAATGTTGTAGCTGATCAGTGTATACCTGTAGTTATATATAAGATGTCATTTACCTTCAAAATATTCATGGAGAGCTTAAACATGTTTATGTATTATCGACTATGATCACACAAAACAGGGGGTGTCAAGTTGCAGACCAAATACAAAATAAAATAATATATTTTTTAATATTACAATGTAATGTTGATTTTAAAATATTCCAAGAGAACCAAAGCCACCGTGAGCTAATAATAGCTTTTTCATAGATCATTATTTTTGTCCATTTAATACAATTATTATTCCTATCCGTCTGTTAGAGAGCCATTTGAGTTTGGTGTTAAGTGCTGTGCTAACCTCCTATCATTGTTTCTGGTATCATGCGATTGCCCCAACAGGAATTCCGGTTTCCCCATATTTACAATTAGAGTATTTGGGGTTTTTATTTGACATTATCTTATTTAAATTGCTCTACTGTTATTAAAGCATATTATGTTATAATAATACATGTTATCTAATGTTTGTGATGCATATGACAATTTGACCACATAAAATATAGAGCATGATTTGGAGATTTTTTTTTTTACATCCATTTTTTTAGTAGAAAGGTGTTATAAAGGTTTGCATTTAGAACCGTAGAGAAATGGATTTATTAGTATATACCAACCAGTTTCCATGCTGTTTTCTGCCCTGAGCCTTTAGTAAACATGAGAAAGATAATAAAAGCAAAGCCATCCAAAGATGAGAATGCAAAAAGAAATTCATAATATCTGACCAGATGACAAAAAGCCATCACCAGAATGTAAGCAGAGAGCTTAATGGTAAGTGTATGTTGTATAAAATCACTCACCCTTTATATAAACTGCAGTATACAACGATGATGGAACTCAATCCTGACTCACATTTCACAGACTCACACACCTTTAGAGTGAATTGATTCCAGTTTGCTCACCTACCAAGTGACTCATCTGGTGCACCCAGAAAATATGCCTGACACCATCCAGCATGTACAAAGGCATTATGCTCAAATGGTTAAGATGCAACATGGGGTGGACCCTCCAATATAGAAAACTGGAGACATACTCCAAACTTACAGGGGTACCATACTCAGGTACCTGACTTTGTTTGTAATTGTTTCCTTTGTCCTTTGGTTACTCTCTTTTCTCTTTATCTTTTCTTATACCATAGACCTAAGTGACCGTTAGCCTCAGTATTGTTTACATGTTATGATTGTAATGCATAATGTATATTATTGTATGATTCAAATAGCTATTCCTGCTATGGATCGGCCTCAAAATGCATGTAATAATGTGTACTGTTAATCCCTATAATATTATCACTTTTTGTTGAATGCATATCCCTTTTGTGTGAAAATTAAAAACACTTTAAACAAAGAATTGAAAAAACAAACCAAAAGATGAAGTATACAAATATGGTTCACTCAATAAGAAAAAGAAGAAAAATATATAGCTTAACAATGTAGCGGTCTATTCTTTAGATTAGAATATAGTTGTGATTACATGTATGAGTCATTCAAAAAAACCTCTACCCAGATATACAGTAAATAAACGTACATCTCTCTGCACATGTAGTGGGGAAAGGTGTAGGCTCTATTTGCTGGGCTTCTACCCAGGCATACATAGCACTCTATGCCATTACACATATAGTAGAGGAAGGTGTAGGAGCCATTTGCAAGTAAAAGGACAACAATCACCAGATTTGCCATTTGCAAGCACCTTTGGTTAGACTTCGCTTAGCACATGGTACGTAAATGTGAATAAGGTCTTGAATAAGTTAAGGTCACAATTAACCCTATCAATGCCATCAAAAACATTCAGCCCTACACCAGAACATTATAAAAATCATAGAAAACTAATAAAAATGCCCTGACATCAAGGTTATCACCACCTGTGGAACAAATCGACTGCAATAAACATCCAAAGAATTAAAAAATGTTTACTTATACGAAAATGGAGGTATATGATTAAAAGATATAGGAATAAGCGCTATAAATTTTAGTATTGGTATGATTATTTACTATTTCATTTTGATCTTAAACAAGAACAAAGAGAATCCGTTTTCTTTGTTTACATATTTATAAGGAACAGATGGCTAGTAAACGGCAGTATTTCTGTGCTTTGTGTTCACTATATCAATTGCTTGATAACTATCCTGGAGAAATAAAATACAATGTCATTAATTGATTATACTATTTGTTTAAATATTATTTGCAATTCTTGAAGGCAGCACAAGCAGTCAGGAGAAAAAAAAAAGTTCAAATTATACAAATAATTTACTACTGCGGATTTAATAATTTAATTCTGAATTATAAAAAAATAAATGTCCACAGACTAGGAAAAGAAAGCAAAGAGACTGAATTATTATATTTTCCTTCTTAATTAATTCACTCACTCCAGCAAGTCAAGCATATTTTGAGATGCAGTAAGTTATACAGATTCAAGTACAGATTTTGTACTTTTCACATACCTGATATTAGTATATATCCAGTTTGTTTTGCCTAAATCATACCTGAATGTTCTAATTCTTCTGCTTGGCTATTTTTGGGAGGAATTAGTACCCAACATTGTGAAAAAAGGAGCAGTGCTAAATTAGAAGGAAATAGACTTGCGTACGATGAGAATATTTTTCTCAGCCGAAACATTTTCCAGAAAATTATTTTTGGGATGCCGAATATCAGTTGAATATTGGTTTGGCTCATCACATTTATGTTAGCGAAAAACTGATTTGGGAACTGAATTAGACAAACTCAAAGGGCACAAAAATAGGCCTATCAGTGTACTGCTGGTATCTCTGGCATGTGTGTTAATGTATGTTACACATGTGTGCTGGATACAATGTCATCACTGGCACGTCTTGTCATTTCACTCAACTCTGCAAGAGTTATTGTTTAGTAGGGTAATATGTCTTATCTTGTGGTTTATTAATTAAATAGTGTGTTATATTTTGCCTCCAAGTTTGTAAAATACAGACCAAAACAGCCTTGGTAGAAAGAAAGACTGTGGTATGGTTAAAATAAACATTTTCAAGTCATAACAACTACCTGACTGTTTAGTGCATGTATGCACAACCAAGTATTTTGTAAATTATGTGTTGTTGGTATATTGATTGAAGAATGCACATGTAGCAAACTTGTGTTAGAATTATGCAACGAATACAATGTGCTACACCCCCCCCTCCAAAAAAAATCTCTATTTATTTATTTATTTATTTATTTTTACGAAGAATCCGAACAATAGAAAGAGTAGCATTATGCAACTAAATTTGACAATTATGATTATACAAATGTGATTGTACGTTCAAATTCCTATCAGATCACCAAACCACTCACCAGTGATTAAACAATATCTCACTACCTACCTCAAATCCTCACAGATTGCAAGCTTGAGCATGCCCTTCTTCACTTCTTAATATCCCCTTCTATAATTGTAAAGCACTGCAGAATATGATGTTGCTATTTAAATGCTGATAATAATTTATGGAAATGTATTATTACGACTATATTTAAAAGAAGAAAAACTACCACAACAAGAGGACATAGTCTTAAATTAGAGGGACAAAGGTTTAAAAATAATATCAGGAAGTATTACTTTACTGAGAGGGTAGTGGATGCATGGAATAGCCTTCCAGCTGAAGTGGTAAAGGTTAACACAGTAAAGGAGTTTAAGCATGCGTGGGATAGGCATAAGGCTATCCTAACTATAAGATAAGACTAGGGACTAATGAAAGTATTTAGAAAATTGGGCAGACAAGATGGGCCGAATGGTTCTTATCTGCCATCACATTCTATGTTTCTTTGTTTCTGTTACGTTTAACAACTTAACAAGTAAGAAGGGGAAGATCTGTGAATGGGGAGAGAGATTCCTTGTCTTCAGTTGGTGCCCCAACTGGATATGAAGTTAAGCCAAGTGAACCATGTATTTTGGAAAGAATCATATAAGATGGAAATGTTAATGGATGTATGATTAAGCAGCATTGCAGGTGGTTGGGAATGGAATGCTAGTACACACTATTGAGGTGATGGTGGAATAAACTTACTTCCAAAATGGTGCTCTAGGTGGGCATCCTCACTGGCTATGTATCACGGTCCTCATCTCCTTTTGCATCTCCACATTTTTCTGTAATATTAAGGAATATCCAGTGCAGAACACAAGGCATGCAGTCCCTTGTTTGAAATCTTCCACCGAAATGTATGCTTCCTTCTCCTCTGCCAGCTCTTTATGTAATCATTTTTATCATTTAGTTTATTTCTCATAAATGTGTTCTTTTTTTTTAATATTAGTCTCCTGTAATTTATTCATGTGTTAATTAGTAGCTTTGTCATATTACATAATTTCCCAGAGAAAGTGTTGCTGATTTTATTTTAAGTCATAATTATTTTACATTTGATCATAAATAAATTTTACAAATCAAGGGGACAATGATGGGGGACAGTTTTGCTAATTTTTTCATGGGTTATTGGGAAGAATTATACATCTGGGTCATTGTCTCTGACAGTCAGTGCTATTTATTCAAATAAGAGTGAAGTAGGGATTTTGTTTACCCACAAATTCGGTAATAGGAGTATTGATTTTTGAATCTCATGCTTATGAAAGAAGGTTGTACTGTTAATAATAAGATCTAACTAAAGGAAGTACATGTGTATGGGTACCACCAGTATGATAGTGGGAACCACTCTCAGTGAATCAATAATGTCTGGTCAGTTTGATAGAAGGAGAAATTGTACCTTTTTAAGAGAATTTTAAAAAGAGGTATACTTTCAGATGCATAGATTAATAAGTTATAATACTTCCACAATTTTAGAAGTATAATTTATAATACTTCCATGATTTTAGAAGCCTTGAATTAAAAATACCATCAAATAGAACTACATTAATAGTAGAGTTTATGGAACTGCAACTCCTAATGCCTTTATGAGTGAGACTTTAGCGGAGTTGGATTATTTACCATTACCATTGACACATTCTAGAAGACCTGGATAAAGTGAACACCACCAGAAAAATAATAAGCATGGGTTCAATAGCAGTGGTAAGGACTTTAAGAAGAGATAATGCTCAGTATTAGTAGCCACATGTAGTAAATACTATGTTAGGATTATGGATATCCTCAATAAAAATGGGTTACCTTATTAAAATAGGTTACCATACTGGTAATGTTTGTAAAGATAATGTTTATAAAAGCACAACGTTTAAAGAACATTTTGGCACCTACTGGACTACATTGTTTTAATACCCTTTTGAGAAAGATAATTATTAAGTCTAGGATAGGAAATTAGAAGTGTCATAATACACCTTGCCTAACCTGCTCATATATGGTCCAAGGGAAAAAAATATTTTACATCTTTACCAATGATAGTTAACATATAATAAAGTCTTGTATTAAATGGACACTATAGGCTCCAAAACAAATTTTGCTTAATGAAGCAGTTTTGGTGTATATAGATAATGCCCCTGCAGTATCCCTGCTCAATTAACTGTCATTTATGAGTTAAATCACTTTGTTTATACAGCCCTAGTAACACCTTCCTGCATTTGATTTGCCCTCCCTTCCTAAACACTTCCTGTAAAGAGACACCCACTATTTAAACTTCCTTTAAACAGTCTGTTCAATTTATAATTTTGCATCTCTTTCTCTGTTAATAGCCTTCCAGCCCTTTCAGGAGCCTCCTGTGTGTGATTAAAATTAAATTTACAGAGCAGGAGATAAAAACTTCTAAATCAAATTAACATCTGATTAATAAGGAAACAATTTTTTTATGCAGGCTGTGTGACTCACAGCCAGGGGAGGTATGGCTAGGGCTGCATAAACAGAAACAAAAGTTATTTAACTCATAAAGGACAGAGAAATATGTAGTGAGATGGCAGGATCATAATCTGTACACTAAAACTACTTCACTAAGCTAAAGTTGCTTTAATGCTTATAGTATCCCTGTAAGTGCAAAATCACCTATGTAGTCTATTTACTGGAATGTAGTTGGGGGTTACAGCACCTAGGCTAAACTTGTCGCTCACTTAAAATCAGATTCCGTGAACAACCGTATTCCATTCTTATTAAGAAATCAAGAACTTCCATAGCAAGACATTTTAAATCCAGCTTTAATTCTAACTCAGAAGGGTTTGTGAGTGAGATATATTGCACATATCTGGCATCCCATATGGCATGTAGCCCTGCTCAGAGTAGAGACAAAGTGGATTTTAAATTTTGAAACACTTAGCCTAGTGGTTTTAATGAGGAACTGGATACATAAATTTTATAATGTTGGCTAATGCATTTTGCAATATTAATGCAACATTGTATTTGCATAGGTTAAATTTTATGGATATGCTTTAAGTAGGGATCGCAGGTCTACATTACAGTTCATTAGGTATCTTAGTCTGCAATTTGCATGTAATGTTATTTATGTATTTAGTTAATATTTTGTAATCTTTGTTTCGGTATAATATATGTAATACATTTTTATTCCAAACATATTTGGTATAGTTTCTGCATTGTCACTGGTTGCATGGCTGTGTGCATTCACAATTGTTAGTAATACATTTGTTCATTCAGTATATGGCGATTTTATATTTAAATCTAACTTAGTGACCGAAAACCGGTCTACCACAGGTCTAAAAGATAAATAATATTTTACTGGGGGCATATTAAACCTTTGTTTATAGTCTCAATATAATAAAGTACAAAACGAGTCTAGGATAAAAGCTACAAAAAGTACAAAAGTGTGTCATGTAATAAAACTGGTGGTACATGGATCTGTACACCACTATCACTGAATAAATAGTAAAAAAGCACTTACATACACACATACCTTAAATATTAATACAAATGTTTTAGTAAGCTACGGCCATAAAAATGGGTTAGATTAAATCAGAATGCTAGTAGGTAAATAACCTAAGTGTACCTTTGAAAAACATAAAACTTTCTCACCATTTTTTGTTTCCTTGATGTCTATTTGAGTGTCAGCTTGACACATTTTGAAATCCATTAGCTATGAATCTGTAATACTTCAAAACAATAATTTGTGGTCTGTAAGTGCCAAGAATTGATGGAAATTCTAGACATTTGAGGAATTCTCAAAATTGAAACACATAAGATAAGTTTATTTTGGAGTGATTTCCTTTTCTACAGTAACTAGGTATACATTTTTAAAGAAAACATGCTTTAATGTAGAGTTACATTTTGAATTTTAGATTAGCTTACTGAATATCACAAGAAATTCCTATCTGTACGTGCAATACATGTAATATTGATGCGAAAGAGAAAAATTACAGCTGACCAAACAGAAAAAAAAAAAAAAAAAGTGCTCTGGTCCTTAATACATTTTAGCATCAAAATGTTTGGCTATTAGGGAGTTAAGTAAAGCAATGACTTTGTTTCAACTGTGATACAAAATGCAGGATTACATGATAATGAACATAGCAGTTAGGGATTATTTTATCTCACAATGTATCCCACTGGTCAGTTATAAATATTTTTTCTTCCACAACTGTTTAAGGCCTGAAAGGATCTGTGCTCTGCTCCATTAACATCTGTTCAACATACATCCTTCTGTAATTGAAGTAACTGAGAAGTATTTATCATTCATTTTGTGTCCCATAGCGGAATCCTGCAGCTAGATAAATGAAAATCTAAGAGATTATGAAAAACAAGCTGTCACTCTTAACACTGGAAGTTTTGTAATCTCCATATTTTACACCGACACAAAGTACTAGCATAGTAGCCAGTATGATTTGTAGCACAGATAAGTACCTATTATAAACAGATAAACCAGCATCTTATCATCTCTTTTCCAGGCATGAGCTGGGGTTTTAAGTAAGATAATATTCAACTTTATTCACCTGACAGAATGATCTTCTGAAATCCTTTCAGTATATTTAGTAAAACAACGATTTTTAATGTGATGTCAATAGCAATATTACTTAGCCTTGTGCACTGCAAAAAAAAGTAGTTTTTTTGTATTATCCGACTTGGCCATATAAAAAAAAATAATAATATTCATGTGTCCTGAAAGTCATTCATGTGGTGGTTTGGACAAATTTTGTCCATGACATTTTTTGGGGGAAAACTATTTGAATTAAATTGTCTAATCAGTTTACATGTTATGTATAAATGTTGCAGTACATTAATAGTTTTGCACCATTTAGCTCGTAGATCAAGAAGAGCGGTAGAAAATCTGTATTTATATATTGTACATTTACTAAATACACAATCTCTCTCTCTCTCTCTCTCTCTCTCTCTCTCTCTCTCTCTCTCTCTCTCTCTCTCTCTATATATATATATATATATATATATATATATATATAATTTTTTGCAGAAAATAACACCGGTAAAGGACTTCAGCGCTAGATACAAATGCATTTAAATTGTGCCCTTAAAATATAGATAATTTGCTTGAAGATCTTGCAGCATTTCAGCTCTGAATCATAAAGCAAACAAAATGCCTAGTCCATTGTCCATTTTGTTTGCTGTGCGTTTCATCCACGTGCAGAATTGCCGGTGCCCCAAAATTCAGATGAATCGCTACATAGTGCTAAGATGCAGCCACTATGTTGCAGAATAAAGTGATGAGAAATTCTAAATGTAATTTTATTTTTTTACACTTCACACATTAGTACATATTATTTAAATGTAGACATAATGCTAAAAACCTGGCAAATGACAGTTCCCCATTAAAGTATAATTGAAGTAATACTTTGTGCGGTCACTTGTAATATTGATTCACACCTACAACACTTTTTACACAGATCTAAGTGATAGAAAACAGATTGATATTTTCTACACTAGAAACTACCAGATAACAAGCTGCTATATTTAACCCCTTAAGGACACATGATATGTGTGACATGTCATGATTCCCTTTTATTCCAGAAGTTTGGTCCTTAAGGGGTTAAACCAGTTATCAATAGCTAAGAGGTATTTAAACAATATTGTAATTCTGGGGCAATACCCTCACAAGTCAAACTGAGAGGTCAGTTTATAGGGAATACTGTTGCCTGGATACAATTCTAAAACAATTTCCATATGTCCTTTGCAGACTTTACATGCTGGAAAAACACAGGTGCCAACTGCTGTGGCTTTCTGCAGTGTGCATACCGGCAAGGAGGGCAGGGTTGAGGAGTGGGTGGAAGATGATGTGGAGGATGATGAGGTCCTAGACCCCACATGGAATCAAGGTCATGCGAGTGACGTGTGCAGTTTGGAGGAAGAGGCGCTGGTCGCACAGAGGCACCAGCACAGCATAAGAGGGAGCAGGGTGCAAAAATGGAGCGGCCATCCCCTAGAGCTCATCGGCATGTATTAGCTCGAGAATTACCAGTTATCCAAGTAATACATGTAGCTATCAAAGGATCCATAATAGAGTTGAACGAACCCAAACTGCAAAGTTCGGGCTCTTACCAGATTTAACAATCCATTCATAGTTTCACAGTCAGGTGGGCAGTCCGGTGACTAGGACCCAGACACTGTCTGGGCGGCGGTCAGACGACCGGGAGCCAGTATGCCTGATTTTGAAGTTAGGAGTCACAGTGTGGAATGAATTATCAGGGTCTAGTGCAGGGTAACCGCACGCCCCCTGGTGTTGAGCACCAGCGTTTGTGCAGCCACATACCAGAACCCTGATGCAGCTTCAGTAAAAAGAGTACTGGATACCAGAAGCCATCACCAGACTGATCCGCAACTTGCAACGGGATGTGACATTCACTGTAGCGGCTGTGCGTGCTTTTGGCGTTGTCACCCTGCTGCTGCTCACCTGTCTGCACTGCAGCATAACTTTGGCCTTCCCGATCACCGCCTCATGAGACTGCGAGCAGCAGCAGGTGATAGTGGAGTTTCAGCTGCAGCACGCATGGGTCAGTGGCTCTGCACCAGACTTCCCTCCAATTGATCAGAGTTAAAGGATTTCAATTACAGGGCCTCTAAAGAGTCCTGTATTGTTATTTGTCGTCACTACCTTCCCGCGTCGGGAGTGGGTCATTTGCGCGCCTGCTGCCTTCCTTGCATGTGGTAGCCATTTCTCAGGGTCCCTGTATGGAATGGAACTCTGATTCCCCATTACCCGTGGTCACCATGGTAGGTGCAGAAACTGGCACCAAAAGTTGATATGGATGACATCCAAATGCAAAGTCGCCGTCATGAGGATGTGCGATTGGCCCGAGGTTCTCTAGAGTCAACAAAGTTCCTGCGCAACTATAATGTCAATAGCTACTCTGCGGAAGAGAGTTGTCTTTTTTATATGTCCCTATATTTTGGGGACTACTCCAATTTAAAAAAATATATATATAACAGTGTTGACTACCTCATCCTCCTCCTCCACCACCGCTTCCACGTACACCGCCACGGTCACCGCCTCCTCAACCTATGGGTCATTTAGTATAAACTATGTACACATGAGCGGAGACTTGTGAAGGCATTTTCTCCATGCATCAGGACTGCAAGAAATGCTCCGCAGGCCGCAAATGTTTCTTTTTTTGTATGTCCCAATATTTTGTGGGCTACCACAATTAAAAACAAACAAACATAATAAACAGTGTTGGCTACCTCATCCTCCTCCTCCACCGCTGCTTCCACCTATGCCGCCACTCTATGGTGGGAAAATTATTATTGTGTTCTGTGGGTGAAAATTGTAAAAAAAGAGGAGTCCTCAAAAGTATATTCTTGTTGGTTCTCCTTGGTTTCCATGGTGATTGTCCCACTTGTATTACTTCAGGCAACTTTTTAGAGAATAACCCTTTGATAACTTCTCCCCTATATGTTTTAACAAAATGCACAATATTTGGAAATAGTTGGTCTTGTAAATTACATTTGAGTTTCAAATAATCAAAATACCCTTCACACATTTACTAAGAAAGAGCACTTAAAAGAAGACTGGCATTAATCCCAAATATTCAGTTTGGCATCTGCCGGTTGCTTGAAGGACAAAACGATATTGCAAAGGATTTTGAATATCAAAACATAATAAACATTACAGCACGATTCACACTGTAGCATTTTTGGCACCTTATATTCCCCTTGAAGATATAATACCATATATCACTAAAATATTACCTCTTTCTCTCAATGCAATTTAAATGAATTCTTGCATTAAAACCTAGGAATGAATGCTTCACAATTATAATGTTAAGTGCAGGGTTATGTTTCTGTCAAAAGAAACCTCTTTTCTCAGAACTTTCTAATGTCAGAGTCTTTTAAATAATAGAGTAAAATGCAGAGAGTGAATGGTATTTTGTCCTCCCCAATAAAAATGAATACCATTAGCACACAAATTAAAAAGTTTTGTCTCCCGTTGAAAAGTTTTATTACAATGTTTCAAGTTAAATTAAAAACGTTCTTTGCGTTTACAGCATAACATAGATATTTTTATATTTAAATCATCAACTGCTCTAGTTGAAGACTAGTTAAAGCAAACTCTACTCTGTTTTTAAAAGGTTTTCTGCAAAGACATGGGTGATCATTTGTACCAATCTAATGTAGCTCAGGAAGATTTTTCTTAGGTTTAGCCCATATAAGTGAATAAAAAAATCTCCATAAATGCAATCATGCAAACATATTTGAAAATCAACTCAACATTGAGTCACAAACCGAATGAACACTTCAAGCACCTGAACCACTATAGCCTGTTCTAGTGGCTATGGTACCAGCAGTGTCCTGGTACCATCCCTCATTAAGAAGTCAAAGTGTGTTATTATGCTTTGAAAATTTACCTGGATCCCTTGGACATTAATGTCAGATCCAGGCTTTTCCTCCTGAGAATTAAATAGACAGTTGTTACAGAGATTCATTGATTGCTAGAGAGTGCTGAGCTGACACTGTCAGCAAATGAGTGCTGTCCCACGTAGTCCTGTTTGGTTCAGTAGGGCTATGAACATTGTACTGCAGCAGAACAATATAAAAAGCGTCTGTGTCTACAGCTGCTCTTCAGCCCCGAGTAAGTTGTCAAGTTATACTAGCGGTTCCCAAACTGTGTGCTGCGGCGCCCCAGGGCACACAGGGGCGCCACGGAATGTTTCCCTGGTGCTATGATTATAGCACTGGGAAGCATTACTGCCGAACAGGAGCCTGGTCGGGTGCCGTGGTCCTTTAAGACTACGACTGGGCCCCTGTAGTGTCAGCTGGCTGGGAGGAAGTGACAGCCTGTCACTTCCTTCCAGCTTCGTGCAGGGAGAAAGTGCGGGAGAGGGAGTGTAACCGTGGCTGGTTCCCTTATTTACCACTATAATGTCTTAAAGCAAAGAACTTAATAGGGCTAACCATACAGATATCTTAGCCATAATTTTATATAGTGTAAGAGATCCACTATTTAACATATATAAATAATTGAGAATACAATATAAAATAAGGATTGTCTTGGAAGCAATAGTTTTGTCTTTTTGGATATTTATTATATAAAAATATAAATATAAAATCCATTATAGCAGAGTTTATAAGATTAAATTAAATGCTTGCAAATATCATTAATAGGTTAACATACCCTTCTGAACATGTCATCATGTCAGCCTCTCTGTCATTTTAAGATGGAGCAGCATCTGTCTCCAAGTCTCTCCTCTGTGTCTTAACATTTAAAAGTACACCTATTTATACCTTAGGTGTCTCCATTTTAGTGTTACCGTAGTTCATTTACTTTATTCATTTTAGGACCTCCCTTAATTTGGCAAACATACAAGGCCATAACTAAAGGGTGCATACGTCATGGAAATTTTCCTGACTTAGTTCAAGATGGCATCTTAAAGTCTGAATAGGTTATCTGTTGTTTATACTAAGTCGTAAGTGTACAGTCGTGGGAGATTCCCGGATTTGGGGAAGTTCCATTAACTTGGGGTTACCACAGTATATTGTGTACTGCAAGAGTCATAGTATAGCCTTGAAGCTTGTTTATGCATTATTGTTATTGTAATTCGTCTGGGACAAAATGGCGCAAACATATTATGCACTGAGGTTATTGCTTAAAGAAACAGTTATGAAAAACAATATGTTCCATTTCTAACACCTTGTCAGTTTGCAATATCTCTTAAAGACAAAGTACACAGTTTAAGAAATACAACATTTCATTCTAAAACTTGTAATATTTACATTTGCCCATAACAGGAGAAGGCAGCCACAGCATGAGGGGAGAGGAGCACTCCAGGAGCTGCTCCAGACCCCTCACTCACACTAGCCAGCAGAACTCCAAGCCACCCTCCTGGAGACATAAGGTAAGCTAACAGGGGAGTGGCTGGAGATATAAAAAATATCACTTGTGTGTGTATTAGGGTGTGTATGTGTTTGTACCAGGGTGTGCATTGTGTGAGTGTGTGTGTGTGTGTGTGTCAGGGTGTGCATCTGCATGTGTGTGTGTCAGGGTTTGCCTCGGGGTGTGTGTCAGGGTATGCATTTGTGTATGTGCATCTGTGTTTTTATGTCAATCTGTGTATCTGTGTCATGGTGTGTGCATGTATCAATGTTTGTGTATGTCAGGGTGCATGTGTGTATGTCAGTATATGTATGTGTTAAAGGTGATGTGCTATACACCTCTTATTGGGAAATAACTCCTTTTTCTTCACCGTAAAATTAACATGTATCCGATTCTTATTGATGAGAACATTTTGGTGTATAATATGCTATACAAATTAAAATCCCTTTTCTTGAGCATTTACTATTGGAGTGTGGTATCAGTTTTTATATTTTTCTCTTAGTATTTTTAGGTTTGTCACAGGTGGGGAACCTTGATACCTGCACCAAATGAAAGTTTGAGTGCCAACATATACATACTTTTGTTAAAAGGATATACAAACACACCCCTTCACTCAAACACAAACACTTCACATAAATGTACATCTGCATTTAAAGGTGAACATTACATTCAAACACACCCCTGCAATTAAACACAAACATTACCATACAAACACACCCCTGTATTTAACTAAAACTATATTGGAACACCATTGGATTGTGGGTGGTAGGCCGAGGAGAAGGAAAGCTAAATCCCCATTTGTGTACAGAAAGCTTCCCAAAATCTAGCTACCTCTATTCAAAATGATCACTTTGGGTAACCCATGTAAGTGAAAGACCTCCAGAGCAAAAACCAAGGCAAGATCTAGAGAAGTCTGTAAATTTTTTCAAGGGAATGCAATGCGACATCTTAGAGAATCAGTCAACAACCATGAGAATGACCTTATTGCCACGGGAGACCAGAAGATCCACAATTAAATCCATTGACAAATGAGTCCAGGGTCGTTCACCATTAGGTATAATTTGCAGGAGACCCACTGGGGGGTGTCATGGTGTTTTATTTTGACCGCACACAGGACAGGCAGCTACAAAAGTGGTGACATACGAATGGAGACTAAGCCACCAAAATTGTTGAGAGACGGACCATATTAATTGTTTTTTGCCTGGATGTCCTGCTGCTTTGGAGTTGTGATATGTACCTAATAAGTTAGTGTGGAGATGAATTGATACAAAGCAATGACTCTGGAGGAGTTTTAACTTGTGCAGCCTGAATTTCCTCGTCAAGGGGTGAGGTTAGTATGGGTAGTGGCTAGTATTCGGTCCGGAGGAATCACAGGAGTCGGAGTTATCTCCTCCCTTGATAGAGGAGAAAACCGTCAAGACATGGGGACAGCCATAAAGTTTTTAGTACTGGGCAAATAAGAAACCACATAATTGAATATTGATAGGAAGAGAGCCCATCTAGCTTGCCAAGAGTAAAACAGTTTAGCTTCAGAAAGATATGTATGAGTTTTGTGGTCTTTGAGAATGGTAAGGCACGTTTAGGATGTTTTGAAGCTGCAGCAAAGGCAATTTTGAGAGATTCAAAGGCAGTGTTGGTTTCCTGTGACCAATGTTGTGCTTTGCCATCTCTCCTGGTCATATCCTTGAGAGGTTTAACCAAGGAAGAAAAGTTACGTATGAACTTCTATTATTAATGACGAAGCCAAGAAAATGCTGGATGGAGCGGAGACCCATAGGTTGAGGCCATTGTAGTACAGCGGAAAGTTTCTCTGGATCTATAGAGAATCCAGTGTCAGAAATAACATAGCCCAAAATAAAATGTAACCTGTTAGTGGTCAAACTCACATTTACAGAAGATATTATTTTAAAAAACATGTGCATTCATTTTCGAAAATTTTGTTCGAAAATTCAGGTTTTTTTTTTATTCGTTTAGTAAAACATAAACGAAAGCCCTACAAACAAAATATAAACTAAATGAAAGGGCAAATGCCAAAAGCATTACCTTTTCATTTTGTTTCGTTCATTTAATAGACTCCGTGCTGCAGGGGAATTAACCCCCACAGCACGGAGAAATAACAGTATGCATGTGCGAAAAAATAAAATTAAGGAGGGAGTTGGCAGCGCTACCACCCACCCCTGCATTAAAACTTATGGGGGTCACTATATTAATAAAAGAGTGGTTAAATCCTCCCACATGCCCCTACTGCTTCATGCCGCGAGTAGGAGCATGTTGCCTAAAGAGCTAGCAGCCAGTGGTTGCTCACTGTCATTTAACACTAAATATAAATCAGCATGGGGGTCACTAGGTGCAGGACATACAACAGTAATGTATATGGTATATCACTCACATTTGAGAGAGCTATAAGACCAGCTCTGAGTTTAGCAGCATGAAGCGGTACAATCCTCACTGATGGATATGTAGATCTGGGGGCTGGTCCCTCAATGTGTAGTTTGATATATAAAAGATAAAAATGGCAAACAATAGTGCTCACTGTAATCAATATATTGATGGTTGTAAAGGTAAGAATATTCTACTCACATGTAGTGGAGAAGTAGATCCCACTAGGGATATGATGTTAAGTAGATTCTCCAAGGAGTAGTATCCAGAGTTTTCTTATTCAGTATCTTTTCAGGTGCCAGGAACAGAAGAAGTTAAACAATAATAAAAACAACTAAAAGCATAAAAAGTGTAATAAATGAACAATAAATGGCCCGTAAGTCCCTACACATCTTATGTATCCAGTGTATCTGTTGTCACATCCTGTTCCTCGCTGCGGATCATTCTGGCAATGGCTTCTGGTATCCAGTACTCTTTTTGCTGTCCTTGCTTGTTTTTTCTGGTTTTCTGGTCTATGTCTGGTTTTCTTTATTGCTGGGTTTCTGAGTTCATTCTTATATTCTGTCCCTGGATTTCCCAGTCTCTTGGATTCACTTAAATGTTTGTTTTATGTTGCCACACCCGTTTGTTTTCCACTTTCCTTTTGTTTCAGCTTGGACCTGCAGCAGTGTTTCATGTCTCTGCCCTTTCTTGCAGGTAAGTGCTATTGTGGTTTAGTGTGGCTGTTTTAGCATACATTAGGCAGTGTAGGACCTGCCAGATATGGGGTACATTGGCGTTGTTCGCAGGCTTGTGCAATGTATGATCATATAATGTGACTAAATCCCCATACGTTTCATAATTAGTGCTTAGCTATGTTTCCTCTTGTTTTACCTTGTATCTCTTGTCTTGTTTTGCTTTGTCTTGTAGTCCCAGTCCATGTACAGTCCTGTCCAGTCATGCCCATGTTATGTTCTTGTTTTCCTCATGTCTGTGTACATGTTCTAGGTTATGCTTTCCTGGTCCGGTTCTGGGTTCTCCTAGTTTTGTCTTGTTTTCATGTATGGTGCCTATCTCTAGTCTTGCCCTGTTCTCCTAGTTCTGTCTTGTTTTCATGTATGGTGCCTATCTCTAGTTTTGCCTTGCTTCAGTACTGGATACATCCCTGCTGCAGAGCCTCCCTATTCAGTTCCTGGGAGGTCTGCTTAATTACCTGCTCCTAGTTCCTGGGATCCGCATAAGCTGAATCAGGGTTCTGGTATGTGGCTGCACAAACGCTGGTGCTCAACACCAGGGGGCGTGCGGTTACCCTGCTAATCCAACTCCACACTGTGACTCCTACTCTGAACATCAGGCATACATGGGTCCAGGTCCATGCACCGCCGCCCGGACTGTGTCTGGGACCCGGGCACCGGACCGTCACCCTGACAATCTGTGTGACTTATGGGCCACCCTGTACTTAAATGCTTTAAAAAAAAAAGTTAAAACAACACAACGCGTTTTGCCAACTGGGGGGGCTTTCTCAAGTATAGATCGATCAATGACTTAAAACGCTAGTGGAGAGGCACTAGGCTGTAAGGGTACAGAGTGCTTAGATGCAAAGGCACTGTCTATAAACAAACCTTCAGCCCCAGAATTGAGTAATGCTTGGATATTAACAGATGACCCAGGCCAGGAGAGGACTATGGGAACCAACGGTTTGTCTTTGTAGATCTCTGGGGATACAGAAAGGCCACCCAAGGTCTTTCCCTGACAGGACCATAGGTGCCAGCATTTTCCCAGACAAATCGGGCAAGACTTTACCAGATGACCTTGTTTACTGCAGTACAGTCACAGGCCTTCCCTCCTTCTAAAGGCCCTCTCTTCGACAGAGAGGTATGTGAAGCCTAACAGCACTCCACACAGAGTACTAGAGTAAAAGGAGGCATAGGGGGTGGGGAAGTAAATCTTGGTGCCAAATATACAGGAGGCATCCAAATGTGCTCCATGAACGAGGGTCTCTCCTGGAATCTCATATCAATGAGGATGGCAAAGAATCAGGGTCTGTGCTCCCTATAGGCAAACTAGGCGGCCGCCTATGGTGCTGCATAAGGGGGGGCACCAGACCAGGCTTTATGTTTGTGCCGCGGCTGCCCCTCCATCAACTTAGATTATTCTGAACATGCCGTCGGCCATTTTACCGGGTGCACAGAAGCACTTACATTCTTGCTGAATAGCACCTGGTAGAATCAACAGCCCTCAGAGACAGGTCCATCCCAGGTATCCATTGCGGCGGCGGTGCGCGGGCGCTTTATTTCCTCGCTCCCGCCCCTGTATGTGGGGAGAAGTGGGCAGAAGCATAACAGGAACAGGAAATATGCTGAGAAAGGACACGATGTGCAGCCAGGCGCAGGCAACGAACAGCAATGAAGGTAAGGTACATCAGAGAATGTGTGTTAGTCTGCTTCAGTCAGTATATTTATGTATGTCAGTCTTTATGGGTCAGTGTGTGTGTGTATGTCATATCTGTAATGTCTGTTTGTATGGGTCAGTGTGTCTGTCTGTATGGGTCAGTGTTTGTCTGCATGGGCCATTGTGTGTCTGCATGGGCCATTGTGTGTCTGCATGGGCCATTGTGTGTCTGCATGGGCCAATGTGTGTGCCTGCATGGGTCAGTGTGTCTATATGTGTGTTTGCATTGGTCTGTGTGCAGGTATGTGTGTCTGCATGGATCAGTGTGTGCATATCAGTCTACATGGCTCAGTGTGTGTGTGTGTCAGTTTGCATGGGTCAGTGTGTCTGTCTATATGTGTGGGTGCCTGCATGGGTCAGTGTGTCTGTATGTGTGTAGATAGTAGAATCAGGGAGCAGTGCCTATGAAGGAATTCCCACGCTCAGAGCGATATGGAGGAAGGAAGGAAAAAGACACGGATATAGTGTAGTATGTTGAGATCTTTAGTGATGGTAAATGAAGGGAAAGGAATTGCACTTACAATTTTCTGGAGCCTACATTCAGCTCCAGATATGTGCGCCTGGACGGTACAATCCCCGCCTAAGGATTTGTAGATGATCCTTGGATGTCTTCAAAAGGGGGTCTCCAGTGGTAGTAGAGTATATCTCCTTTCCAATGGCAGTAGGCCAATATTCAAATAGTTGGTAACATATACAAAAAGGATAAAAACACAAAATAGTGCTCTCTGGATAATACAAAAAATAAAATGATAAAAAAATGGAGGTATACTCACAAGTAAAGAGCAAATAGGATATTGCTTAATATATGTAGGCGTAGGTGGTAGGAAACCCACCAAGGGTATGACTCCTCAAGTCCTCCAGTGGGGGTGTTGGAGGGAGTGGAAGGAATTCTATTATTTTAAAAATAAAATAAAATAAAAGGATAGGCTTAGAGGCTCCAATAGCATAAATGGGCTATCTATATTGGAAATAAAAAATCAGTAACATAAAACAGCTTTAAAAAAACACTAACCCGTTTCTCCTGCAAAGAGGCTTTATCAAAGTGTTCATCAGCAGCCATATACTACAATTGCAAGTACTGATATTCCACCTACCCCTTTATTTGTCTGTATGTGTGTGTCTGCATGGATCAGTGTATGTATGAGTCTGTGTGCATCAGTCTACATGGGTTAGTGCAGGTGTGTCAGCTTGCATGGTCAGTGTGTGTCTACTTGAGTCAGCGTATGTGTTAATCTGCATGATTGGGGGACGCAAAAGGGGCTGCAAATTTGTTTTCGCCAAGGGCGCCACAAATGCTTGCACCAGCCCTGCAAAGGATATCAGTTCTTTGAGATCTGTAGGTAAATATCTGGCTGCAATCTCATCCTTAATAGAATTGGAGAGCCCATGTGAAAAGGCAACCACGAGATTCCTGCCAACCTCTGCTACCACGATACG
This sequence comes from Pelobates cultripes, assembly GCA_933207985.1. Taxonomy (NCBI): domain Eukaryota; kingdom Metazoa; phylum Chordata; class Amphibia; order Anura; family Pelobatidae; genus Pelobates; species Pelobates cultripes. Next base: position 109,516,169 of record OW240918.1, read on the forward strand.
GAATTCTATGGCATAATTGACAACCGTGCCCTGTTTGATAGATATATATGAGTTGTTTGGCAGCAGAGGTGGAGCAAGCTGGAATATCAAATGCCTTTTTGAAGGATGCAACAAATTCAAGGTAATTGTAAATAATGAGTCTATCTGCCTCCCAGAGAGGATTTGCCCAAGCATCAGACAGCAAAGTAATCATGAAGCCAACTTTGCTTCTGTCTGGGGAACCATTTCAAGGTATATTCCAACCTGGTTTAAAAATCCTCTGCACTGAGCTTGGTTGCCCCCAAAATGCTGAGGGAGTGGGGGAAGACCCAGTCATGCCTCTAGCCATAACAGGTTCAGAGGCTACAACTGGTGTTGGATCAGGTAGTGAGGCCGAGGCAGCCACAACCGCAGGCTGACCAGATGCTGGATCGAGATGTGCAATACAAATCAGAAGGGTCTGCAGTGCATGCGCAAACTCCTACTGGTCCAATCAAGTAAATACAGTAGGTATAGGTGGATTGCCTATACCATCCTCATTCATGACCCTTGCGTAATGTTAGGGACCAAGAACCAGACAGTGACATACATGTAGAAAACACCTTTACAAATAAAAGGAATAGCAAAATGAAAATAGTAAACAGCAAAGTCCAGCAGGTAAGCAAGGGGTCAGGAACCAAAGCAGGTAGTCAGATGAGCTGGAATCAGGAGAACGGACAGCAGCGGAGACAGGAACCAGGCCAGAAGTCAGGAACCAGGAAAACACAGGGAATCTTTTGGGAAATAGGAAACTACTCCTGTGACAAAGGCAGTGGCCAAAATGTTGGGGTATTTTGGTCTCCAGCACCTGGTCAGTTTACAGATTCTGACGGCAATCTTGTTGTACTTTATTTATGTGGATTAAGGTGTAGATACTTTGCACTTTTTATTTTTTATTTTGTACACGTATGACATATGTATCTAATTGAATAAATATTTGCATGAAATAGTATGCTGTTGGTTTCCTCTATTTAAACTGGAAACCATGCAAGGGCAAGGAGGTACTTGGACTTACTGCTTAAATAGGCTGCATTTATTAGCAAATGGAGCTGGCTAATAGCAACCAGGTGAGTAACCGTGGCAACAGTAATTAGAGGAGCTGGTCGTTAAATGTAGCTGAATAGCTTAGACAGAGTAAGGAAGGGTTGCTGTTTAAAAAAAGCAGAGAAACCCTGACGGGAAAGAGGTGTAATTTATCTTCAGTCATTGTGCCATCATTACCCAGGCAAGAACAAGAGTTCCAGGGATGACTAATCCCTGACTAATTCTGTACATATTTGTCTCACAGAATGTCATTCATTGGCTGGGAGAGATTCGCTGGTGCTCTAAGCCAATGCATGACAGGTTGGATCTGCATTCAACTGCTGCAACTCTGCAGAAGCCAGATGTTAACCTTGGTTCAGAGCAGACCCAAAGCCCAACAGGGATCCAGGTAAAAGGGCAAAACATTGCTAAATGGTTTACCTCATTATCAGGGAATGGAGCCGGGGTACTTCAGTTAACTGTAGTGGTTAAGATGCTTGGATTAACTCTTTAATAAATTAAATTAATACATTTTCAGGGTTATTAACTAAGTAAGAATTGGAATGCAAATTAAATGTCAATTTAAAGGACAAAGTAGCCAAAGTGATTGGCCTTTAATTTTGAATGTATTTAAAACTCCTAACAATTCTTACTTCAGTTAATAACTAGTTTTCCATTGATTCTGGGTCATGCTATCTATCTATTGCGGTATCTTACTATAAGATAGTGTTAGGGACTAGGAACCAGACAGACAGAACGTAGATGCAAAACACCTTTATTATAAATAGCAAATAATGACATAAACCAAAAGCAAAGTCCAGGAGGCAAGCAGGGGTCAGGCACCAAAGTGGGTAGTCAGACTAGCCAGGATCAGGAACAAGGCCGGGAGTCAGGAACCAGGAGAGCAGCAGAGTCAGGAACAAGGCCAGAAGTCAGGAATCAGGAACACACCGGAAACAGGGAGTCTTCTGGGAACGGGAAACCACGCAAGGGCAAGGAGGTAGTGGGACTTGCTGCTTAAATAAGCGGCACTGATTAGCAGCAGGGCTGCTTACTACAATCAGGTGAGTAACCGTGGCAACATTAATGAAGGAGCTGATCGTTAAAATCAGCTAAAAGCTAAGACACAGAGAATGGAAGGATTTCTGTTTAGAACAGAAAAGAAACTCAAATCGATAGGTAGATAGATATCATTTAACTGAATTTCTAAATATCATACTAGAGTCAACAGAATATATTTAATTTTTTCTTTATGACAAACAATGCAAGCAATCATTCTAGCATACAAATGTGATTAAGAATGCAATGAACAGCCATGCCTCAGGTATCTCTAACTAATTATGTGTATTGCAGAGCTATAAGCATGTCTAAAAGTTGTCTTTCCACAGGGAATTTAAAAAAGCTAATTTAAGGAAAAGATTTAGCTAAATTGGATGTTTTTGTATTTTATGCATTTTGTGTTTTAAATACATTTCCATGTGTATTAGAGGCATGCAATGCCCTGCTGTTGATCACATTGATTTTGTTATAGATAAAATAAGACCACCTTTTGGTTTGTGATGTGCTAACTCAAAGGCAACATTCATTCCGAGAGAGTGAGCAACTAAGGGTTTATTAGGTGACTAAGCTTACAGCCTTTGGCAGTTTGTTCAGGAATTAAATTATAGTCTCTTAGTTTAACAAAAGTATTTTCCTGACTCATACTTATCAGTCTAACATTAAACAGGGAATGCCATGTCTAAGATCCTATCTTCAACAAAAGTGATATAAACCCAGATTCCATAAAACTAAATCTATTTCATTATATTGTTATCCTTTGTCCCCATGTTATTTTGTTTTTCATTCCACTATGGATATTCAGTATCATAATCCCTAACATATGATTTTTAATTTCCCACAAGTACATTGATTGTAATTAATATTTTGCAAAGTTACTTACACTTATGTCATTTTGCAGACATGTAGTGAGGTCTTGCTTGGGAACCAGATATGCACTAGTTTTATAGTTTTCTATATCTAATTATATTGGTTTTACACAAAGTATTTTAAAAGGTGCTTAATGAAGGGATGTTTTGTACCTTTATCAAAAGAACATTTTTAAAATTATTAATTGGTATTGCTTGTTTTAATTCAGTGCATAAATACATATTGTATGTGTTTTTTAAATGTTTCAGAGAGCTTTTTAATACTCTACATAAATGTATAACTCATGAAAAATAAATGGGAACATTATTGGGAGAAAACCAAATCGCTTTATACAAATTCTATTATAACATGTAGATATTCAGTGAAGCAAAAGAAGAGTAAATTCATCCATATTTGCTGATTTTGAGAATACTTCATATGCCTAGGATTTTCATATTTTGCAGGTCATATACAAAAAGAGCGTGTTTCTGTTGAGTTTTAAAATTTTAATATGTTGCTTCATATATTAAGTTTATTAATGAACAGTAAACCCAAATGTATTAAAATTAATAAAAGTGTATTTTTTTTAAAAAGATTGACATCCATAGATACCTATTTCTAAGAAATTAAATGCTGTCATTTTATTTCCAGTTCTGACAGAATTTTAGGTACTATTTTATTTTATATATATATATAAAACAAATATGGGGATTCATTTACACCATTTGGCCATATTGTGTTAAGCCCACCACCACAAAAGTAACAGTCAGAATTTCTGACATTTGCAATTTGAATGTTGAAGATCATAGCTCCTGAAATACCTCAGGACAGGTTCCTGTTGGACTAAATACACATTCTAAATAAACCATCCCACTTACCTGATTTGGCATCCATAGATGTGATACTTAAGAGCTCACTAGTTCTACGTCACAGAGTTACTGCTGAGAACTGCTAGGTTCAGAAATTAGCTACCACCAGATTATGTTGGTATCCTGATGTATGATGGGCTGTCAGCAGCTACTCTGAAATGCCAAAATACCTTCAACCCTGCCACAGAGATCCTTCATTAATGTCAAAAACAGAAAATATGGGGTTTACTACACAATTTATAATTAGCAATGATAAGAGCTACTACTGTGATCCATACTCTACCTCAATCTTCAAAGCAATATCCAAAATTGCCTACTCTGACTCTAAAGTGGAAACATGACAAAACCATAGCATTGGAGAGACCTGGATTCAATATCTAATGAGATCTACTTGGTTATAAACTTGAGCATTCAGTTTTGGCTGAATTGAGATTCAGGCAAATTCGGGCCAATCGGCTGTTTAGATGTAGACCATGTCTCTGAAGTGCCATAAAGAGCAAATGACATTGCGATGTACAAACACATTTGGATGCTTCAGGATTATGGGTTCCACGTGTGGCCTCAAAAAGAAAGTGGAAGAAGCTGGTTATTTTTTTTGTTTTAAGGGAGGGACAATGAACAGTTTAGTTTGCCATGAAGGACAATAGGTATGTATGATCTTGTGGGCTGCATCCTCTGTTCAACTAAGAGGTGAAAAATAAAAAGACGAGAAACCAATGCTGATTTTAGTCACAGACCAAGTGGGAAGTGACTAGTAAAGTAAAATAAATGAGGTGCAGTAAAAAATGTATTTATTTTCAAGCAGGTTGGTTTTAAACACTAATGGGAACATAGACCAGCAAACAGCATCTGACTGCTTTATCCCTTGTTGTGTCTCAGTGGGTGTGAGATATGGCATGTGTCTTTGATCTTAGTGTGAAACTGCTTTCGTCTTGGTTACTGCTGTGCATGTCTAGCTTCTGCTAGTGTCACTTACACCAACTTTGAGTAGGGGGATAGATAGTCTGGGTCATTAATCCTAGTCTGGGACTGGTTAGGTTACTCACTGTGCCAAGCCCTGCCTGTGGCAAAGTGCCACTTAGATCAGCTTTGAGTGGGAGATAGGTATCCCGAGTTATTGATCCTAGAGAAACTGGCTAGGAGGTTATTGACTAACCCCTGCGAGTGGCAGAGTGCTACCCACACAAACTTTACTTTGAAGATAGATGCATCTGATTTAATATTTTAAAGGCAATAACAAAGATTCAGTACTTATGCTGTCCTAACTAGACAGCTACATAACAAGCACACAGAAGTGGTTGTGCATCTTAAATGTATTACTGTGGTTAGATTTTAAAAACTCAATACAATTAAAACAAAATTGGCATCACAATGTTCATAGCCATATATACATTGATCAGCACCTGTCATGAATGGCATTATAGATACAAAACCTTTACACAAAAACCTAACCAAAACATGCAAACATTTCAATCGTCAACTTAATTGTGTGTGTATAACAGTCTTTAGCAAACAACAAATCCAAATTTTTATCCAGTAAGAGAAGGTTGGGAGGACTGTACTTCAGAACACAAAAATGGTAACGGGAAACTGGAACTGCTCCTTCTGTTTATCTACTATAACAGCATTAAACTTCCCTTTGTCAAATGACTTCTGATCTAGACTGTAATTACAGCAAATAATCACCAGATGGAGTGCAAACATAATAACTGTATAATGGACACAGTTAATCCACGAAGCAGCAACTAATTTTTCAACACAAACTATTGGGCTTAAAGGCACACTGTAGACACAGAGATCACTTCATCTCAACGAAGGGGTTTGGGTGCAGTGTAAAATATTGCCTTTCTGCAGGAATAGTAACTTTTATATTGAAGAGTTGAAATGCTTATAGCGGCAGTCACTCTGACAGCCACTAGAGGAGCTTCTGACAAAACAGCCAAGTAAAACTCAGCTAGTTCAGTCAGATGATCTCATAGAGACCATATGATTCGTGCAGTGCAGTGTTTTTCCACACATGTTCACTAGCCTCCCAATACTTTCCTATGGGAAAACATTGGATGGGCTAATAACATCAAGATTGATGATCTCAGCCAAGGAGACAGGACCAGCCACAAAGAGAGCAGCTATTGCGTTAGGAATACATATTTTATTCCTAATGCTATAGTGTTCCTTGAAGAAAGTTGTATTACTAGTTGCAGAATACATATTCCTATCCCACTTTTTTTTTTTTAATAATAACAATAAAAAAACAAAATCAATGTAACATACGAATCCCAAGACAAAAATGAGGGAGTGTATGGAATGTGTTCACCAATCCATTATCAGCAGTAGTGCCTGTGCATCTCAGATTAACACATTTTCCTCAGGACTGCTGATATCTCTGCCACCACCACTACTGTTAGTAGTAGTATTCAGACTCAGGATGGTGGGGCTGGTTTGTCTGTTACATATGATTGACCACCCAGGAGGCAATTGTTTATCTCTGCCTTTTATGCTGTATTTGATGACTAAAAGTCTACAGTAGCAAAAATATCCACTTAGAAGAAGATCACAAGTTCGAGAATAGCTTCTACTTTTATCTTCTCTGCAGTTCTTTCTTAACACCTAGGTTAAGCCTAATACCTCCTTCTAGCCTGCCCCAAGAAGCAACTAAAGGAAGCTCAGCAGATTATACTTTGTGGGCACCATCAGAGACACTCTTTACTGAAGAAGAAGAGCAGAGTACCAAAATAGTGTCCCTAATGTCTGGCCTTGGTGGTAATGGCAGTGATGAATCTGGTGATGATTTTGCTATTTCACCCACCTCTGCAGACATAGCACTTTTACCTCTGGCCCAAGAGCTACGTGGCTAAGAGTATGATGAGTCAGAGAAATTAGAGAGCGTGGAGACATCAGACAGCAGCCCGCTATTTTATTTGGCAGGTAGTGTGTACACACCTTCTGCATATTGTCAGAAAAACAAACAAAAAAAAACCTCTGACCTTAAGTAGTGTCAAAATGTTGAATAAGGTACCCCATGTGCCCTTTGGATCAGTTACCCCCTCCAAGTATGCAAGCTGTTTGTTTGAGTGCCAGTTTATCCTTAATCCTAAACACACAGACAAGTTGGCATCAGTTCAGGTGTGTTAGCTACTCGTTTGCGTAGGTGATCTCTCATTTGATACTTGAGCCTCCTAATCAGTGCTGCTTCATTGAAATGTTGAGGGCCACCAAGAACAACCTCTTGTTATCCATCTTGCTCACTAGATGGGTGACGAATGGGATGACCTGTCACAGACAAGCAGTGTTCTGTTTCAAGTTTTAACTAGCATCCCTAAATGGTTTAAAACTGCTTGTAGCTGACCTATCACTGTCCAATCCTCTAAACCCGGTGGGAATTCAATACTTACATGCTGGTCTCATGCCAGACTATGGATTTCCTGCTCCCACCAAACTTCTCTCCAGCATCTTCAAAGTGGAGTTCCATCATGTACTGATAACTTGTCACACACCGTGTGTTGGAATAATTGCCTTCTCTTGCTCCTGCCTCAAGACTTGACATTATGCCTTCACACTATGGTGCAAGTGCCTGGCAATCCTTTACAAAGTTCAAGCAGGATTGCCCTTTGTGGATTGCTGACTTCACAGCATGATCCAGGATGTGTGCTGCACAGTGCACACCAACAAAGCCACCATTTCACAGAGCTTTCACTATATTTAAAGCTTCATCCCCAACCATAAACCTCACTTCCATATTGGTGCCTGACTGCTCTCCTAGCCAAGATGACACCACCCTCCCAATTGCCTGTAAAATTTTGTCTAAAGTATGCTTTTCATTCATCACTTTAGCAAGGAGCAGGAAGGATTGGTAGCCATGTTGCTTCATAGATGCACCCCCCTTTCTTCTAGCACCTGATGTTCCTGCCACTCTTTAACTTCCAGGAGTAGCTTCTATTAACACACTGGGCTGCCAACATTGTGTCATCAAGAAAAGAATGGCATGCTGTCCACTAGGAGCACTTCACAAGACTGTTGTTAAATGCACTGACTAACCACTGACTACCTGATCATGATTCTACTTCATGCTGCCTACCCTACTACTTTCTGACTCTTCCCTTAACAAATCTGCATTGTAATGTATGCAATGGTGATGGTTTAGTCTGGCTCTGATAAGATGACCAACATTCTCCCACTATTTACTTATTTCCTGCACAGTTTACACTTTGTTAAACCCCATCTGAAACACTTTCAAAGTGGTCCCAAACTTTGTTTTGATACAGCACATTGGCCTCTACTTTAAGGTCTGCTGCTGAAAATGCTGTAGGTGGATAAGTGGCAGCTTGCACAGCCACTTGAACATGCACAGGCCTAACCTCTGTACTGGTACTAGCTAGAACACTTAGACTGCTGCTGCTGCTAGTACTAGTGGTGGTACTGCTTATTAGTACAGTTACACTGGTGCTGGTGGTAACTGTGCCAATGTGATGTGTAGCAGTGGACCTGGGAGTTTAAATAGGTAGTAGGCAAAGTTCTAACAGCCTCTACAGAAAGTGGTCCACTACTTGTTGTAGCAGGTAGTACTACAGGAAATAGTGGAGAGACAGGGGAAGAATGCATGCTTGCTGGTGAAGAATAAGGTGGACTGCTCTCTGATGAATCCTGATTCTCCTCTGCTTTTTCCTCTTCATAGTTAGGCTCTTCACGATCCAGACTTGCAATTCATGCAGTCTCTGTGGTGAGGTTGATATCACCTACAGCAAAACAGACAATGGCAAAACATCTGAAGCACTTTTCTACTCTACCAAAGTAATTTCTGGCATAGATGATGTAGACGAAAAAAGAAGGGGGTTGGGGCTGCGCTGTGTGGATAGTTAACTAAAAGTCAATGGATATAAAACATACGTTGATAAGTACTAAAACACTGATAAATAGGTATAGTATAAAAATATATAAAAGTGATGTCCGTATAGATGTATTGATAAAAATGGATAAAAAGTAGAGAAATTCCAAATTAAGTAAAATGAAGTAAAAATAGTCTCACTGTTATCAGGTATGTTTGTGGTCCTCGGGGATGATTCCGTCCGGATTAAAAATCGTCCATTTATGTGAAAATAAGAAACACAAAAAGAACTGCCGATAGTGAAGTATTGTCAATCCAAGGATAAGAAATTAAATCAGAATCAGGATTTTGAACTCACATTTGGTGGAGCTATGTCCAGCTCTGAGATGGAGGGCACTTAGTGGTATAATCCCATTTCAGGATATACTGGGATAGTTGGTCCGTCCGTCCGACTTCGATTCCGTCGAATCCCACAAAATATAGGAAACAGCAGATAGTGCTCTCAGTAAGAACAATTAAAAATAAAATAAAGTGAAATAATACTCACAGAAATAGAGCAGGGAATACTGCTCTATTTTCACAGCACTGGTGGAATTATCCCCACCTATGGATTTCTTTGCTGTAGTTCAGACCGGCTCTTAATAATATGTTCTCCACTGATGGGTCCGTCTGTTGGACTAGGTTCCGTCGGGTTCCACAGAGTATATGAAAATCGTAATAGTGCTCTCAGTAAGAACAAAATGAGATAAATAAATAAAATAAGATATACTTACAAAAATAGAGCAGATGGATACTGCTCTATTTCCACAGTATGGGTGGAATTATCCCCACCTAAGGATTTCTTTAAGACAGGATTCGGTGAAAAAATGTTTTAAAAAAAATAAAAAATAAATAAAATACCAGAAAAAGTACTAAAAGAAAAGTGTATATAGGTACAATAAAATACCGTATTTTTCGCTCCATAAGACGCACCTCACCATAAGACGCACCTAGTTTTTAGAGGAGGAAACCCAGAAAAAAAATATTCTGAACAAACTGTTCCATAGTGTTTCTTACCATGGGACAGTTTGTTCAGAATATTTTTTTTTCTCCCCTGTCCCATAATGATCTTTAACCCCCCTTTCCTCTGTCCCATAGTGATTGTTAACCCCTCCTACCCTGTCCCATAGTGATTGTTAACCCCTCCTACCCTGTCCCATAGTGTTCTTTAACCCCTCCTCCCCTTGTCCATTAGTGTTCTGATCCCATAGTGTCCCCCCCTCCCATTGTCCCATAGTGCACTTTCCCTCCCATAGTGTCCCCCCCTGCCCTTGTCCCATAGTGTCTCCCCCTCCCCTTGTCCCATAGTGTCCCCCCTCCCCTTGTCCCATAGTGTCCCCCCCTCCCCTTGTCCCATAGTGTCTCCCCTCCCTTTCTCCCATAGTGTCCCCCTCCCCTTGTCCCATAGTGTCTCCTCCCCTCCCCTTGTCCCATAGTGTCTCCTCCCCTCCCCTTGTCCCATAGTGTCTCTCCCCTCCCTTTCTCCCATAGTGTCCCCCTCCCCTTGTCCCATAGTGTCTCCCCCCCTCCCCTTGTCCCATAGTGTCCCCCTCCCCTTGTCCCATAGTGTCTCCTCCCCTCCCTTTCTCCCATAGTGTCCCCCTCCCCTTATCCCATAGTGTCTCCTCCCCTCCCCTTGTCCCATAGTGTCTCCCCCTCCCCTTGTCCCATAATTACTTACCTGTCTTGGAGCGTGGGCCGGCTTCACAGCTCGCTCCGCGGTCCAGGCACTTCTATTTCAGGTTCCGGTTTCCGGCGGGACTGAAAGGAAGTGTGCACACTCAGTGTGCACACTTCCTTTCAGTCCCGCCGGAAACCGGAACCTGAAATAGAAGTTCCTGGACCGCGGAGCGCGCTGTGAAGCCGGCCCACGCTCCAAGACAGGTAAGTAATTCTTCACATTCGCTCCATAAGACGCACAGACATTTCCCCTCACTTTTGAGGGGAAAAAAAGTGCGTCTTATGGAGCGAAAAATACGGTAAGTAAAAGATTGGTCCTACAGAAGAGGTAACCAAAAATAACTTTTTATTGCTTTAAAATACACTATTTAAAACCATTGTTAGCTTTAATTCAATCAAGGGGAAACAGTGCCAAAATATAATTTTTGCCGTAAGAGTTCGATAGCAGCATATACGATAGCAGCATATACATATGGGAATACCTAAGCTTTAAAGGGAGAAACAAACGTAAATAACTGCAAATCAAATAATCAGAACAATTCAACATATATTGGGGTATCTCCATATATTAATATCTCCCTAGCTACTACCCTCAAAACAACGTTGGCACAAAGTGTTTTTTCCCCACTTGTAGATTGTTGGAGGGTTCGAAATCTGACTACCAAGGTTTTCTTTTCTCATTATGCCAAGGTCTATACAAGACTTGACATGTTTTTCATATGTCACTGTTGCTTATTTTTTTTTTGGTTTCACCAACAATCCATAACAACACTTGGTCTGACCATACGTTAATGTCCCTTTTCTTTGCTTACCAGATAGCCCTAGATGTTCAAAATGCTGTAATTTAAATGATACTTTATTGAATAATGTTGAGGTTAAAACTTAAATCCAGTCTCTTCTGGATAACCTTAAGGATACAGGGTTTACCTCTTGGTCCAGTGATGGATGTTCTGGAACATCCAAACACTCCTGGATCATACTGATTTTCCGCCAACCACTACTGCCCACCAATGAAAGCAATAGCAAATAAAGGCGCCGATAGCCTCCACCAATTAAAGGCACACACATATATTCCCTCACACTCAATAAATGTAAACTGCATTATGATTGGACTAAATGCACTTAGGTAATTAAAGGGGAAGATCCAAGAGACATTTAAAAATGGAAGATTCAGAGGACCTACATTACAGCTGACTGAAGAAGCTCTATTTGAGAGTGAAACAAGTATTGGCCATTTTTAAAGGACTTTTATTGAGGACTTTTTTACACCATTTGTTTTTATACATTATATATTAATAAATTTCTTATTATTTAATATCCAACTCAAGTTCTTTTTTTTTTTTGGAGCCTCCAGAGAATCTTCATAGGGGTAGTGCCATCCCCATTCAAACTGGCACAGAGTTTATACACCTAGAGCCAGGACCCATAGGCTCAGGACCAGGTGAGCACCACATTTATTAACATATATGTGTGCTTTTATGACCGCAATCTGGTTCGCTTTCCCTCTGTTTTTGTCTTTGAGAATCACTCCAAATCGAAGTAGAAGGGTGGTGCTACCATAATAAGTACACAAGCCTTGATACGGAGCCAGTGTTTCTATATACAGGCTCCTTAAAATGTGAGTGCACAATTCATTACGTCATTGATCCTACTTTGAAACTTAGAGATTGCTTGCAGTTGTATCTATCCACCAGCTACAGATAGGGGCACTTGAAATAACTTTGTGGGAGACAGAAGACTGGCAGGCACTTTGTCATTTATCATAATGTGAAACTATCAGAGTTATGTAACAGAGCTCCCTGTATCCCAGCTGGGTACCTCTGCCAGGAACCACTTCCTAGCATGAGCAGGGGGAAAACCTCAGTGCTTCTGTCCCAGTCACCATGGCTTGACTGGGGTACTGGAGCCTCTCTGTCCTAGAGCAGCTAAGGAAGTAGCTCTATCCCCTCCCAGGGACTAGACGACGCACAGTCCTGGCAGCTCTAGTCCTTACAAGGACTTTCCCCGCTGAATCCTACACACTGGAACAAGCTGGAGGGTCTGTTATACACAGATCCCCAGCAGGGGGTCTCTATACAATTACACACAAACTCCTCACCTGTGTCTTGGAGTTAATTGAATCAGGAACTGTACAAACTCAATCATCTCCCAGGTACAGAAAAGCATATAATTGTAAAACACCTCAAAAGTACATTTTCAATTTCAAAAGTGGTTAATTGATTGTATGGAAGGTCTCTGCAAGGTGTGAGAAGTTACACATAAGTGACCTAGAAGTCTGGTGTGTACAAACCAACTCTCACATCTGCCATATGTCTTGATTGCCTCTTAGATAAGGAGTAATTTGATATGCCAATGATCACCAGCTCTCAAGAACAAAAAAACCCTTGTGTTCCAATATCCCATTCAAAAGAGAGATCAATACCTATTCACAGATTAATATGCAAGCCTCAGCTTTATCATATCTGGAATGGGACAAGAACAATCTTCCAACAAGCTGTAATGGCTACCCCAGTTGGTGAGAGGGTATCAGCCGTTGGAGACGTCCTTTTCCCGGCAAGCTGCTGTTCAGTAATGGAGTTGCTTATTCCCATTCACTGGATCCAAGTATAGTGCACAGCAGAACTCTTAAAAGAGATAGGTTATTTAAGCTGCAGATTCCCTTCCAAGAACGAGACAAAGCTACGTTTTGAAGGGTCAGGAAGAACTGAATTTTAATGACAGGTACTCTCCTTTTATGCAATGCTTCCCATGCAAGGGAGCTACCCACATAATTATTACAGTAACCAATACAACACAAGGTACTACCCACACATCTCCTCCCCTTAGATAAGCGTTTAACATAATTAACAAGCACGCATTTTTCTCCAAGTTTTGGATGTACCCCAAATATCTGGGATACGTTCATAAATCCGGTATCCCATTATAGTCCTAATCTGGGGGAGCAACATATTTAAAAATCACCCAGATCGGGTCAGGGGTTCGGGAGTTATGGGACTTTAAAGTTTTGACCGACCACACAGGCACAATAGCTGAAAACAGTTACAAGTTTTGGCCTTGCAGTCAGTCTCCGTTCATGGATTAAAAGTCCCGAAATGCTTACCATCCGTGAATAACCTTGGGTTCGGTAGAAACCCCATGTCCCGCCGTTCGGTAGTTTCGGCACGAATTTACGAACGCCTGGAGGTCTCAGTGGTGTTTGCCTAGTTGAGTGTCCAATTTTAGTTCCAGACACTCGATGGCAAAACACCGCTGTTTGGGAGTTAAAGATGGCCGGTGCCACGTGTAAAACTCCCGAAATGGCGGCCTCCCAGGGACTTAAACCGAGCGTTCGTGGGTTTTCAATATGACTGTATTAGCCGAACAGGGAGGTAAATTGAAGCACAATTAGGTATCAGGGTGGTCCGGTGTTCGGTAGTTTTCCTTCATATGGTGAATGTAGTATCAATATAGTTTCGGTGAAAACAATTAAACGAATGCTTTAATCTACCGAAAGTCTTTAGAGAAAATCCACACGAAAGCATGTAGAACATACAGTTTTCAGACAGCTTGATGTCCTTTGCTGGATACGAATTATATATATAATCCGTTGTCTCTGTTACTTGATATGTCCCCGGGTAGTTCTTAAAAAGGCCAGTAATGCCATATACGAACAGTCTTTGTATTTATGTGCAGGGTAAAGGGGGAAAAGGCAAGAAAATGGTGGATGTTCCCAGGCATATTGTAGGGATTTGTTACACAAGCCTAAACATTATTTGCGAACAAGGGGACCCCACAAACAATACAATGTTAAATAGTCCTGACCTGAAAACAATAAGCAGGCAAGCGAGTGGGCATAATACTCAATGATGGCGTTTCATTGCTACTGTCTGGAGTGGACACATAGTTTGTTAGTACCATGCCCGCAACAGCCCTTGTCCTCTGCCAGCCCCTACAGTCCTGGGGTCTGGCAGTCTTTGCACCCTACACTCTCCTAGGTACAGGGTGACTTAGACATAAGGTGCCTTTAGCCCAAGACGCCGTCCAGCCCAGGCTCCGGTACACAGGAGTCCCAGAGCCTGTAACAATCCAAACAAGCGTACCCTAGATAGAACCATTTCTTATATAGGCTTTCCCATGCCTTGCCAACTATCACAAAGCATAGGGACATTTCTGATGCTTTGCAATATGATGAAGAGCTCTCTGATTAATTGGCTAGTAAACCACCCAATCAGAGTGCTGTGAAAGCCAAGTCTCAAAAGAAATGTCACTTCTCACGTGGTTGCCTCTGTTAGTGCTCATTTTACAGAGAACCCTCCATGGGTAAAGGTGGACTGTTTTTTTATTTAGGTGAGGATTTAATTTACTTCCGGCATTTTATTTTTTTTCTGGCCTTTTTCATTTTACTTAGTGGCATTAGTGATTATGGATTTTTCTGTAATACATTTAAACAAAACCTTATACATTCAGCCTGGATTTCAGCCATCCAGTGGAGCTGACACCTCAAAAGATCCTATGCCATATCTTCTAACAGTGTTTGTTTTAAGTCTAGAACAATCTAGAGAGTTTGAGACCTTGGGTCAGTTTTGTTGCTGCTGTTCTGCTTTTTAAAGGGCTTTTGCAAGTCAAATAGCAACTGAACCTTAAACTATTTTTCTGTGTGTAGCTAATAAAGTGCCATATTACAGCCTCGTGGACTGACCAAATAGCTTTCACACTAACATCAGATGTGAAATTGTTTGTAAAGTAGATCTGGATGATCTTTGGCATATCCTCCACTACTTTTTGTGATTCTAGAAGTGAGATATAAAACATCATGTTCCAGGTCACATTATAAAGCATCAAGGATATATAAATGACAATATCCAATCAGGTGATGTTGTTCCAATTGTTCCAAGTTCTGAACAAAACCAAAACCTAGAATGTGTTTGTTCTACCATAAGGGTTGAAAGGTTTCTCTTTCAGTGCTCCTATACACATTATAATTATTGTTCAAGGACAATAAGTGTTTTCTTTTAATATCTTAATACCATTACATTTATACCTAACACAACATTAAGTGTCAATAAAATATATCAACTGGAAAAATGGGAATATGCTTTATTTTTTTCAAATTTTTGCCTACAATAATTGTTACACATTCACTGCAACTAAATAAAAAGAGCTCAACATAGATTCACATATATATCCTGATTGATAAATGCTTCGTATGCCTAGAATCTAATATAATTTTAGTAGTTATTTAATTTTTGGTTATAGCTATACCAACCCCCTTCCCCCCACACTACTCCCCTTACTCAACTAAACCATATACCTACCAAAACCTTACCCCTAATCTTAACTCTAAACTATTCCTAACTCTACAACAGAGTTAACCCTAACCCACCATTAACCTTTACCTTACCCAAATACTAACCCTACATAAAATTGGTACTGGGCAACTGACATAGCCCAGCACTGATCTTAATTGATATGGGTTCATATTGGAAAACCGTGTATTGTATTGTCTAGACCAGTGGTTCCCAAACTTTTTAGGTTCAAGGCGCCCTTAATACTTGACTATTTTTCCAAGGTGCCCAAAGTCACAAAAAAATGTAGGTGGTATATACTGGGCCCCTGTTCAGCAGAAATGCTTGCCGTTCAAGCACAGATTCAGAACCTAATCTTGGGAGGGGCACTGGTAGATTATTTAAAGAAACAAACCAGGCACAATTACCACTACAGCACTTTGTAGTGGTTATGGTGCCAGTAGTGCCATAGTGCCCTCCCCAAGTAAATGGTAAAACTGTTTAAGAACAGTTTGAGAACTTACCAGGGATCTGCTGGGATAAGGGCTGTAGAAGGGGATAGGAGCAGTAGTGTGTTTGAGGGGTGCAATATGTGTGTGTGTGAGTGGTGATGTGTGTGTGTGTGTGTGAGGGGTGCAGTGTGCATGTATGTGTAGCAGCTTGTGTGTGAGGTGTACAGTGTGTGTGTGTGTGTGTGTGTGTGTGGGCAGGTTGTATGAGGGGTACAGTGTGTTTGTGAGGGGTACAGTGTGTGTGGGTGGCATGTTGTGTCTGGGGGCAGTGTGTGAGGGGTACAGTTTGTGTGTATAGAGGGTCATTGTGTGTATGGGGGCTAATTGTGTGTATGGAGGGGCAATTGTGTGTGTATGCATGTGTGAGCAGTGTGTGTGTGTGGCCTGTGGGGGTGGGAGGGCAAATTCATAAATATATATATATATATATATATTTTTTTTTTTATTATTATTATTTTTTAATTAAAAATAATTATTTTAATATCCCCCCCCCTCCCTGCTTACCTGTGCCTGAGAGGGGGGACATTTCCTGCAATCCCTCGTGGTCCGGTGGGGAAGCTCCAGTGGTCCCAGTGGTGAAAATGAACTCTAGCAGCCTCAGGAGCTGCTAGATTTCACTCTTGCGAGATTTGGAGCATTGCCGTGGTAACCATAGCAATGCTCCGAGCTCGTGAGAGGATAACCCGGCAGAGTTGCAGGTTAGAGCTCTCCCGGGTTCTCCCTCCCCTGCCAGCTGCCAACAGTACACTGCGAGCGGGCCAGAGAGGGAGATCTCTGATCTCCCCTCTGGTCCTGCAGAGCCGGCAGGGGAGAGAGAGGCACATTTCCCGGTGATATGTGTGACTCAGGAGATCCCGTCTCCCCTGTGTGACTCAGGAGATCCTGAGGTAGTGAATGATACCTGAGCCTCCTTGGTATGTGCAGGGATTTAACCCTGTTCAAACTGCATGGCTGTAGTAGAAATTGCAGCTTATCTGTCTGACATAGGGGAGCCCCAGGTATCTCCTGATGTGGCTGGAATTTAACCCTGTTTTTACCGTATTGCAGTCAGTGGGGATTTAAATCCTCATTTAAAAGGCTGCACTTACTTTGAGCTCTGCATTCACAGCATATGTCAGTCTTAGGCCACTAAATATTGTCCCAGGTATATCACCATAACATTAGAATATGTCAATATATCCTAAATGAATTAAAGTCCAGTATAGTTAGGATATACTCAGTGGCGGAACTACTGCTGGTGCAACTGGAGGGGGCCCATCGGGTGGCCCATGCATTTAGGGCCACTTGATGGGTATTATTGCTGAACAAGAGCCTTTAAGACTGTGAGTGGGCTCCTGTAGTGTTGGCCGGCTGTGAAGAAGTGACAAACACACCACTACAACCTTCTAAGAATGGTAAAACTGTGGGAGTTGCATGGTAGTTAAGGATCTACCTTTTATTCATGCTTGTGCTGGAGGGGGCACTAAAAAATTTCTTGCACCAGGGCCCTCTCTACATGAGTTCTGCCACTGAGTTTACTGACGTCCTAACATTTATTAAGTTAATTTCTGCATAGATCACAAAAGACATACCAGAGGTGTTAGCAAGGAAAATATAATGTATTCAATATCGAGTAAATTATTTTATTGGTTCCCTAAGGGACACTTGAATTGTTGGAGTGGAAAGACATCAAGTTGGAGATGGAAAATAAAAACAGTTGGAGATGGACAAAAACAGCTGTAGAAACATTCTAGAATGGTGGGTGAGAGATCAGGGGATAAAAGTTGTCATCTGTTTAAAAATGGTACCGGAAGCTAAGTGAATTAACAAGTTATTAAGAATGGCATCATAGAAAGAAAACAAGGACTGGATGTTGAGGGACTGGACATTGAGGTACTAAATGTCTCCACGTGCATTAATTTATATATGGTTAACCTGGGTATTAAACTACCCGCCTCGCTTAACCTAATAATAAACGAAAACCATGTACCACTCCCACAAAAGGTAGATTCCCATCTTAAATTTTGGGACGATAAGGGAACATCGTGGTTAGGACGCATAAACACGGTAAAGATGATGACCCTGCCACATATCTTATATCTTTTCCGAACCCTACACATAGCAATTCCGAATGCCTTACTGAAGAAATTCAAAACTACTGTAAACGCACACATTTGGAGGAGAAAACCCCCACGCATAGCACAGAATCTCCTTTGGCTACCATTCCCGAAAGGTAGCCTAAATATACCTAACATACAACTATATTACAAGGCTTCAATAGTAGCGCAGGGCATATCAGTATTGGAAAAAACCTCTCCCCCTCTATGGCTGGTGTTAGAAAATGCAAGCATGCCCAGGGGAATGGCGGAACAGGCCATATGGGTCGGAACCGCACAACACTTGACAGATCACAACATGCTACCTCCAACACAACTGATGCTCTGAATATGGAGACGGCACATCCTGAAACTTGGCGTAGACAAAGATCTACTTCATGCAGCACACTTGCAGGCTCTTGCTTTCCACACCACCAACATATGCCTAGACCCATGGGTAAAGCGATGCATCTCCTACGTAGGTGCCCTGTATGATTCTATGGGCATCCCTTTCCAGAACTGCAACAGACCTACTCCCTTCCATTTAGGGAAATATTCACGTACTTACGCATCAAGAACATACTATACGACACCAAACTAGATGCTAGGGGCAGATCAACCCTAGCACCATTTGTTCTTAAGTGCTTATGGAGACTGAAGAACGCCAAAGCCTTATCTTTTTGCTATAACTCCCTTATGGCTCTGGGAGACAACGAGGTACCCTCGTACATGCAACAATGGGAGACAGACCTAGACACACAACTCCAGCCGAATACATGGCGCCTAGCGTTGGGAAATGTCAAAAAGGTCACTAATAGCATAGCCCACAGGGAGGCATTCTGTAAACTGACTATGAGGTGGTACATGGTGCCCACAAAAATAGCACACATATATTCGGACACATCCCTCATGTGCTGGAGAGGTCAGGGACAGGTGGGCACCTTATTGCACATGTACTGGGCTTGCCCGGGCATCACCACATTTAGAGCAGTTTTTCATAACAGCGCTAAAAGTTAACATACCTAGGACTCCTGAATGCCACCTCGTTCACATGTTTCCAGATTCGCACCGGGAGGACGAACTGTATGTGGTATCACACTGTCTCATAGCAGCGAAAACAGCAACAACCACAGACCCCAACCCTATCAAAAGTTATGAACAAAAAACTAGAGAGTAGTGTACCAAGAAATTATTGGGAGGAGGCAACTTGTGCCTGTTCTACATAGTGACCGAAAATTATATAAGAGTCAGAAGCACAAGTTAAAAAGACCAAAGGTCAAAAAACAAAAAATAGTTTTTTAGATTCTAAATAATATAAAAAAATAATTTAGCAAAAACCCAAAAGTGCTACCAATATACAGAGTGAAAAAAACAAAAAAGAAATAAACAAAATACTGTTATGATGCATATATCAGTGAGACACAATACTGATTTACATAAGATACATGTATCAACAAGTCTCAATATAATGGAATGTATCAGTAAGTCTCAGAGTAATTAGATAAGTGTATCAAAAGATCAATCTACTGTGGCAGTGTGATAATCTGAAAAGTTAACTCTAATGTCTTAAAAATATAAGAGTAATGAAGTAGCAGCACACGTCTGTGCTAATGGGAAGACATTAGTTAATGATAGCCATACTAGTAATAGTGGAGTAGAAAGAGTGCAAAATAATTATCGGGGTAGCATGTAGTGCAAGCATATTATTGCTAGATACTGCCAAAAGTCACACAGAATTATCTCTACCAGGAGCCAAAATGACGGTGTAGAGACTATAGGTCTAGGTATATAGTTATGGCAAGTAAAATCAATCCTGCTAAATATGACAGTATACGTTACGAGCGTATGAATATTTGTAGCTCGTAAAGCCTGTCAATAGTTATTGGTGTATAGACTGCAGGTTCTAGCATGATGTTGTTGAATGTGATACCCATGGGTATATAGTAATTGGCATATAAGTAATAGATTTTAATCTAAGCCAAATACTATAGAAGCTGCTGAAATGATAATTACGGCATTTGATAGTCTGTGCCGTAATAATTAGCGATGCTGATGGTAAGCGGTCTACTGGCGTACTGAGATTCTAATAGAAAAAACTTAATTAGAAAATAGCAGGTATAGGCTATACTCAGCTGATAAGACCTGTAGCCTACACCAGAGAATATAATAGTGGAAGAGATAATAGCAAAAAAGATAATATGAGAAGGATAGAAATAGCTAATTATGATAATTTCCACACTAACAGCTCGCCCCCGTGCCTACAAGGGCACCTAAGTGTTCCCAAGCAAATGTAGTCTTAGTAGATGGTTCTATAGAGGGTACTGAAAAAAACGACTGAATACACTTAGCACTATAAACTCTCCCCTGTGCCTTCAAGGGCACCTAAGTCTTCCCATGATATAATATAATTGAAGATTATATTAGCTTTAGTGTACTAATAATCTTAATTTTAGTAATGACAGGAGGCGAATATTTGCATATCTTTCTTTACTGAAAACTCCAGCAGCATAGAAACATAACAACCAATCAGAAAAAAAGTTATGATGCCCATAAAAGGCCCTGTCTATGTCATCACTTCCTCTTTCTTTGAAGCGAAACAATAAATAACAACAAGAGACATAATCATATTACGTCAACAGTTCAACAACATATTAGAATATCCAACTCCATTAGTTCCGCGATGCAGAGGTATGGAAGGTGAATCTTTGTCTCGATGAGAAGACGTTCACGCTGCAAGAAAAAGAAAAAGGTGAAAGGTATCTGGCGTGATAACTTGTCCGCATACAATAAGCATTAAGCATCTGATATACCAACGAACATTAGAATGTGAAACATATCAATATATATTTATTCCAACGCAATGATATTTAAGAATCTATAAACACAACATAATGCAAGGTTCATGTCTAATATTCAGCCAATACAAGACCCACAAGATACAGGTCTAAGTAGCAAACATACAAACCATACGTACTTACCTTCCTGAACATAAAGGACATATTCTGTTCAACACGAGAAACATGGGAGGGATCCTATAGGGTGGGAAATATTCGCCTCCTGTCATTACTAAAATTAAGATTATTAGTACACTAAAGCTAATATAATCTTCAATTTTACCACATGACAGGAGGCTTCATATTTGCATTTTTAAAGCTTTGAATTGACCAATGTGAAGGAAGCATGAGATGTTTGCCGAAAATAGAACGTTCTAAACGTACTCTCTCGCGCTCAGTCCGCGCAGCGTATAATGTCGGCTAGGGAAGCGTCGGCCGAAAAGGTTTGTGAGGCCGCCGCTCCCCTGACCGAGTGGGCTCCGAAACAAGGTTCGACGCTAAAGACAAAAACCAGCGGACCCATCTGGCCAGTGTTGCGGTAGACACCGGTCCATGAGGGTTCACGTAAGAAGTCAGAAGGTGATCCGTCGAATGAGTTCGAAGGGGGTAGAGATATTGGTGTACCCCATTAGCGTTCTGACCACGCATAGTGTGGCGTCTGACACAAAGCATGGGTATGACACTGAAGACGAATCAGACTTAGTTCGTCTCGACATGGTAAAGGTAACCCCATCTGGTGTGAGAGAGAAACCATCCATATCGCAAGCCCTAACGTCCGCCACCGTCTAAATGAGGCGAGGCATAATAAGAGGGCTAGTTTGGCTGAAAGTTGCTTCAGTGACAAACAAGGATTGTCCGGCCATTCCCTAAGGAATCTCAGCACCACATCCACCTGCCAGAGGCATGAATATTTGGGTGCAGGGATCTCGACAATTCGGCACCCCGCAGTAGTCGACAAACCAGTGTATCTTGACCTACTGGTCTGCCCTGTACCGGAACGTGCGCCGCCAATATGGCGGATCTGATCACATTGAGGGATCGATATGACCCACCCAACGAGACCAGGTGTGACAGATAGTTGAGGATCAGTGGGACAGGTGCGGTAAAGGGATCGGAATCCCTTTCCACACACCAATCACTCCAGGCCGACCAGGCAGAAATATAGCCTTTCCTGGTGCCGGGAGCCTATGAGTCCCATAGGAGGTCTTAGTTGATGCAATAGGTCGTGAACTGACCAGGAGCCCCTGAAACCGTCCAGGCAACTAGTGCCAGTTGTCCTTCCATGACAAGGGAGTGGGCTTCCCCTCGAGGTCCCGTCAGAAGTAGAGGGAAGGTAGGGAGTAGTAGAGGGTCTTCGCGAGACATCTCCAGGCGATCCGGGAAATCTTGTATCTTGTGGGTGTGTGTGTGTATCGAAGCACCCTTGCTATTGTGGAGAACGGCTGGGTCATGTTTGCAGTGGTTCATCCATCGCCCTGTATCCGAAGGAAGAGTCAAAGATCGTTTTGCCAATCCAAGTTTGTATGTGAAGTAATCACCATCGAAATTCCATCCTCACTTCCGCTGACAGTGGGATCCAGTGGTCGTATGAGTGACCGGTGCGTACGTATCTCACCATCAGTCGTAGTGGGCCAGGGAATAACGCTTGTATGGAGGAGGAGAGGAGGAGAGGAATCCCACAATCCGACAGCTATCCTTATAGAGGCGCTCTTTGCCGTAGACGGACGCGGAACGTAGTTCTCCAAGCCGATGTCGAAACCGAGGAACTGGCCCGATTCAGATGGAGAAGCGATCTTTGTCTGTGTACAACAAAAAACCCATGGAGTCCCGAAAGTGAACGACAAATTTGTCTGCAAATGTAGCCTGGATTCGTAAAGAATCAGCAAGTCTTCCAGGTATACGAGGCATCGCACGCCCAAATTTACGGATGTGTGCCCTCACTGGTTACAGTAGGTTCGCGAGCACCACGGAGTCGTAAACTGCCGTGTTTGTCCTCACCATTGGAATCGGAGGAAAACTTCGGCAGTCCAGGGCAACGGGTACTGACAAGCGTGCGTCCTTGAGGTCCAGATGTGTAAACCAGTCGTTATCGCCTAGGAGGTCTTGTAGAAGACGAATTTCCTCCATCTTGCAGCATTTGTATACCATGTAGGAGTTCCATTGATGTAGTCTCCTGGCTTCTTCTTGACCAGGAAAAATTTGCTGGGGAAGCCTTCCCCTCCGGTGCATGTTGAATTGCGCCCCTCCTGAAGAGGGTGCAGATTTTCTTGTCCACGAGGCGTTCCTGTTCCGCCAGCGTGCGTAATGGAGGTGAAGGGCGACCTGCACGGCTGTGATAAAACTCTATGACATAGCCTTGTACTGTCTGGAGAACCCAGGTGACTTTGGTAGTCGTCTCCCAATTCTGTAAGACAGAGACAGGTTGCCGGTCATAATATTGGAAACAGTTAGTTATATAGGTTGACACACTAGTAGATGAAGCGGATGGGTTCCTTTGTGTAGTAGATGGGAGAAATATGAGGACTGTGTATACGATCTGGAACCTGTCGCCCAGAAGCGGCTGGTGGCTCGGTTCAGCTACCGACCAGTCCTCCCAGAAACACCTTTCCCCGTAGGGTTGTGGAAGGCTTGTTTTAGCGAGGTCTGGGTTTAATTTAGTGGGGTGAATAAATTCACGTGTTTCTTGAGTACTGCAATGAACACTACGTCGAATAGTAGGCCTTTTGCTTTTGGGCCGAATTCTTGTCGTTCCTAAGTCCAATAGTGTGTTGTCGATGCGGCCCAGTACAGATTTGCGTCTGTCGGCGCATAGTGCGTCATTTACGTTGCCCAGGAGGCATATCAAGCATTGAGACCATTCTTTGGAGGTGGTAGGGTTGAGTTGTGTACCCTGGGGTAACTCGGTCTTGAGGCGTGCGCATCCTTCCATCCCCCGAGGGTTGCGCAGCCAATAGTGTTCGTCCAGGAACGTTCCGTCTTCGGCTACTCTGGTTTAGTGCCGCTACAGTTATCTCTGCCTCAGCCGCCGTCACAGAGTAAGGTTTCCCTAACGTACTTCGAGGAAGTGTGGGGAAGGTCTTGCCGTTCCATTTCCTCAGACGGTGAGCTGTCTTCGTGTCGCTCATCTACCATGTCCAAAGTACGTGGTGGGTAATAGTCTTCTTTGTCGGAAGATTGTGGCGGACGGGGTTTGGATTCCCGGTGCTCCGCCTATTTGGTCTGTTCGATGGGCGTCTTGCCCTTGACCTTAGTGGCAGGGGGGCTGGAGCCCTTCCCTTGCCGTTTTGACTTGGAGGCTTGTGGGCCTGAGGTCTCCATCAAGCGGTGTGGGGTAGAGTTCATAACAGAACCTTCTCCACTGAGGCCGTTACTGTGGCGTTTATCATTGCCTAGAAATCTTGGGAACATTGAGAGTGTCCACCATGACTCGTTCCCATCCTATTGGGAGATAGTGTGAGGGTCAGCACGTAGGGGTGTTAGACTCCTGGTAGAACTGGGGATCACCCAGGTAAAACGGTTTGAATTGCCTGCTTTAGTATGTCTGAGAGTATGAATACTCGTGCCAAGTGTAGAGGGGTCACCTCTATTAGTTTAATCTGGCTACTGAGAGCCGTGGTGCAGGCGCGACTGACTGGTAGTGGTGTCGGTCTGGCTAGCCGGGTTCACCACAAATGTACGCCAGAGCTGTATGCACGGTTTTTAACTATACAGGCTTATTATATAGGCGCATGGGGCCTATCTCCATAAGGTCTGCAGCCGCAGGACCCATGTCTATTAGGCTGGGTTCATCCCAGGTGGTGTGCCATGGTAACCCAGAGGACACCCATATTATAATTATTGGCACCTTACAAGCATTGCATGCATATCTGGGGGTCATCCCAGGTGGTGTGCCATGAAAAATTACCCAGAGGACACCCACGTTCAATATGTACACTAGGCACAGTAAATATACATATATGTATCCCTGTGAAGGGTACACCGCAATACACTCAGTTTTCTTAGTGATCCTGCCGTCAAATCGCATCCGGCATGGTACTGTTGCTTTAATGTAAAACTGACAGGCAGTGTTTAACCCCTTAAGGACACATGACATGTGTGACATGTCATGATTCCCTTTTATTCCAAAAGTTTGGTCCTTAAGGGGTTAAACATCCATATATGTCTGTAGTAATCAGTGGTAAAGTTGAGGCGTAGGCCTCCGTGCATATGATCGGGGTTCACCCCGGGTGGTGTGCCATGGTAACCCAGAGGACACCCACATCAAAGGTAATGGTCTGTCAGTGACCTTGCATGCATATCTGGGGGGTCACCCCAGGTGGTGTGCCATGAAAAAATACCCAGAGGACACCCACATAAATTTGCACCGTCAGGTACAGTAATATAATATGACCCTCTGTAGGGTACAATAATATAATATAATATGCCCTTTGTAGGGTACAGTAACACAATATGCCCTTTGTATGGTACAGTTGATATTGTATGGCTTCACAATAATACATAGATTGTGTGCCTGCTCAACATATAATCATCCAGTGTAAGGCACCATGAGAGATATATCCATGAGAATAAAAAATAATAATTGTATCAATAAATGAATGTGCCCAGAGAGGGGGACCCCTGAAGGGGTTAATCCAGATGCAGGGCGCGGTGATCGGGTGATTCCTGTAGGGTATAGTAATATAGTATGACCCTGTGCAGGGTATAGTAATATGGTATGACCCTGTATAGGGTATAGACCCTGAGTAAGGTACAAAGACATAATCTCCTTTAATGCCTGCATGTAAGTATTTGTTTGGCAGACACTGTTGGCACTGTGGCAAAAAACATCAAAAGAATACATGGAGAAAAAACTGAAATCCAGCTTGCACTCTCCCATTGTTCACTTGGGAGAGCATACACTTGTGGAGCCCGGCGGTCGGGTGAGTTCCCGATCCGCCGAGCGAGCAGGGAAGGCGGCCGTCGGGTATCTCGCGAGCCGCGAGATCCAAGATGGCCGCCGCCCACATGTGAAGGTGCGCCGCGGATCGCGGTCGCGCGGTGCAAAACAAAGGGGATAAATGCAACACAAACGCTGACCCCAGCCTCCCTCCACCCGTCCCCATACAGTCCCCTGTGTAAGTGAAAGGGCCGGTCCGCGAGGCGAGCGCGACACGGGTAGTCGTTGCGCCCGCGGATACCAGGCAGTAAGGTGGAAATAAAAAGGGGGAAACAGAGGGATACAGTTAAGGGACATGAATAAGGGGGGCCAAGGTAGCAGGTGTAAGCAATAAATAGAGTAATATATAGTGGAATGACAATCAAAAAACAGTGTAAATTAAGAATCTACCAGAGAGGTAAAATACTCTGACCTGATGTATGGCTGGAGCAGCAAAGAAAGAGGAAGTGATGACATAGACAGGGCCTTTTATGGGCATCATAACTTTTTTTCTGATTGGTTGTTATGTTTCTATGCTGCTGGAGTTTTCAGTAAAGAAAGATATGCAAATATGAAGCCTCCTGTCATGTGGTAAAATCTAAATAGAAAAAGACAGGTATAGTTACTGTCATCCTCTGATAAGGAGACAGTATGTACGAAGCCCCTGACGCGCACGCTTCGCCCCACTTGGCTCGTCAGAGGGGAACCAGTCAAAATAAAAAGGAAAGAGTCGATGTTCATTGGTCCAGGTAAGCAACTCCAATCGGCTGGAAACTAATGATGTCATAAATGGTAGGTACAACACTTAAAAGAAAAATGTTTTAACCTGTTTGGGTAACAAACCGTACTGAAGATTCATATATTGAGAAAATAGTATGGAATATAAATAATATTGATAAATAAATCTATATAGATAGACTCCAGGAAAGCAAGGTACATTAGTAACCAGATTATAATGTCGATTGTTAACTAAATATAAATAAAAAATACAATGAAAATATATTAGTGAATGTTATCAACTTAATAACATCCTAGAGAGTAGGTACAACACTTTGAAGAAAATTTTAAACCATTTGAGTAGCAAACTGAATGGAGGATTCATATATTGAAAGAATAATATGGAATATAAATAATATTAATAAACAGATCATAAACTACATAGTTAGTAGAGACTCCAAGATAGCGGGGTGCATTAGTAACCAAATTAATTGTTAACTGGGTATATTAGGGTATGCTTTTTGTTTGAACATCATTCATAATGTTTTTGCTTCCTGGTGGAAGGTTTCATCATTGGAGCAATTACGTCTAGCCCATAAGTATTGCCCATAAGGAATGCCTGATTTGAGTTTCATTGGGTGATGGCTATTCCAATTCAATAAACTATTTGTTGCTGTGGGCTTCTGATGTAATTCTGTTTCAATGGCTCCATCTGGAAGATTTTAATATTCAAATCAAGAAAAATCAATTGTTCAGCATCAATCACATGAGTCAATTGAAGGCCAATGGAATTGTTATTCAATAGTTTGACCAATTCTTCAAATTGATTAACAGACCCCAGCCAGAATACCAAGATATTATCAATGTACCTATGCCAGCTATAAATATAGCTCTGGTAATTGGCTTTGATGGTTTGTTCCAAGATTGTTTCCTCCCACCAGCATAGGTAAAGATTGGCATAGCTTGGGGCACAAGCTGTGCCCATTGCTGTGCCCCTGAGTTGAAGATAATATACGCCATTAAATACAAAAAAATTGTGAGTTAAGACGTATTCCAATTTACAGGACACTAAACCATCTCTAATCTTACTAGAAGATCTTGTTGTACCACCCTATTGCCTTTTAGGGAGCTTGGATGTTGTGGCACTCTATAATAACATCCCTCATGACAAAGGATTTATTGCAACCAGATACTTTCTCCATAAATCCAGCAAATGTTCTCCAACACAAAGTGATTTCATCATTCAACTTTTGGAATACGTCTTAACTCACAATTTTTTTGTATTTAATGGCGTATATTATGTTGTACCTACCCTCTATGACGTCATTAGTTTCCAGCCAATTGGAGTTACTTACCTGGACCAATGAACATCGACTCTTTCCTTTTTAAACCCGGTATTTTATTTTGACCGGTTCCCCTCTGACGAGCCAAGTTGGGCGAAACGCGCGCATCAGGGGCTTCATACATACTGTCTCCTTATCAGAGGATGACAGTAACTCTACCTGTCTTTTTTTCTATTTAGATTATATTATAGCATGGGAAGACTTAGGTGCCCTTGAAGGCACGGGGGAGAGTTTATAGTACTAAGTGTATTCAGTTGTTTTTTCAGTACCCTCTATAGAACCATCTACTAAGACTACATTTCCTTGGGAACACTTAGGTGCCCTTGTAGGCACGGGGGCGAGCTGTTAGTGTGGAAATTATCATAATTAGCAATTTCTATCCTTCTCATATTATCTTTTTTGCTATTATGTCTTCCACTATTTTATTCTCTGGTGTAGGCTACAGGTCTTATCAGCTGAGTATAGCCTGTACCCGCTATTTTCTAATTAAGTTTTTTCTATTAGAATCTCAGTACGCCAGTAGACCGCTTACCATCAGCATCGCTAATTATTAAGGCACAGACTATCAAATGCCGTAATTATCATTTCAGCAGCTTCTATAGTATTTGGCTTACATTAATATCTATTACTTATATGCCAATTACTATATACCCATAGGTATCACATTCAACAACATCATGCTAGAACCTGCAGTCTATACACCGATAACTATTGACAGGCTTTACGAACTACAAATATTCATACGCTCGTAACGTATACTGTCATATTTAGCAGGATTGATTTTACTTGCCATAACTATATACCTAGACCTATAGTCTCTACACCGTCATTTTGGCTCCTAGTAGAGATAATTCTGTGCGACTTTTGGCAGTATCTAGCAATAATATGCTTGCACTACATGCTACCCCGATAATTATTTTGCACTCCTTCTACTTCACTATTACTAGTATGGCTATCATTAACTAATGTCTTCCCATTAACACAGACGTGTGCTGCTACTTCATTACTCTTATATTTTTAGGACATTAGAGTTAACTTTTCAGATTATCACACTGCCACAGTAGATTGATCTTTTGATACACTTATCTAATTACTCTGAGACTTATTGATACATTCCATTATATTGAGACTTGTTGATACATGTATCTTAAGTAAATCAGTATTGTGTCTCACTGATATATGCATCATAACAGTATTTTGTTTATTTCTTTTTTGTTTTTTTCACTCTGTATATTGGTAGCACTTTTGGGTTTTTGCTAAATTATTTTTTTATATTACTTAGAATCTAATAAACTATTTTTTGTTTTTTGACCTTTGGTCTTTTTAACTCGTGCTTCTGACTCTTATATAATTTTTGGTCATTATGTAGTACAGGCACAAGTTGCCTCCTCCCAATAATTTCTTGGTACACTACTCTTGAGGTTTTTGTTCATTTCTACTAGGGGTTACCCCCCTGCTCCTAGTGTACCTTGTTTGGCTGTATGCAGTTAGTTTCTTCTATCAGAAGTTATATCCCAACCAGACTCCACAATAATTATGAACGAATGTCAGGTCGTCTCCAGGGTGCTGAGAGCAAATACACGAGGCGTTGCACAGATGGGTTCAGGTTAGAGATCAGTATAGATAGGCAAGAATCCAACATACACGAACAGGCCCTCTCCCCCGGGCGACAACACACAAACCGACACAGATGAAAAGATAGCACACACATAGTAAGGCAGGCTTAACTCCCACCCAGCTGCAGGCCAAAGCCCTTTACAAGGACAACGAGTTATCCATCATAGCAGGTTGCTACATTTCCCCTTTCCCCTCCCTCCACCCCTACATTAAACTATCCCCAGTGTTCCAGGGCTATTCAGGGATCCTAAGGGCATACATTGAAATTGTATTAGTTACGGAGGAAACAAGGTGACACGAAAAGTGCAATCAAACTCCTATCAAGTAATCCGAAGCTGCAGCTGTGGACCTGGCTCTGCACCAGGTACGAAGCTGTGCAACAATTTTATACGTAAAGTAAAGGTCACTCCCCTAAATATATCGGAACTACTAAGGTTAACAAAAAGTATATTGAGTAGCAAAAATTCAAGCACCTTGTAACGCGCACAGCCCCTATTTTCGCACGCATGTATGGGGAATTCTAAACAAATAAACCAGTATATGATGTACTATGTGACTCACGCTTGGCCTATGTTAATGCGACCATAAGTGTTACAGCACAAACTTGTCACCACTAAGTTTTCAAAATGTAAACCACATTGTATACCTCATGCACCAATGTAAATATTGTAATGCCTACTCTGTGAAGTATGTACCTGAATCAGCTCTTCAGAGCAATATTTTACCCGCCCCCTTTATTTTCTGT
This sequence comes from Pelobates cultripes, assembly GCA_933207985.1. Taxonomy (NCBI): domain Eukaryota; kingdom Metazoa; phylum Chordata; class Amphibia; order Anura; family Pelobatidae; genus Pelobates; species Pelobates cultripes. Next base: position 109,546,547 of record OW240918.1, read on the forward strand.
ACCCTTGTTTATTGTTCTTATAAATGAAAATTGCAATAAAAGCAAGACATTGGAAAAGAAAAAATTATATAAGGTAAAACATTTCTGCTGTCTTTATTTTAGTTTATTTTATTTCATGTTTTACTATCTTTTCTTCTCTATTTTGTTAGAATAAAATGTTTATATCTCATATTGCATTTTTATAAAGATTTGTGATTCACTAACATATTGACAATCTTTCAGAAAGCTCTTAAAAATAAAAAAAAATTCCAGTGTTCATTATTTTCCTGAGACCTTTCTGTTTGCAAAACGTTTTCCTAAATGATATTTTCATATACCAGACAAAATACACTTCATATGTTACCATAGTAGAAGGATTGTAACAACTAAGAAAAACAAAATGTTGATGCAGGTTATTTTAACTCATTCAATACACTGATGAACAATAATCTATTCTATGGAAATA
>OW240918.1:109551991-109695043 GCA_933207985.1 Pelobates cultripes
GATAGAAGACTCTGTGGAACTGGTTTTGGGCAGAAAAGCCATGCTGCATTTGGTTACAAAGGACTACGATCTATCTTTTGAACCACTGGACCAATTTGTATGATTTTGAGAATGGTGATTCTGAAAATGTAAGTGAATGTGATGCATACTTTTAAAGTTATGATTAATGTGGAAAAACTGTATTTCTCTGCCTGTGATAATTACATTACCCATTGTGTAAGGTAATTGTATCACAGGCAGAGGGGAGGATTTTGTGTGGGAGTGTCTAAGTGTATTGTACGTGTTTATTGGTTGTTTTCCAAATCCCTGTGGGTGGTACTAATGTGTATATAAGAACAATAAACCCACAGCTCTGGCTGTTCACTGCTTGACCCACAACATGGAGCTTTGTCTCGTTCTTGGGGGGGATTTATTGTATGCTGTTCCAGTTCGACTGCTAGGAGTGTAAACCTTTCGTATGGTTTTTCCTATTTGGCTGTTTACAGCATTCGTATGGTTCCGGTTCAGCTGTTTACGGCATTCATATGGTTTCCTGTTCAGCAGATTGGTGTCTTTGGTAGCTGCCTGTGTATCTGAAAGGGGAATATCCTCTAAACGGCGTTTAACCCCTTTTAATGCTTGGGGGTGCCGTTACACTGCCTAAGAAGAGGTCCGATGCACTTAGGATGTGCAGTACTGTCCACGCTCACATAGTTTACTTTCAAGAGACCCATTTTAAACAGGACTCTGCCCCAAAACTGTGTAACATATACACACAATGATTTTTTTGTAACAATCCGCAGAGGAAATCAAAGAGCACTGCCATCCTGGATTACAAGCCAATACCATTCCACTCTGACAGCTATGTGGACCACTATGTGTTTGTTCGGGGAACAAAGCCATACACTTTTGCTAACTTGGATGTACCTAATACCAGACAGAGCAAATGTATTCACACTGTTCTCAAATCACTGCAGGACTTTATAAAAGGCTGTTTGGGAGAAACTTTAATGTTGCACTACACCCCACGGTCAACACCTCTTTAGGACAATCTTCGCACACATTGCTTACCATTTGTAAACTGCTAAGTCAATACAGACTGACTGATTGCTGGAGGGCACTTTACCCATCAGAAAAAAACTATACAATTTTCTCCACCCCAAATTCTTGCTACACACGCATTGATTCATTTTTCCTGCTGTGTTATCATTTATCCATACTACAGAAATCTTCTATAGTGGTGGCTGCCTGGTCGTACCATGCACCTCTCATTCTAAAGCAGGCCTTCCATTACAAAGATCTAGAGTCACTATGTGGTGGCTCTATGAAGCACTCCTATCTAACCCCTAGGTGATGCAGACAATTTTGCAGATGCTCCCACACTACTTTAATGAGAACTTGCCACAGGACATATCTTATCGTAACACATGGGGAAGCACACAAAAACTTTATTCAATGATTATTTCCCAAAGCACATCCCTTAAGAAAACTAGGGATGGGACTACACAGGATCTGACTGAAAGCATAGAGGAGTTAGCTCAGGCACAGAGACACAAATCTACTCTCTTTTGGCAATGCCTCAGAGAGATTTATCGACCCTACTGATGGCATCCTACACTAGGGCACAGCAACGCATCAAATCATTCTTCTATGCAGAAAGTGACAAAAGTGGTTAACTGCTAGTGCGAATGGTTGAAAAAAAGCTCTCTGTAACTAAAATAGTGCATATTTGTGACTCCACAGCCTCTGAGCCTCAACGAGATTTATCAGCCCTACTGAGGGCATCCTACACTAGGGCACTGCGATGCATCAAATCATTTTTGTATGCAAAACGTGACAAAAGTGGTTAACTGCTAGTGCGAACGGTTGATAAAAAGCTCTCTGTAACCTACATAGTGCATATTTGTAATTACAATTGCCAAATGAACCACCTCCCAGACCAGATTGCAGTAGCAGTGAAACAATATTATTCTGATTTTACACACCTTACCCACACACTAATCCCAAGCTGTGACCCAAATAAATGCCACATGTATTTGCTCTTATCTAACTGAATATAAGACTCTGTGGAGGTATTGCCGGCACCTGTGTCTGAGGATGAATTGGCCTTTGCAATCAAGAATTCCAAGCTGGAGAAAAGTCTAGGCCCTGATGTCTTCCCCCTTAAGTATTGTAAGCACTTTGCACCCACCCTCTATACAACATTTATAGTAGCTTTCAATTCCATCACGAAGGGTCACCTGATCCCCACACAAACTCGGCCTGCGAGTATTGTCATTTTTCCAAAGGAGGGCAAGGATATTGAGCAGTGTGCAAACTATCACCACAATTCTTTGCTAAATTGCGATCTCAGGTTGTTTGAAAATATTCTGGTGACTAGGTTGGAACCTCTCCTGCCCCAGACCAGGTGGGGTCATCCCTCTCAGGGAAGCAAAGAATAATAACATCAGAGCCCTGTCACTAATCCATCAGATGCAGCACTCCTCAAGAAGTCTTCTCCTCCTCTCGACGGATGCTTTTGACAGGGTTAAGTGAGACTACCTGTTTGCAGTACTGGAGCATGAGGGACTGGGGCAATCTATGCAACAATAAACACGTTCCCTATACTCCTTGTGACGAAGTGCCCTTCGCCACTTGGTCCTGGAGAGGCCTTCTTGCCAGTCTCCTCCCCTGTGACTATGACTCTTTCATCTATCTGGCTTTAAAGCCCCTAGTCTACCTTCAGACAGACTATTTATGTGGGCTGCTTTATTTATCCTATGTTTTAGTCACCCTGTACCCATTATAGGTGCAGGGTGTGTGTAATGTAATTGTTTATAGTGTGTGTGTGTGTGTGTACTGTGTAATGTATTGCCTGCTCTCTTGTATTGCTGAGGTTTGCTACCAACTAGGTGGGTTTGGCTATGGAGCTGGTCTAGTGCTCTCTGTTGGTAGCAACAGCAATATGCACTACCTGAATTGCAAGACTGGTTCATTTGCATATTCGGGTAGATTTGCATATTGCTAATTCTGCAGGCAGGTGAGATATTTACTGTTAAATATTGTCTTCCCCCACCCTTTTAAAAATGTGCCATTGTGTTGTGATAAGTAACTGTGTGTTTCTTGATATGGTTTGACTGTTTGTGATTTTATTGAGGTTTCACAACAATGCTATTGTGGTCACTGTATTGGCTGGTCCCAAGGGAATAAAGGTTTTGACAGTTCTTCTTGATCCCTCTAAATGTAGCCTTGTCTCGTTATTGGAGGGAGCTGTTATAATCACACTGGGGATTGCTATGCTCTGCATGCTCCCCTGAGCTTGAGTCACTTAGCTCTTTTAAGAGCTTGTTCCTGACACGCTCTCCTTGGAGGAGGGGTCTTCACCACACAGTCCTGGATGCTGGAGGTTTATACAGGGTGGAAGGAAGAGTTCTTTCCCACACAGTCCTGGAGGACAGAAGCTGATCCAGGGTGGAAGGAAGACGGCGAGACTCCAGTCAAGATACGGCGGTTGCGGAGTCTGCGGTGGTTGTGGTGTCTGCTGCAGTGCTTGGGAGTCCTCAGGAAGCGCTAGGAGCATCCATCAACGGAGGGTACTCAGTCGGAGTACAAGGAGCTCCGTTACATTGGTGGCAGCGGTGGGATGGCGTCCTAGTGCGAGGAGAAGCAGCTCGGAGACACTGGTATCGTATGAGAGGTTATTGAGGGCAACGCTAGCCACTGTACAGCGTCCCTAACTACAGCAGCATGGAGCAGGCATGGATAGAGCCCTGCGAAGAGTACCTCAACAGGATACGGCGCTACGAGGACGACGCTTACATTGAGGAGGTAAAGAGGCGGTTGGTCTGCTATGGCCCAGACCTTTCGAACGAGGTGGTCCACCAAGTAATGCGCCAGTTGAGTGCTGAGAACAGTGCGGCAATGGCCTTTGAGCGACAACTGTGGAGGTTGAGGATATGGACACCTAGTCTCCAGCGGCAGTGCAAGTTACAGGGAGCCGAAGGTGTCGTCCTTCCTCCCCAGCGGCAGTGCAAGTTACAGGGAGCCGAAGGTGTCGTCCTTCCTCCCCAGCGGCAGTGCGAATTCCAGGGAGCCGAAGGTGTCGTCCTTCGTCCTAACTCCCCAGCGGCAGTGCAAGTTACAGGGAGCCGAAGGTGTCATCCTTCCTCCCCAGCGGCAGTGCGAATTCCAGGGAGCCGAAGGTGTCGTCCTTCCTCCCCAGCAGCAGTGTGTCCTACAGGGAGCAGAGACAGTTGGTCTCTCTCTCCAGCAGCAGGACAATGTTATGGGAGTGGAGACAGGCGGTCTCCCTCTCCAGCGGCAGCCTGTGTTTCAGGGAGAGGAGCACAGCACCCTATCTCCCCAGCGGCAGCTTACCCTACCAAGGGGAGACACCAATCTCCCAGATGGCGCAGAGGGGACCGTGGTCTCTGTGCCCGACCTACAGGGATGCTGGACAGCCTGTCCAGATCCCCAACTACCCTCACAGGGACAACAGGAGGAGGGGGTAAGTACGAATTCCCCGCCCCAGCTAACTCCTAACTTGGCCCCAGGGTTAACAGGGGAGATGTTAACCCCCACTGACCCCCACGTTCCCCTGGCTACTGAGCCGGACTATGTCCCAAGCCCCCCAGCGGAAGAGCTGGCAGCTGGGCAGAGTGCAGTCGGCCTCTGCCCTCCCTTTGTCCCCTGTCCAGAGCCTGATGTCCTGCAGGCTATACCAGCAGAAGAGCTGGCATCAGGGCAGACCGCCGCTGGCCTCTGCCCTACCGATCCCCTTGTCACAGGACTGGCCTGCACCCCCCTCCTCCCAGCAGAAGCGCTGGCATCAGGGCAGAGCGCCGCTGGCCTCTGCCCCTCAAGTCCCCACAGCGTGTTGCCCCATCACCCCAGAGGAATACCCAGGTGCAGTCACTGTTTGCTGTGGGTGGGCTGCTCTAATAACTGTTTGTTGTGGGTGGGCTACTCTGGCACTTGCTTATGGTCGGTGGGTGACTCGACTAACTTAGGCACTGACCGACAGAAAGTCAGGTGCCTGGTTAGTCTTCCCCCCGAAGGGGAGATATGTGACGAAGTGCCCTTCGCCACTTGGTCCTGGAGAGGCCTTCTTGCCAGTCTCCTCCCCTGTGACTATGACTCTTTCATCTATCTGGCTTTAAAGCCCCTAGTCTACCTTCAGACAGACTATTTATGTGGGCTGCTTTATTTATCCTATGTTTTAGTCACCCTGTACCCATTATAGGTGCAGGGTGTGTGTAATGTAATTGTTTATAGTGTGTGTGTGTGTACTGTGTAATGTATTGCCTGCTCTCTTGTATTGCTGAGGTTTGCTACCAACTAGGTGGGTTTGGCTATGGAGCTGGTCTAGTGCCCTCTGTTGGTAGCAACAGCAATATGCACTACCTGAATTGCAAGACTGGTTCATTTGCATATTCGGGTAGATTTGCATATTGCTAATTCTGCAGGCAGGTGAGATATTTACTGTTAAATATTGTCTTCCCCCACCCCTTTAAAAATGTGCCATTGTGTTGTGATAAGTCACTGTGTGTTTCTTGATATGGTTTGACTGTTTGTGATTTTATTGAGGTTTCACAACAATGTTATTGTGGTGACTGTATTGGCTGGTCCCAAGGGAATAAAGGTTTTGACAGTTCTTCTTGATCCCTCTAAACGTAGCCTTGTCTCGTTATTGGAGGGAGCTGTTATAATCACACTGGGGATTGCTATGCTCTGCATGCTCCCCTGAGCTTGAATCACTTAGCTCTTTTAAGAGCTTGTTCCTGACACGCTCTCCTTGGAGGAGGGGTCTTCACCACACAGTCCTGGATGCTGGAGGTTTATACAGGGTGGAAGGAAGAGTTCTTTCCCACACAGTCCTGGAGGACAGAAGCTGATCCAGGGTGGAAGGAAGACGGCGAGACTCCAGTCAAGATACGGCGGTTGCGGAGTCTGCGGTGATTGTGGTGTCTGCTGCAGTGCTTGGGAGTCCTCAGGAAGCGCTAGGAGCATCCATCAATGGAGGGTACTCAGTCGGAGTACAAGGAGCTCCGTTACACTCCTCTCCTACCACACGGATGGGTATCCAGAATGGCACCAAACAGGGATGCCCTTTAGCGTCACTGTTCTTCGTCCATGCCCTTGAACAATTCCTGCAGACAAGTTAAGAAAATATCAATAAAAAAGGGAAAAGGGGATAGAGATGGGGGTGACCATTCTAAAGTGGCGAGATATGCTGACGATGTGATTTTCTTTGCGTGTAACCCTAAAGTCCCCCACCCAAACATAATGTTTGACTCACTCCATGGAGGTATTGGAGGCAAAATGTCAAATTTGAGAATCAATTATTCTAAATCCACTATGCTAAACATATGAATCCTGCTGAGGTGTTCCATCCCAATCCATCAGAGTTTCCCTTTTCAATGGAGTTGTTTTGACGATTAAATGCCTGGGGGTCTGGCTCAATATTGATTTGAAGGCTATACCAAATTTATTCCATACCACTACTAAGTGTTATCCAGAATTTAGCTGAATAGATGCTAGGTCATTTCTCATGGCTTGGGCAGGTGGTCATAACCAAAATGAATGTGCTACCATGGGTACTATACTCCATACACTACCAATAACCATTCCTACGGTATTCTTTACGTCCCTGCTCACCCTTCTCATTAGGTTCATATGGAACGGCACCAGACAGAAATTCACACAGCAAAGGGGGGATAGTGGTCCCTGACTTTAAACTCTATCATTATGCAAGCCATCTTCTACGAGTGCCTAAAGACAGGGTGTATAAACCTTGGAAATCCAGAGTCACTCCAAGTGGGAAGGCCATTTTCCACCCTCCTGTGGTTGAAACTTTTTACAAGAAGACTACTGTTTACACAGCAGCCCTTGATCTCAGCTACAATGAAAGTTTGGCATTCATGGCCATGAAATTGAGACTATTCTTGTTCCCCTTTCTCCTACTATCTCTGACCTACTCTGACCTTCCAGACTTTGAACACAGTGAGAGGCCGCATTTTAAGATGTATCTTTTTGCAGGATATACCTTGGGTCTAAAATGTGACCACAGAGAGGGAGATATTGCCTCTTCAAAAGGTAATAGACACTCCATGTAATGATTTCATGATCTGTTTCAGATATGTCAATTTAGGGACTATCTGGCGCAGAATTTTTCAATTTCTTGATCTGCATAGAGACCTTACTTTGTTGGAACTCTAATGCCAGGACACAGATCCCCTGCCCCAAAGCATATCATGCCTCCATGCTACACTTCCCCTCTTTTCCCAAAGGAACAAGCCTTAGGGAAAACATTTTCAGATGCACATAATGTGTGACCTGGTGCATGCCATGGATGGATGGTTTGCGTTGCTGATGTGGGAGAGGAGCAGACTATTTTCTTCACATATGGTGGGAATGACCGGACATAGTGTCTTATTGCATCTATAATTACCAAATTCTCTAATAACCCACTGCCCTTTCTCATGGCTCCATACTTGCTTCACCATACCACATCTCCCTCTTCCCACTACAAGCACTCTCTAACAATTCACATCACAAACATAGCTAAGCAATAAATTCCCCTGTATTGGAAACAGGACCAAAGTCACTCTGGTTTACCAAGATGGATGAACTCTGTGTCCTTAAGGAGTGCTGGCACTCTGTTAGAGTAGGATGCAGGTGCATACGGATACCTGGACTCTGTGGCTTCTCACTTCTTTCTCTGACAAGTTTTGTGTCCAGTGAATAAAGGACACAGAGGGTATATGAGGTGTTGATGGGGGTGGGAAAGATGTGGTCTATTGGGTCCTGGCTCATCAGGTCCGCACAGGAGGGGGGGCGTATATATCCCCTCTGTGGATCTGGGGAGTTTAAGTTATTGTGTATTATTCCACTCTTCCCTTCCACCCTTTTTTTTTTTTTTAAATCTTTCATCCCCTCTTTTTTTCTCTTTTTCTCTTCTTCTCTAAATTTGAGTTTTCTTTACTCATTTGAAGGCTTCCTGTCTGATCTACTGAGGTGAACGAGTCTGAGGCCTTAAGTTCAATAGACAGCCATAGAGGTTCCTCAGCGCACCGTATAGGGCCACATGAGTGGACCAATGTTCATTGTTATGTGTTTATATTGTTGTTATTGGGTGTGCTATATGTTGCAGAGACACAAGAGTTTCATGTTAAGATTAATTAAATTTTTCTTGTTGATGATCACTTTATGTTACTTGATTTTGGGGCCTACGTTCCCATTATTGTAAATGCTGATAAAATTCTAAACAAAATAAAAAATATATATTTTATATATATATATATATATATATATATATATGAAATGCTTACTAAGTAACCACTTAAAGCTGACTGACTCTTGTTTGTTTTATAACCCATGGGTAAACGAAAAGGCAAAGCTGGCTCCATCTATCAGCCTGCAAAAATGATGCAATCTTTTGCACTAATGATCTCTTTAAATGTGCACAAGAATTTATCTGTGTCTTTTATTTCCCTTTATATTTCCCTTTAAATTGATGTTCTTGTGCATTTGTTTTCAATAAGATTTATTCTCTATTTATCATTTGGAATGAATGGGCATTCGTTATGATTAAATGTAAATTCAGACATATAACCATTTTGATGTTATCAGACATCAGTGGTATATTTTAATTAGTTGGAGGCTTTTTATGTAAATTAACTGTTTTCAAGCTCAGAGTTAGTTGGATAGACAAATGAAAAGCAGGAGATTACATTTAACTGTGATCCATACACTTTTTAAAACATATTAATGTAAAGTAGAAATACTTAAATGTACAAGTACTACATTTAATGAGATACCACATACCACTATGAGAAAATAATTGATTCCATTTGTAAAGGATGTGTGTGGGAATATTGTACATACTAGCATTTGGCTGCCATTTAACAGTTTTGTCTATTTATTATAGAAATAACAGATTGTTTTAAACAAAAAGCAAATTGACACCCACTAAAAGTACTATATACTGTGGAAATCAACAAAGTTAACTGTACAATTAAAATACCAAGACAAAATACTAAGCAGACCTTAGAATAAAAAAAAAGAAAGCTTAAAATGTTAATGAATTAAGAATATATCTCTATCTCTCTAGCTGTCTGTCTATCCCTGTCTGTACAAGAAAATTTAGTTAGCGTGTCACGTGTCAAAATCTATATAGATATATTTTAATAGATAAATTTATTCTAGATACATTGCATAAAAACTGTAACACTCAGAAATAAAAAATGTCTGTCTGTATAAGTGTGGGTGGGGTTTTGGGGATATACAGGGGTGGGGAGGGACCAGGCGTTCGGATTTAGGAAAAGGTCACTAAATTAATTTTAGACTAATGCCCCTGGTGTTTTTTGACCCTAGCAATTCCCCTGGATTTTGCCCATGATCCAGTATGCTTTTGTAGTATACTTTAAAAGTCATGCCTGTTGAGCTTAGTATGGATTTGGTAAAAATCATCAAAAGAACTCTTGCCAATCCAGTACACAGTGTAAGTGCACTCCTTCTTCAGAAGAATGAAAGATTTAATTTACCATGCTGGGAATCATCTCCGAACGGCAGACGCAAAATTATTACATAGTGAGCATAAGAGATGGTGAGAAAAAAAAGCCTCAACTAAGGAATGCAATCCTGGTAATGACAATTTACGGCAAGTCATAAACGCATACAAAAAATTGCAGATTCAATTTCTCTGGACTATTTCTAGCAGCTGGGATTTTCAACATGAGTTCTCACTGACCTCAATAGCTTATTTGAGCATCCCTGAGAGCTATCTTTCAAGGGTATTTATCTCTTAAGTAGAATATTATGTGAAGTATTTTAATGGAAGAGAACTACATTTTGAAAAGTAGAAATGAAGGGCAGACATTTTCAAGCAGACTAAGTTAAGGAACAAAATGTATAGTCAATGTTGAACTTGCAGTTCCATTAATTCCATAGTGTTTATTCTTCATGTCATCTTCATGAATAAATGATCAGCATTCATAAGTATGTAAATGCATTATAGCTTGTTTAGATTTTGTCAAGCAAGCTATTGATACCAAATGAAAAAAAAATGGCAGGAAAATGAAGATAAATAACGTAAAATAGGTTGCATATACCATATAAATTGTAAAATTATGTTTCATTTATTCTGAAACAGCCCTCCCAGTTAGATGCTGAAGTATGCCAAAGAAAATGGTAATATGAAACTATTAAAATAATCCCAGCCGCAGCTCATATTGTAACTGTATCTGTCTCGCTAAGTATGGATAGCAAGATATAGGTGCAGTTCAATTTAGCAGTAGATTAACAAACATCTGTGGACTCCTATCTGTCATTAGAAGCAGGAACATGACTTCATCTGCAGAATATAAGTTAGGATGAGTGTCAAAATGTGAGAACAATATAATGAAGTTTTTAGTCAGTTTTAACAGAAATAAATGAAAACTAAAATTGGATCTCTCGGTGAATATCATCTAGGTGTCAGAAAGAGAATATCGGATCACATTTTACTAAGCAAAGCTGCATCCAGATTGTTCCAATAATTACATATTAAATTAGTTCATAAACATTCCTAACTGATCATCTGAACAGTTTAAATCTAAGAAAAATCATATTTTGATGCCTATACTTTGGGACTTTTATGAAAAACATAACATGGTGGCATTTTATATTAAATAACATAAGACAAATTACAAGCACATTCATACACTTGTTAAGTAATGTTAATTAAATCAATGTGTACCTACAGGTGAAGTAATAATGCTTTCCTTAAATACAGGTCAGCATTTTGAACAAAAGGATTTAATTCAGGGGACTCAAACTCAATTTATATAAGGGACACTGGCCAAAACATCTTCCTACATGGGGCCCAGATGCCACCCCGAAACACAAATCTGTGCTCCCAGACACATGTTTACAGATCTTTACTCCCAGACACACATAAACACAATTAAATTATTCCTGTATGAAAATGAGGGAGCAGCACATGATAGATAGTCAGTGGATATGTGGAGAGAAAAGAACCAAGAGAAAACAATATAGTGTAGTACCTTCTGACAGTTGGTGAAAGGAGTATAAAAACACACTCCAGCTCCAGCGATCAGCTCCAGATAGTAGTGCCTGGGCGGTACAATCCCTGCCAATGTGGTGGTCCTGTAGGGCCTTAGCAGATGTTGTATCTGGATCTGATCGCAGTAGAAACTGTATGTATCTCCAAACTTGAAAGCAGTGGGTCACCATTGTAGTTATGTATGGAAAAAATAAAACAGCAAACAGTGCTCTCCGACATAAAATCAAATTTAAAAACAAACAATATAAGAGGTACTCACAAAAAAGGAGCAAAAAAGTTTTCTCAATCCCAATCGCATAGGTGGTATAATCCCCACAAAGTATATAACTGGTGTTTTCCTCTTAATAAAATCTTCTTTAAACCTTCAGGAGGGTCCAAAATGGTGTTAAATGGTGATTATTATAAATTGTTTATCATAAATACAAATATTAAAATACACTAACATGTTTCAAAAAGTTATAGTTTTTTTCAAAGTGGACATGATTTTCTCGTCGCACTTTTGAGGACATCTGGGAACTGTCCCCACCAGGCATAGTTCAAGGGCATTATTAGTCCTCATGCTATGTTCAGGTCACTAGGACCCTGCAGAGAGTACTGAAATAATGTGCTCAGCAAGGTCTGCCCTCAATGAGCTGGCCTTAGATCATATGCAGGCAGCCTGATATGAATTCACAACAGGTTGACTTGTTAGTAATTTGGGAGAACCCACCCCTTTACTCAATGGACATTCCATTTAGGTTAAAGACAGTGACTCAATTGTTCCATTTATGTATTTATTTATATTTTGAATATTATAACTTATACTAATGATCAGATTAAATTGACAAAGCATTATAGATAGCATGTGGTGCAGATGCTGAGATACCCTTGTTTAGCTACTTAACATAAAGACAGTAGCTTGTGGGACTATCATAATGATGCCATACAGAGCCAACTTGCTGAAAACTCCACTGAGTGAAAAGTGGAGGCCATGAGAAGTACGAGCCCTATTGGGCTATATATAAAAACATAGAAATAAAAGCTAGAGAGGGCATGGATATTATCACCGAGCAGGGAACTAAGGAGAGACCATATCAGGACCTTCAAAAAAGTGGTCACTGACTTGTGATCCCCTATAGAGGGGTGGAGAAGAGAGACACAAGAACACATAACAATAATACTGTGTAACCAGCAAAAAATGAAAGAAAAGGTGCCAACAAGACACAATAAAATCAAAAGTATGGGTAACCCCAAACAAAATCCCATAGTAAGAGTAAAAGTTTAAAGAGTCCTGTAAACCCATGACTTCAAAGTGTCAGGAAACACATGGAGGGATACTGACTACATCCCAAGCAGCAACAGTAGTACAAGTGATAGAAAAATTAGAATATCATGCAAAAGTTCATTTATTTTAGTAATGCAACGTAAAAGGGGAAACTAATATTTGATATAGACGCATTACATGCAAAGCAAGATAGTTCAAGCCGTGATTTGTCATAAGTGCAATGATTATGACTTACATCTCATGAAAACCCCAAATCCACAATCTCAGTAAGTTAGAATATTGTGAAAAGGTGCAATATTCTAGGCCACCAGTGTCCCACTCTAAGGGTTTCTGAGCCTTTAAATGGTCTCTCAGTCTGGTTCAGTAGGAATCACAATCATGGGGAAAACTGCTGACCTGACAATTGTGCAGAAAACCATCATTGACACCCTCCATAAGGAGGGAAAGCCTCAAAAGGTAATTGCGAAGGAAGTTGAATGTTCCCAAAGTGCTGTATCAACGCACATTAATAGAAAGTTATGTGGAAGGGAAAAGTGTGGAAGAAAAAGGTGCACAGGCAGCAGGGATGACCGCAGCCTGGAGAGGACTGTCAGGAAAAGGCCATTCAAAAGTGTTGGGGACTTTCACAAGGAGTGGACTGAGGCTGGAGTCAGTGCATCAAGAGCCACCACACACAGACGGATCCTGGACATGGTCTTCAGATGTCGTATTCCTCTTGTCAAGCCACTCCTGAACAACAAACAATGTCAGAAGCGTCTTACCTGGACTAAAGAAAAACAGACCTGGTCTGTTGCTCACTGGGCCAAAGTCCTCTTTTCTGATGAGAGCAACCTTTGCATCTCATTTGGAAACCAAGGACCCAGAGTCTGGAGGAAGAATGGAGAGGCACACACTGCAAGATGATTGAAGTCCAGTGTGAAGTTTCCACAGTCTGTGTTGATTTGGGGAGTCATCTCATCTGCTGGTGTTGGTCCACTGTGCTTCATTAAGTCCAGGGTCAACACAGCCATCTACCAGGTGACTTTGGAGCACTTCATGCTTCCTTCCACAGACAAGCTTTATGGGGATGCTGACTTCATTTTCCAGCAGGACTTGGCACCTACCCGCACTGCCAAAAGCACCAAAGCCTGGTTCAATGACTGTGGGATGACTGTGCTTGATTGTCATAGGATATGGAAATCTCTGCCTGAAGAAGTGTTTTTTTTCAGAATCTGTACAGATTTTTAAACAGCAACTTGATACATACTTGCAAAAACATAATATACTTAAACATGAGGAAATACTTTTTAAATTATGCGGTAATAGCTTCTTGAACCAGGGATATATCTGACTTCCATTCTGGGGTCAAGAAGGATTTCTTCCCCTAGTTTGTTACAAAATTGGAAGCGCTCTAAACTGAGTTTTTGCCTTGTTTTAGATCAACAGCAGAAAAACTGATGTGATAAATGCTGAACTTGATGGGCACGTGTATCTTTTCAGCCTATGAAACTATGTAACTATGTGTAAGAATGTTTATATTTTTAGCTACCCTCCTGTTTATGTGAACTGATATGAGTATGTGGCTGGCTGAAGTTGGGCCTCTGCCTCCTCCTCTCCTCCCGATGTGCTTTCTCTATATGAAGTTGGGAGGAAGTGACCGGCTCTAACGTCCTCCAACTGCTCCTTCAAGGTCCTGGTCACACTTTTAAAGGGCGGCAGAGCCTGACCGGGTCCTTCTTCAGAAATACCCATTTGGCAAAGACCACCAATGGGCCCTTATAGTGTTCGGGCTCTGGTGCAGCCAATGCTACTATCTTGAACAACAAATCTGATCCATGGAGGCTCCACTTCACAACATTCAGGACCTAAAGAATCTGCTGCTAATGTCTTGGTGCCAGATACCACAGGACACATTTAGAGGTCTTGCCATGCCATGCCTCTACACAAGCTATTTTGTTGGCATTATAAAACAATAATAGACAGGTTTGAATCTTATGGCTGATCAGTGTTTATAATGCAGTAAAAACAGGGGGTTATTTTTAACCATTGTTTTCCCTTTAAACATCATGAATCTAAAATCCAGTTACCAGGGGTGAGGCTAGATATTAGTGAATTACCTGCTTAGTGGGAAACAAATGTCCTATTTTCATGAATTTATTCTCTGCTATTCTTTGCTATGGTATTTTAATACTTAAGTCGACATCTCGTTTAAATTTGTCCTGTCACTGTCATTTGAAGACTCAAGTTTAAATCTGCTTTTAATGCTGCATAATTTAAATGTATCTATTAAAATAGATACTTTTAGATAAAAGGAATTGATATGCAAAGTAATAGATTTATGAGAAATTTGAAATACGAATATATTTGAAAAGTATGTATTCTTCAGGGTCACAGTGATGTGACTCTGAATCTTATATTTATGTTTCCGATTATGTAATGCAATACATGGGTTGTAATTTTCTAGAATTGGAAATTTGTTATGGACCAAACTATAAATCAGGCAAACTGGGGCAGATCGTATGATCAGAAGTAATTGCAAATTCTAAGTCGCCATGTGCCAGAATCTCTGGGGAAACGCCTTGCACAAGCAAGGGTGCAATTCCTGGCACCAGAAAACAGCAGGATGGAATGTAAGCATCTGATTGTCCAAATTGCATGAAACGAATTGCATATGTCTTGTAAGAGGTTGTATTGGCAGTCTGGGCACTGGGAGCCCTATAGATGTGTAAGTGGTTGTGGTAGCAGTCCTGGCACTGGGATCCTTACAGATGTGTAAGTGGTTGTTGTGGCAGTCCTGGCACTGGGAGCCTTATAGATGTATAAGTGGTTGTGGTGGCAGTCCGGGTACTGGGAGCCCTACAGATGTGTAAGTGGTTGTAGTGGCAGTCCAGGCACCAGAAAAAGATTTCCTTAAGACAGGACAACTGTCAGGTTTCTAATAAGATTATTTGGGCAACATTTAAATGTGTTATGAGAGGATATCTAATTCAAATGGAAGCAAAAATTAGGAAAGCAAGAGGAGCAAATTTAGCAGACCTTTACATAAAACTTGCAAAACTGGAACGACGTAATAAAAAAGACCCAGCCCAGTTAATTTACACACAGATTAAAGTAGTCCAGGTTCAGATTAAATCTTTATTAGAAGAAAAATTTGAAAGGTCAATTATCGAAATCAAAGATGGTATAATAGTAGTACCAGAGCTGGGAAACCTCTTTCTTAAAAAACTCAAACCAGATTTAAAGAAATATGGAATAAAAAAAATATAGAAGGTGAAAAAGTTGATCTTTACCCCCAGAATATAGGGGAAGTCTTTGCAAATTAATATGCCTCCCTTTATAACCTACTGGATAATCAAGCTTCCCATATTGATTTAGATTCATTTTTCTCTAAACGCTCTCTCCCTAAACTCAACCTAGAAAAATTAAATATTTTTAACAACCCATCCCAGCTGAGGAAATTAAAAGAGTAATTATGAATTTTATAAACAACAAGGCCCCAGGCCCAGATGGCTATAAAGCATATTTTTATAAATTCTAAAAATGAATAGAAAAACTTCTACCGGGGGCGTGGCTTGGACGTCGATGGGGATGGAAGCATAAGCTGATCGCTCCGCTCCACCGGTCCCTGTAAAGCCCTGCTAAACATCTTATTTTAGCTCTCATGGGACGCACGCGCAAAAGTGAACCTCCTAAGACCCCCAGGGGTCCCCAACTGAGCCAGTCGCAAGGTCCGATGGATGACTACCTGCACAACACCGCAGATGCGAGTGGCGAGGCCTCGGGATCCAAGATGGCGCCCACCTCCTCCGCGCCTGGAGCTCCCTCTGCCTCAACCCTGGAGGGCATCGGAGAGGAACTCCGTACTATTGCAGCCTCCATGGCCACAAAAGCTGACCTCCTGGGGCTCACCACCACCATCCAGGATGCACTACGGGCCGAAATTGCTGGTATCCGGACGGAGGTAACCCTACTCCTACAACTCCGCAGATCTGTCGAGGACCTCGACAATCGCGGACGCCGCTGTAACATAAGGGTGCGCAGCGCCCCAGAGACAGAAGGGGATGAAGACATTGAAAGCTCCCTAACGGCCCTTTTTAGCCTGATACTACCTGGAGATGATCTGATGGAAATCCGATATGACAGGGCTCACAGGGCCTTAAGACCCCGCTCCATAGAAGATGGCCCCCGAGATATTATTTGTTGCCTCCATTCATTCTCCGTGAAAAATGCCATCATGAAAGCTGCCAGAAACCGACCCACATGGGAATACCGAGGGGCACAAGTATAATTATTCAACGATTTGTCGCCGGTCACATTGGAGGCCAGGAGGGCCCTGAGGCCTGTCACTTCGCTCCTCCGGGAACATAACGTCACTTATAAGTGGGGCTTCCCTTTTGCCCTGTCAGCTCGGCACCAAAACGGATGGGTGTCACTACGTTGGCCGGACGAGGTCCCCAGGTTTCTGGAAGATTTGGGCCTCCCGCCCGTACAGGTGCCCGACTGGATTCTGGGATCTCTGGATGCAGGCCCGAGACCACAACGCGCACCCCGCCGACGGAGGGGGAGATCTCCACCAGAACCCCCTCGACGGGATATGAGTAACGCCCGCAGCCCTGCAGGTGTTGCCCCGCTGGACTACCTCTGCCCGGCCTAGCCTCGGGGGACCGCCCGGATGTCGCTGGATGTTGATCCCTCCGGTCCTACTGTCTTCACCATGCCACATACGTGCTCTTCTCTCCTACTTTTGCATTTGCTGACCCTACCTCAAGTTGCAATGTAGGGGGATGCCAGACAACTACTTGGGTGGCGGGACCACGGGGGGTAAGAAACCTGAACTTCAGCCGCAATTAACCCTCCTTTCTACCTTAACCCACGACGAAGCTAGCTTCTGTGGTCTCCTCAATGACACTCCTGGTTCTGGACTGCCTAGTACGCTGGGTCATTGGACTCCAACCCTCCGCCCACCTTGATAAGTATCCTGCCTTATTATGCTACCGTGAGACTGTTTGTTGTGCATCATTCTGTACCTATGCTGGTGTCATGCAATGAGATCTGCTGGGTTGGGGCACTGTACTACGCAGGGAATCAGAGACGGTAATGAGGCTAATGACAGGTTGGTAGGGCACCCTGATTGTGGTGGGGGATGGCTATGGGCGGGGACGACAGGTAGGGATCCTCCTTCCGGTTTAAAAAATATTGTAAAAAAAAAAATTAGAAACCTAAACTTCAGCAACAGTTGACCCTCCTCTCTACCCCAACCCACGACGTAGCCAGCTGCTGTGATCTCCTCGATGACGTCCATGACCTTGACCTACCTATTGGGCTGGGACACTGTGCTCCAACCCCCACTTTGATAAACATTCTGCCTGGTTGCCTTGCGACTGTTTGCTATACACGATCTTATACTCATGGTAGTGTTGATCAATGGGACATGTTGGGCTTGGGCACTATGCTATATAGGGAAACGGTGATGGTAACAAGGCTGATGAACGGTTGATGGGGCACCCTAACTGACGTGAAAGGAAACTACAGGCATAGACGACCGGTGGGAACCTCCCACCCCCCTCCCTCCCCCCCCCATCGCCCCCCCCATCCCCCCAACACAAAAAAACAAAAAACAAAGACTGTTGGGTTACTACCACTGCAGTCACGGACTACCCCCTCTGACCCGAGCAGTACGTATAGTATAATGGCTCTGACACATACCTACCTGGAGCGAGACATAAGGAACCGAGTGGCGACAGCTCACGCCCTCGGTCAGCTAGCATACTTCGGTCAGTTGGACCCTGACAGATGGTGGAGGGTCATAACTGTCTGATGAGGCATACCCCGGGGATGGGCACTGGGGCGGACATGACGGCGGGGCGCACACGGGAAGTTGGCGATATTCGCTGTTGCTGGTTATTTTCACCCATGTTTCGACTTTGCACCTCTGATTTATTGTTTGTTAGTTCACACTCTGTTTACCTTTATGCTAACCTACACCCCCCATGCATATCCAGACTTGGGCCGGGACCTGGCTGGAGCGGGACAACTCCATACTTATAGTACATACAATACACAAATTGCATCTTTCCTGGTTTCGACTTCGACCACTATCCTACACTTACACTTGTGTAGGATCCCCAGCGGAGCCACAGGTACGTTCACTCACCGTTCAGGTTATCGGGGTGACACCTGGCCACTCCTGCTGGGACACAAGTGACCCTCCTTTCGAGGAGATATCGGGGTCACCACCCCTCCACACCCCGAGGGGGACGACACTCGAAGGGGTGACCCGTGCGGCTCACCCTTATTTAAAAAAAAAAAAAAAAAAAAAAAACCTTAAATACGAAATACGGTCACATTGTAGACTCCATACCCCTACCCCATTCACACACACACACACACTACACTATACACCCCCCGAGGCTGCAGTGCACGTTCAAACTTCATACGTCTAACGAAGGACGGTACCCAACCGACTACCTGACAGTAGCTGGTTCTGACGGGACTCCTACATACCTTATCTCAAGCGGAGTTGCGCGACACTCACTTGGGGCCACACTTCATAGTGGGTCGTCGACCCACCTAGCCTACGCAATCAGACTCGGCTCATGTGGCCCCTCCTTCCGCGGTTCTGCGCGCACGACCACGAGAAGATCCATGGCGTATACCCGTACCCCCCTGTCCATCATGACTCTCAACTGCAGAGGCTTAAATATACCGGAACGCCGCTCGCATCTGCTGAGAACCCTGCACCGCAAGCGCATATCTATAGCGATGCTCCAGGAGACTCATTTCAGAGCCGATGCGGCCCCCAAACTCCGAAACTCTCATTATCCAGTGAGTTACTGCAATGATCACCCGACCACCCGACGTGCGGGAGTGGCGATCCTGTTGGCCGCGGAATAAGGCTTCCGGGAAATGGATAGATTGACGGATACACAAGGCCGCTTCCTCTTCCTGAAGGGACTGATTGCAGACAGAATCTACACTCTTGCGACCATATACGTTCCCAACTCGAAACAAGCACAGTTCCTACGTGGGGCACTGAACAAGCTTCGCGGATTCTCGGAAGGAGTTCTGATAGTGGGAGGAGATTTCAACGCTCCGTTGGACCCTCTGCTAGACTCCTCCACCGGTCACAGTTGCATTTCACAAGCCCACATCAGATCTATCCGCAAAGCACTGAGGGAGCTGTCCCTGGTAGACTGCTGGAGGACACTTCATCCCGCCGACAGGGACTACACACACTATTCGGCACTGCACAATTGCTACTCCCGAATAGATTATGTATTTATCAAACAAGCTGGGCTGTCCCGCCTGTGGGCGGCAACTGTTGAACCCGCCACGTGGTCGGATCACGGTCCGGTCCAGATTGAGCTGGAATCCCCACTATTCAAACCGGCCACCTGGTCATGGCGCCTTAATGAATCCTTGCTTCAAGACCCTGCGGTAAAAGAAGAGATTTCCCAAGCGCTGGCTTCATACTTCACGGAGAACGAGACGGAAGGGATGTCGTCTGTGTCGGTGTGGGAAGCACACAAGAGTGTCATACGTGGCGTACTTATCAGTCTCGCAACCCGCAAGAGGAAGGAGGCGACCAGCGCAATGGCAGATGTATACGACACCATTAAACGCTTGGAACTCCAACACAAACGGTCTCAGCTCACCGAGACGTATGGCGAATTAATGGAGGCTAGGCGCACTTTGAACACTCTCCTCACAAAGCGATATCAACGCTCGCTCCAACGTTCAAATAACTTTTTCTACGCACATGCGAATAAGGGCAGGAAATTCCTCGCCTGCCTATTGAAAGGCGACACACCACGAACTCAAGTACGAAAGTTGCGCTTAACCTCGGGCAGAGTGTCTCCATGTCCAGAAGACATAGCGGATGAATTCAGGGCATATTATGACTCCCTCTATAACCTCCATCAACCAGGTGATCAGGCACCGGGCGGGGAGACACCGCCTCATGTACAAACATACATCCAGGATACCATACGAGCACGAGTGGACCCGAACGCCGCGTCCTTTCTCGACGAACCGCTCACCACAGAAGATCTCGCCGCTGCCTTAAAACACACTAAATATGGACGCGCCCCAGGACCTGATGGATTCCCCTCGGGGTATTATAAACAATTCGCCATGACGCTCTTACCGTGGCTGACAAGGGCGGTTAATGAAGTCTCGGAGGGAGGTCACTTTGGTACCGAATCCCTGACGGCGACCATAGCTGTCCTGCTTAAGCCGGGGAAAGACCCAGAACACTGCTGTAGCTATCGGCCAATCTCTCTGCTAAATGTGGATACTAAACTGCTAACAAAGGTGTTGGCGACTAGACTCCAACGAATCCTTCCGAGCCTTGTCCATGTGGACCAAACGGGGTTCATCCCGGGCCGGGAAGCACGGGACAGCACCCTACGCCTATTCTCAATACAACACCACGCGCGGAAACACCGAAAACATCTATTGCTGTTATCGACTGATGCAGAGAAAGCCTTTGACCGGGTCAACTGGGCATACATGTTTCAGACACTCCGGTCTATGGGCTTTGGGCAACGAATCATGGCTTGGATCACCGTTTTGTACAGCACGCCGAGGGCAGCGGTGCGAGTTAATGGAGCACTTACCACAAGCTTTGGGATCACGAATGGGACCAGACAGGGGTGTCCCCTATCGCCGCTCCTGTTTGCACTGTCACTGGAGCCACTTTTACAGGCAATACGGGACAACCGGAACGTCCACGGATACACTTGGCAAGGCACCGAGCATAAGGTAGCCGCATATGCGGACGACCTCCTGTTTTTCGTCTCCCAACCTCGGATCACTTTACCCTGTATACTATCAGAAATAGAACGGTTTGGCCGCCTGTCGGGGTTCCGGCTCAATCTGGCGAAATGTGAGGCCCTGAATATCACCACACCCGCAGCGGAATATGAAGCCCTCGGCCTGCTTTTTCCATTTCGCTGGTGCACAGAGGCAATGAAATACCTTGGCATCTGGATCACCACAGACCCCCAGGAAATATACCGTCGTAATTTCGAGACACTGCTGAGAAACATCGAAACAGACCTAACGAGATGGTCCTACCCCCACATTACCTGGCATGGTCATATAGCAGTCTTAAAAATGAATATTCTTCCTAGGATCCTTTATTTATTTCAGACTATACCAACGACCCTGCCGGAATCATTTTTTTCGACCCTGAAATCAGCGGTCATAAGATATGTCTAGAGGGGGGAACGATCCAGGCTACGCCATGACATCCTATGCTTGCCGAGACACAGGGGCAGCCTAGCCCTACCAGATTTTAAAAAATATCACCAGGCAACAGTCTTGGATCCTGGAGTGGCACGAAATGGATACAGGTAAACAATGGGTAACCCTGGATCAGATGGGAGATGCGGCAAAGCTAAAGGCAGCGGTCTGGCTGCGGAGAACAACCAGGGGCAGCAGGAAAGGCGAGGAAGGACCGGTGGCTGAAACACTGCTGGCTTGGGAAACCCTCAGGGAAATGCCTCAGGTCTCCCCGACCCCCTGTCCCCTACTCCCGATCCAGCACAATCCCAATATTGGAGGCGGACCACCGACAGAAGCATGGGCGTTCCTGGGTGGGGCGGATTATATACCAATCTACAAAGTTACTCAGGATGGTGAACTAAAATCTTTAGACGAGTTATTAGAGTCGCGCCCACGGTCCCCCATGGCGACCTTCCGATACATGCAGTTACAACATTATTACAACTCCCTTCCACACCGGGAAAAACACCGTGGTTTGAAGACGCCTGCTCTCGCGGCACCTCTCTTGGGAAAGCCATCTCACACCTCTACCAATACCTGCTAACTAGCTCTACCTCGGAAAACAACACTTTCCAACGTCAATGGGAGCGGGCACTGGATACCACGTTCACCCCTACACAATGGGACAAGGCGTTGATTTGGCAACACAAAAGCTCCTCTAGTTCCCGCTACCAAGAGGTTAACTACAAACTACTCTCCATGTGGTACCGAACACCGGTACTGCTTCACAAAATTTTCCCCAATACATCCCCAACGTGCTGGAGGTGCCAGGAAGAAAGGGGGACGCTTATACACATCTGGTGGGAATGTAAACATATTGGCCCATACTGGGATCAGATCAAATCCGACGTCCACCAGATTTTGGGGGATGATATCACCTGGTCGGTGGAACTAATCCTACTTCACGTCTCCACACAACCACTATCCGCATATAAAAAATCCATCCTGCGGCATCTGCTAAACGCTGCAAAATCGCTCGTACCAGTGTACTGGAAAAAAACAGATATCCCTACCAGGGAAGAATGGATCCACCGAGTTGAGGATATCCGAGTGGCTGAAGCTATGCAAGCAGAGCTGACGGGCAGGGGACCAAGGTGTGCGGAACTTTGGACTCCGTGGATTACCTTCCGCTCGCAGCGGTAGGGGGGGGCCGGGCGGGGGCTCGGGGCGCGCGATGTGCCTATGGCATGTGCTGCGCCCCACGATGGCCCGCTGGAGGTGGCAGAGCTGAACCGTACACCACGCATTTCTCTAAGACGGGTGGGAGACTTTGGAGGCACTGCCGACTGAGACAAACGGGTGACCGCGTGGACTCACAAGGGGGACATACCCTCAAGGATATAGATATGAACGGGGATACGACTGTACTACACATGACCCCCCCCCTGGACCCTCTCCGACTACTACATGGTATTGCAATCATGGTGGGGGGACCCTGATAGACTACATGACGAGGATAAGCAGGGTAACTACTAACGCGGACGATGGGCGTGCACTGCAGCCTTGGATTCGCACCCCCCCCACTTCCTCGCACACTTGCCACATCATTCACCGCTACACACTCCTCATATCACACCGTAACTCGGACAATCCTTTCTCCAACGGAACCACACCGCCCACTTATATACACTGTGACCGCACACATATACACCCCACAACCACATCCCGGCCGATGCCACTCGTATAAATACACCACAGGCACACATACCACCTCAGGCACTATACGGATTCCACTTCACTCACGTTGTCTCGTCTCTTATGGGCCTAGCCCGACTGTACGAGTCTACTAAATTCACATATTTCAACGACTTAATAGAGACAACAACATACCTAACTATGGGTACTGGATATGAACGAACATGGGAACTGTGATTGACCCTCTCCCTCATTGAAAGCTCGATGTAGATATCAACTGCTTATTCACTGTAACTTCATGTCCTTATGATAAATGGGGCCAGCGAGCCCGAAATGCGATATACTTACCTACACACAGGCACACATACCACTTCAGACACTACACGGATTCCACTACACTCACATTGTCCTATCTCTCACGGGCCTAGCCCAACTATACGAGTCTACAACATTCACACACTTCAATAACTTAATTGACACGACAACACATCTTACTATGGGCACTGGACATGAGCGAACATTTGCACTGTAATTGATCCGCTCCCTCATTGAAACCTCAATGTAGATATCAACTGCTCATCCATTGTAACTTCATGTTTTTTATGATGACTGGGGCCTGCGAGCCCGAATTGCGTTATACCTATTTACAAATAAACTTGATTATCCAAAAAAAAAGAAAAACTTCTACCCTCTGTTTTTATTGCTGTCAACGCCGAAAAGGCATTCGACAGAGTAAATTGGACATTTTTGTCAGCAACCCTCTCTGCTTTTGGTATTGAGGGAAATTCAAAGATCTAGCACTGTCACTTTATTCTACCTCTTTAGCGAAAGTGTATGGAAACTGACTAGATTCTTTTTGGTTTACTATTAGAAATGGTATTCGACAAGGCTGTCCATTGGCGCCTTTACTATATATTTTATCAATTAAGCCTATAGCAGCATGTATCAGACTATAACACAATATTTCACATGTCTACCTAGCCAACCAAGAACAGAAAATAACATTGTTTGCCTACTCCAGGGGTAGGCAACCTATGGCACTAGTGCCATGCACGGCATTTAAGGTGTCTTTGCACAGCACTCAATGCTGCTAGAGCCAAACAGGCTCTGGCCTATCAGGAGTCCCAGTAAAACTTCAGATATCTGCTAA
This sequence comes from Pelobates cultripes, assembly GCA_933207985.1. Taxonomy (NCBI): domain Eukaryota; kingdom Metazoa; phylum Chordata; class Amphibia; order Anura; family Pelobatidae; genus Pelobates; species Pelobates cultripes. The sequence goes on from OW240918.1 coordinate 109,576,331, forward strand.
TATGAAGAGGTGGTGAAGGACAATCCTCAATTTAAGCATTGTAGCACATAGAGTGAGTGATCTCAGATCACTTCCTCCCAGCACTTGTGAATGGGAATCCACATGTAGTAAAGCAGCCCACAGCTGCTGTTGCAGCTCCTGTCCTTGACCTGTACCTGGTCAGCCTGGTCCCCACTGGAACACAGGGAAGCCACCAGAACTGCTAGATATTCACAGAAAGGCAGAATAACCCTCCCCTCATACAAATAATACGAACAGCCCACACACAACACACAATCCCCATAAACGCAACACCACTAACAACCCACATACATGCACAGCATACACACCTCAATTTAAAAAAAATAGGACCAGCATGCTACGGAACATTACAATCCTATATCGGCACAGTGCTGTTAAAAGGTTGCCTACCCCTGGCCTACGCCATAATCTTGACCTTGACTAATCAAGAGGTGTCCATTCCAACTATAATGGGCTGAGTAGAGGAATTTAGTCGTCTTTCTAATTACAAAATCAATGTACACAAGACCCAAGTTATTCACAATAATCTTGCACATTTACAGGCAGAATCCCTCTCTGAAACTTTTAGATTTAATTGGTCCAATAAATCCATATCATAGCTTGGCATTAAGATCAACTTTAATATTAATTCTTTAAAAGCTTGTCAGATAAATAGAGCACAATACAGCTCTCTTGGCTTGGGAGAATAAATACTCTTAGATCGTATTTGCCTCCCAAGTTGGAGTATCTCTTCCAAACATTACCCAGAAGTCCCCAGAAACCCAGAATTGCGCTTAAAATAATGACAACTAGGACAACAGAGGGGGGGGATTATCCTTTCCCAATGTTTTTCTTGTAAATGACACTATTATGTTCTCCCATTTCCTCAAATGGGGAAACAGAAACTCTAGTATGAAACTCTGGCATATGTATGTAAAGAAAAAGGTGTGTGGTAAATTTGACACTTTCCATCTTTTTTTGGATCGATAAAAACACCTACAGGAATCTGAACATAGACAATCTAGTAATTAACCAAGTTTTTCATTATAAAGATCAAATAAAGAAGCTTTTTGGCTCTTGTAATCAACTTTCTATACATACTCTTTTGATGGCCGTGAAATTATTCATCCAAGATTTGATTTAACTGAATGGTTAGAGGCAGGGTTAGTAAAGAACATTTACTATGCTGGTGGATTTTGTAAGTTCTCATACTTACAAACAAGATCAGGTCTTGATAATAAAGAACTATATACATATATGAGAATATTAGACCTCTTATGCAAAGTTTTAATAATAAGTTAATCACCCTTAGATAAGCTTCTACTCAGTGATTATGGAAGATTTCTTCTAAGATTAAGAAAGCCATATTCTCCCTAAACCAGAATACAAAACCAAGATCTATCACAGAACGGGAAAAAGATATGGGAAAAATGTTCTCTTTCCAGACCTGGATACATTTCTTTAAAACGCTTAGAAAATCTATTCATTGTGTGAATATGCAGGAGACTCTCCTCAAACTTACACACAGATGGCATATGGTTCCAACAAAGCTGTGTCAATTTCAACCAAACACTTCCAGCTTATGTTGGAGATGCAACAGAGACTCTGACTCATTAAACCATATCTGGTGGGATTGTTTTAGACTAAATAATCTTGCATCAGAAGTTACTAAAATTGTTATATACTTGAAACTAGATATCACTTTAATTCCAGATAGGTTTCTTTTCCATCTTGATATTCCCTGTCTATAAAAATCATTGTTATATCTAGCTGTTCATATCTTATAGGCAGGGAAACTTTGTATGGCTAGATATTGGAGAAAAGAGGAGTCTCCCAATATAGAAGAAATAAGGGCTCAAATTAACTATCATGGAAAAAGCAATTTATTATAGTGATTGCAATATTACAAAATTCAATAGGCTCTCGGATGTTTGGTTTACATATTTTAAGAACTGAAATTCTTTATGTCCACTACATACCTCATATTGGTATATATTATTACTCCCTATTCCTTCCCAGAATCTGGCCCCCTACAAGAACCTCTATTGGAACAACCCTTTATTATAAATAGTTTTTTCTAAGCTCGGACTTGACTGGAAGAGTTCTTCCTCCCCTTCACAGGTGTCTCAGTACCTTTGAGGTACCCAATGTTAGTGTCTCTCGTATTAATGTATTACTTCTTATGTACGTTTTTTATTTATTTATCTTGTGTTCTTTTTGTTGTTATCATATGCTTTCAATTCATGTTTAATAATATTAATTTCATAACGATAGTCATTCAAGCGCCAATTATTACTACTTGTATTTCATAATCTATCTTGTCGTCAAAATATGCACTTAAACTTTGAGAATTTCACTCGATTTTAGATAAATTGTACACATGTCTATATATATGTTTAAAATCAAATAAAACTTTTAATTATAAAGCAAAAAACAAACAAAAAAAAACTATAGAATGATGTGCAACACTGGATTGTTGTTCCCGTGAGCTTTTTTTTTTCCGGAAATTAGATTTATTTTATATTGTATTTAATTTATCCGATTCCTACCTCTAAGTTACCGTATTTCTGTTTTCTTTGTTAAGCTTTTGTTATGTTTTCTTTTACAGAGAACATAATTCATTTACCATGCTTTTTGCTGTCGAATTCTTGAGTCATCATCACCTGCGAGCAAATTGTTTAAAAATTTTCAAGTATTCTAAAATACAGTAGTGAATGAAAAAAATTTAATAACATTTCTCCTGCTGCTTCTGTCCTACTTGACATTTTACTGCTGCTCTGGTGGTAATTTTTTCAGTACTGAACTTTGGCCAAACCAAACAGCGGCATGAACCAAATTCTCCCAACTCAAAATTTTTGTTTATTTATTTCAATGTTAATTCCAAGCATGTAAGTTAATTAAAATAATATTTATAGTTTACACCATGAATTGTAAAATACAAAGGTATAGGTAAGAGGTGAACTATGGTGTAGTTATTTATTTAGTAGTTTTAGAAAGCTTAATATATATATATATATATATATATATATATTTCATAACTAATTCATATTTCATAAATCATTGCACAAGGAACAGTCAACCATATATATTAATTTTAAAATATATTGAGTATTTTTGACCTTTTAACCCAATAAACATGGGTCAGCCACTACATTAAAACTACCTGCCTAATATTGTGTAGGCCCCACTCATGCTGCCAAAAGAGTTCTGATGCGTCAAGGCATGGACTCTACAAGACCACTGTACATGTCCTGTGGTATCTGGCACCAAGACATTAGCTGCAGATCCTGCAAGTTGCGAGCTGTGACCTCCAATAAGCAGATTTGTTGTTTCAGCACATCCCACAGATGCACAATCGTGTTGAGATCGGGGGAATTTGGAGGCCAAGACAACACCTTGAAATCTTTGTTATATTCTTCAAACCATTCCTGAACATTCCTACAGTGTGGCAGTGTGTATTATCCTGTTAAAAGAGTTCACTGCCATCAGGGAACACCATTTCTATGAATGAGTGTATGTGGTCTGCAACAATCTCTAGGTAGATGGTACGTGTGAAAGAAACATCCACATCAATGCTAGATTTCCCAGCAGAACATAGCCCGGAGAATAACACTTCCTCTGCTGGCCTGCCTTCTTCCCATATTGCATTCTGCTGCTATTTTTTCTCCAGGTAAACGACCCATAAGCAACCGACCTTCCACCTGATCTAAAAGAAAAATGATTCATTAGACCAGCCAACCTTCTCCCATTCCTCCATGGTCCAATTTTGATTCTCACCTCTCCCTAAAGGCACTTTTGGTAGTGGACATGGGCACTCTGACCGGTCTATGACTTTGCAGCCCCATACACAACAAACTGTGATGCACTATGATGGAATGTTATTATATTTATGCTTTTTGATATTTAATATGTTAGTGAATAAACCCCTAGACTAAGTTTCAAAGTTTTAGCATAGTAAGCTTTTTGGTTGTTTACAAGTTTGGACTTTATACCTTCTTTCTTAAATCCTATCCCCTTACTGCTCTTTGCATAGTAACAGCAGTAAAGTCCTAATTAAGCACACTCCATACTGCTTATCTAGCTAATAACAGCAGGAAAGTCCAAACCTCATTACCCCCCTTTTACTACCCTCTTTATACATTAAGACCAGGTGTAACCATCTTATTGGATAAAGAATAAAAGCATGCCTTGTTAAAAAGAAACTAAAAAAAACTATAGATTTGTGTATGTAATAAAGATAGTAGGAGATGTTTACTGTGAGCAACAGGAGTCTGTGTCCGTGTCATGGTAACCTCTTCCCAGCAGTGCAAAGAGATTGCAAGACAAACCAGAGATTGCCAAATTACATAGAAGTCCATGACAATTAAAGTGATCAATTAAAGAGGTCTTCATACTAATCTTACACACCTCATTAAGTGTTTTTTAGCAGTGGCGCCAAAGGCTCATTGATGCACCCCCTAAGTGCTTCAATGAGCCTTGGGCACCCATGACCCTTAAATCGATACAACCGTTGTCCTTCCTTGCACTACTTTTGGTAGGTTCTAATCATTGCATTCTGGGAACACCCCACATTTACCCTTGGAGATGGTCTGACCCAGTTGTCTAGTCATCACTATTTGGCCCTTGTCAAAGTCACTCAGATTTCTTTGCTTGCCCATTTCCCTGTTCCAGCACATACAAAAAAAAAAAGAACTGACTGCTCACGTGCTGCCTAATATATCCCCATCCTTGACAGGTGCCATTGTAATGATGTAATCAATATTACATACTATATCTTTTAATGGTTTTAATGTTCCGACTGACCAGGGTATATTACAGGTATTTATACTGCTGGCTTCTTTACCTACTGGATTTAACAATGAAACAAACAATATAGAAAACAATTGGCAAGGAAGCATGCTTATATTTGTTTGCTAAACTTAAACACTGCATAGAAGAATTTAAAAAGGGACGTAAATAATCGTTTCCATTATTAATTCATGCTAAAACTAAAGTAATGGCTTACTGATTGTAGAGAAAGTGAACTCTTAGAATAATTATTCTGCTTGATACTTATTCATATATATGAATGTAAATTCTTTTTTCTTGTTGTTGGGTAGCTCGCCTTGTATCATGCATTTTATTATAGTTCTTTTTTGTCACTTAAAAATATAACTCAATCAGACTTTCTTGGCTTTTCTCATAAAAGAGATTTATTCTTCTTGCTTTGCAAATACAAAGTCAGTACTTCCAATGTTATTGATGTTAAATAGGTCAACAGCTTGTGGTACATGAGTGAAGACACTCTGCCTTGATGTTCCTTGTCTCAGTGTCTGTGTCTCATTCTCCATGACACCTCCTTACACAGATAATACATTCTACATATATACCACCAAAATGGCTGTGTACACATTACAAAGTCAATGCTATTGATACAATATGCTTGCTGGCAATTCTAATAACATTATTAGGTCATCCCATGTTCCATTGACACTCAGAAATAGAGAAGAGCTTACAACACTTATTGTCATCTGTTCATGTAATCCAAGATCAACAATACTTCAGTGTGAAATGCATGTAAAGACATTTCCAAAAAATAAAATAGAATATTTTACACTGATCCAGTTCATCGATATGGTTATAAATAATCTAAAAGGTTAATCATTTAGAACCATGGATTTCATATAGTGTGCCATGTCACACTGGTGTGTCTGCATCCATCCATGCATGGCCAGCACTAAATGTAGAGGTACACTTGCTCTCCCTCTCCTTTTCAGTGCATTGCAAGGAGGGTTAATCCAGCCCTGGCTAGGGTAGCAGAAAACCTTAAAAATATTTATATATGTGGCATATCCTCTCAATAAAATAATAGATATATACTGTTTGTCCTTTCAAATCTGCTATGAATTCGATGTATTTAAGCATTTTTTTAAACATAGCAAATCTTAATAAGTCATCCTTTCAGCTGTAGCTCTTGTAATATCTCTCTTGGTGAACTGCTTCTTAGAGCAAGATGTAGCGGAGGCCTGGTATTTCACAGGTTAACTCCACTAAGATCCCAGTGAGGCTCAGGAACAAGCGATGAAAAATCCCATGAAGTAATAATTCCAGCAAGCAAGGTAATCCAAGAATATCCCCATACAGATCCCAATGACTGGACAACACACAGCATCAGGAGCAGAACTAACTTTTATTCCACACAACCTCCTTTTAAGCATTTCTCCCATGCAAGGGAGGGATTCACATTCATTAAGACAGTACCCAATGGAATAGCAGCAACCTCCCACACATCTCCTCCCCTTAGTATGACACCTAATCCCATTATACAAGTTATAGTTTTCCCCAAGATCTGGATGTACCCCAAGATTAGCAGGTACACCAATACTTTGGTAATCTGGGTGACTAACATATCCAAAATTCACCCAGATCAGACCAGGGGTTCGGGAGTTAGGTGGAGGGTGAAATTTGACCGACCGCACACGAGGTGGTATCCGAAAAGTGTTCCATGCGTTTTGGCCCTGCGGTCGGTCTCCGTTCGGGAGTTAAAAGACACCTAAAAAACTGACATCCACTAATATATTTATGTTCGCATGACTTCCCTCATTCGGTACTCTAAACTCACCGAACGGGGGGGGCTGATTCGCCTTCCCGTTCGGGAGTTATGGAGCTCTGGAGGTGTCAGCGGTGTTCGTGTAATCAAGTGTCCGATTTGAGTTCCAGACACTCGACAACCAAACACCGCTGAGCCTTTCGTGCGTAAGATGGCCACCGCCACGTGTTCGCATGCCGAATAGCGGCCACCCAGATACATACATAAACCACCTATTAGTCTGCGGTTAGTAAGCACTTTGCAGCTTAACGAGGGACACACTTCACTCTGGGGTGGTCTATTAGTTTGGTAGTTTCCATTCGTATGAAATACAGATGGAAACTACCGAACAATCATACGAATGCTACTTACAATTAAATACACACAGAAACAACACATGAATTTCAGGATTCTCATAGTCTTTAGGACAGCCACAGTTCCATCTGCTACACAAGATTTAAAGCCAACCACTGTACAAAAACCTATAACTAGGAGTTGGTTCTTCAAGAGGAGGTCTGTGCTTAACCCCTTAAGGACCACACTTCTGGAATAAAAGGGAATCATGATATGTCACACATGTCATGTGTCCTTAAGGGGTTAAGACAATGCTTTGTTTCAAGTGGAATATTAAATATAGAGGGAAAATAATAATTGATTGTATTATTTTCTTTTTATATACTGTATATTATTAGGCATACACTTTAAAGAAACACACTGTCACGAATATACCCTTCTTCAAGTGTGTGCGTGGCTTGGTTCTGGTGGCGAAAGGTTAAACTTCATTATTTCTCTGCACAAGACCAGCGATAAAGATAAAGGTCTCCTTTAACACCACCAATACTTAATTATAATAATATAAATATTGCTATCTTATAAGACTGCCACCACCATGACATTTTAAAAATGGGGCGCCTTGCTCCACAACTAAATTATAATAAAACCCCATAAAATACAATTTAGCACAATATCTATGCAATTTCAAAACACTAATAAATTGGTCTCTTTAGGTAATGTGAGTTTTTACCAGACAAAGGCAAAACTTAATAAAATGCATATAACACAGATGACAAACAAATTATTTACACCAAGAACAATTAAACATAAAAAGAATAAAATAATTACTCAAGATTAGATCTTGGCCCCTAGTAACTACACTAAACATTTGGTAAGGTTTGTTTTCCATGTTCTAAGTATGTACAAAATGAGGTATGATTATTCATCTGTGAGTTATTACTAATGCTTCTTTTGGATATTACACTGGTACACAATGCTTCTCTTGAATGCTAATGGTCATTAGCATATCAAAATAACCTATTATCAGAGAGGGGATATAGACATATGGTAAATTACAGGGTTAGTTTACATTGAAACTAGACTTAGAAGCAAATCATATATACAATTTCACACCTTTCAGAGTGTTCTGGATTAACAGCTTCAAAAGATTTGTAAACCTTCTGTTATCTATCAAATTACTATAGAATTTAAATTAACCTTTTCTTACATCTATCCTCTACAATCAAATTGGCCATGCCACCTCTACCAAGTAGTTAATTCATGCATGCACTACACAAAGCATAGTAACCAGGAATATGCTGTAGTGCAACGATGAATTAGGCACACATGTAATGACACACACTAATATTACAAATATTTTTATGTTAAATATATTTTTTAATTTGTTCATTCAAATATATTTATTTTTAACTTAGATGTGTTACATTTTTAATTTAATAAAATAGCAAAGTGGGGGGTGCAGTGTACAGATAAAAAGCAGAACACGTATATACTTATAGTAAAACGTTCCTTTGGCTTAATCTGAAAAACATAAAAAGTCCATACATAGTGTAACACTGTAAAATATAGGACTAGTAGAGGTAGAGGTATTGGGTCACTCACAATAGATAGAGCCTAGAAAGCAGGCTCAAACTTGATGGCATGTGGAAAATCAGCTTTCCCAAGCTTTACAGACTGGCTCCAAACTCCTCCTATAGGTACTGGTGATCTGCTCCAGACGTAGGAAGGATTGATGATTGACCAAAATATAGTGGTATTAAAAAGTATTTACTTTGAATAAAACAATAAAATAAAATGTAATATAAAATAGTATTACATACAATAACACAACGCGTTTCGACTAAATGTCTTTATCAAGTGTATAATGTAGGTCCTCATCCGGCGTTCTTTTTATATCCTCGTTACCGGGAATGTGGTCTTCCCGCCAAAAAGTTCTTCCGGTATGGCGTCATGACGCACGTTCCGTCGTTACGTCATGACGCACGTGACGTCCGTACATCACTTCCTGTAAATTCGCTCGGCGAAACGAGGGCAGCCAGAAACACCATTTTACAAAAGGGCAACAATGTAATATATACATGTACACAAACAAATCTTCAAATAAAATGGAATAAGGACATATTCTCATTGAATACAAACAAATCTTATATAAAAAAGATAATAATAATAATAATAAAAGGGCATTACATAGCAATATATTTAAAATGCAAACATAGTATACCTCCATATTATAACTATATAAAGCTTATAGACATATACAATTAAAAAATATAAGAAATATAAAAACAAATGAGGTTCAAAGAACATATATCTAAAATGGAGAGAAAGAGAAGTAATATTAACCATATTGAATATCAATATATAAAACAATCAGATAAGAGCTTTCATTTCGAAATCGACATTGAGACCATTAGGAGATAAGGTGTCCAGATTGAAAATCCACCTCATCTCACTACGGCTCAAGGCTGATTCTCCATGACCTCCCCTCCAATGGGGTCTAATTTGTTGTATACCATAAAACATAATTCCTGTGGGGTCTCCTCCATGATTTTTTAAAAAATGTAAAGAAACATTATGTTTCAGGAAACCCTTTCTGATATTATATATATGTTCGCGTATTCTAGTTTTAAATGTCCTTGAGGTCCTCCCAACATACTGGAACCCACAAGGACATACGAGAACATATATAATATTCTTAGAGTGGCATGAAATAAAAGAATCTATTTTGTAGTTGTATGATCCTGCACGTGATCTGAAACTTTCTAGTTTTTTGGGTTTATTTTTATATATTTTACACCCCATACAGTCATTACAATAATGAAAACCTTTATCGTTTTCCCTATGAATATTTATAAAATTATTGTTATTCTTAGGTTTATCTAGATAACTAGAAGTTAAAATTTGCCTCAAATTTTTTGCTCCTCTATAGACAATTTTCGGTTTGTTTCCAATATAAGGCAAAATTTCAGTATCCTGTTGTAGGATATGCCAATTTTTGTTAAGAACTTTTTTAAGTGCTATATGTTCTTTACTATAATTAAAAATCATTGGAATCTTCTCACCCTTTTCCTTATTTCTAGTTTTATAAGTTAGAAGAGAATCTCTATTTGTTTCTTTCACCATCCTAATTTCATCTTCTAATTTTTCAGAATTATAACCCCTATGCATAAACTGTTCCTTCAGGGTATTAGCTTGGTCTTCAAAAGAATTCAAATCCGTGCAGTTACGCCGTATCCGAATAAACTGTCCCTTAGGGATATTGTCGAGCCAGGGTAAAAAATGACAACTATCCTTATGGATATAACTATTGACATCCACAGGTTTAAAAAAAGTACGAGTTTTAATAGTCTGGTCCTGTATAAAAATTTCCAAATCTAAAAAATTAATACTCTCTTTAGCAATCTCCTGAGTTAAATGAATATTCCACTGGTTGGAATTTAAAAACTTAATAAAATCCAAAGCCGAAGCTTCATCCCCCTTCCAAATTAAAAAGATGTCATCGATGTATCTTTTATATAGGACCAGGTTCGCACTCCAGTCATGCTGGGAATACACATATCTGTCTTCCCAATAGGACATAAATAAATTAGCATAACTGGGCGCGAACCTGGTCCCCATGGCTGTCCCCCTACATTGTAAAAAAAAGTTATCCTCAAACCAGAAGAAATTGTTATGGAGGATAAGAGATATTCCCTCCATAATAAAGTCAACCTGTTCAACAGGATACAATGTAGAGGATTCTAAAAAGGAACGTGAAGCTAAACATCCTACATCGTGATCAATGCATGTGTACAAGCTAGTGACATCACATGTAATGAATAAAAAGTCTTTTTCCCATTTGAAGTTATTTAAAATTTGTAATAGACTCATAGAGTCCTTCAAATATGACAGACTATGTTTAACTAAGGGTTGGAGGTGAGTATCTACATATTTGGATAAATTAGACAGAAGGGATCCAACCCCTGAGACAATCGGTCTCCCTGGGGGGTTGGATGCATCCTTATGTAATTTAGGTAAGATGTATATAACGGGAATTTTTGGTAATTTTATATCTAGGAAAGTATATTCTTTTTGATTTATAATTCCTTTAGCAAAACCTTTTTCTAAATATTCTTTATATTTTTTATTTATCTCCGTCTGTGGGTTTCCATCTAATTTCCTATATGTATTATGGTCCTCTAATTGTCGTTCGATCTCTGAGATATACTTATCTCTATCCATTACGACCACACCACCTCCCTTATCAGCTGGCTTTATTACTATTTGAGAATCTTTCCCTAAATTCTGCATAGCCTGTCTCTCTTTTTTTGTTAAATTATCTCTCTTATTCATTTTAATTTGTTTGATGTCTTTAACACATGCCCTTTCAAAGACTTTCATAGAATTGGATTTTAAATGTATAGGATAAAAGGATGACTGAGGTTTTAAATCCGTATGATGAAAAAGAGTTGCATTCTCAAAAGTATTGTCTTCCATTTTGGGTTTTTGATTAAAAAAATTTTTAAGACATAATCTCCTCATAAACCTATTAATATCAGTATATGCCTCAAATTTATCCATAATACAACTTGGTGCGAATTTAAAACCTTTATTTAAAACATTTTTCTCATTTAAATTAAGAACCTTTTTAGACAAATTAAAAATCCTTATTTCTTCATGATTTTTTCTTTTCGGTCTCTCCAGTCTCTTTCCTCCTCTATTTCCCCTTCTTCTATATCCCTGTACCGTCTCTTTTGGGGGATGGGAGTTCGAGTAGGAGGTTCCCTCCATCTTTTCTCTAAAAAAGGAATCATTCTCTGATTCTCCAGATCCCTAATTGGTTCAAATCGATTAGAAGTCTCGATTTCTCTCTTTGATCTTAATGGCGGGCTGTTTTCTCTCCTATATTCTAAAGAAAAATTATCCTTCCTTGCTGGAACATATTTTTGTTTATAGTCAGGCCTATTAACTTTCTGATTATATCTCCTTTGCGGTCTGTTATAATCTGTTTCTATCCTTTCTTTGTTATCTCTACGTTTGTACTGATTCCTTTTAACTTCAGTCCACTCCTGGGCTGGACTGTCATACTCAACTCTTCTTTTAACTATTGGATCCTGTCTGACCTCTCTATTTCCATATTTATAATTGACTATATTCGGTCTAGATTTATTTTGATTAAAATTAGTTCTAGGTTTTTTTTTTGCTAAAGGAATTATAAATCAAAAAGAATATACTTTCCTAGATATAAAATTACCAAAAATTCCCGTTATATACATCTTACCTAAATTACATAAGGATGCATCCAACCCCCCAGGGAGACCGATTGTCTCAGGGGTTGGATCCCTTCTGTCTAATTTATCCAAATATGTAGATACTCACCTCCAACCCTTAGTTAAACATAGTCTGTCATATTTGAAGGACTCTATGAGTCTATTACAAATTTTAAATAACTTCAAATGGGAAAAAGACTTTTTATTCATTACATGTGATGTCACTAGCTTGTACACATGCATTGATCACGATGTAGGATGTTTAGCTTCACGTTCCTTTTTAGAATCCTCTACATTGTATCCTGTTGAACAGGTTGACTTTATTATGGAGGGAATATCTCTTATCCTCCATAACAATTTCTTCTGGTTTGAGGATAACTTTTTTTTACAATGTAGGGGGACAGCCATGGGGACCAGGTTCGCGCCCAGTTATGCTAATTTATTTATGTCCTATTGGGAAGACAGATATGTGTATTCCCAGCATGACTGGAGTGCGAACCTGGTCCTATATAAAAGATACATCGATGACATCTTTTTAATTTGGAAGGGGGATGAAGCTTCGGCTTTGGATTTTATTAAGTTTTTAAATTCCAACCAGTGGAATATTCATTTAACTCAGGAGATTGCTAAAGAGAGTATTAATTTTTTAGATTTGGAAATTTTTATACAGGACCAGACTATTAAAACTCGTACTTTTTTTAAACCTGTGGATGTCAATAGTTATATCCATAAGGATAGTTGTCATTTTTTACCCTGGCTCGACAATATCCCTAAGGGACAGTTTATTCGGATACGGCGTAACTGCACGGATTTGAATTCTTTTGAAGACCAAGCTAATACCCTGAAGGAACAGTTTATGCATAGGGGTTATAATTCTGAAAAATTAGAAGATGAAATTAGGATGGTGAAAGAAACAAATAGAGATTCTCTTCTAACTTATAAAACTAGAAATAAGGAAAAGGGTGAGAAGATTCCAATGATTTTTAATTATAGTAAAGAACATATAGCACTTAAAAAAGTTCTTAACAAAAATTGGCATATCCTACAACAGGATACTGAAATTTTGCCTTATATTGGAAACAAACCGAAAATTGTCTATAGAGGAGCAAAAAATTTGAGGCAAATTTTAACTTCTAGTTATCTAGATAAACCTAAGAATAACAATAATTTTATAAATATTCATAGGGAAAACGATAAAGGTTTTCATTATTGTAATGACTGTATGGGGTGTAAAATATATAAAAATAAACCCAAAAAACTAGAAAGTTTCAGATCACGTGCAGGATCATACAACTACAAAATAGATTCTTTTATTTCATGCCACTCTAAGAATATTATATATGTTCTCGTATGTCCTTGTGGGTTCCAGTATGTTGGGAGGACCTCAAGGACATTTAAAACTAGAATACGCGAACATATATATAATATCAGAAAGGGTTTCCTGAAACATAATGTTTCTTTACATTTTTTAAAAAATCATGGAGGAGACCCCACAGGAATTATGTTTTATGGTATACAACAAATTAGACCCCATTGGAGGGGAGGTCATGGAGAATCAGCCTTGAGCCGTAGTGAGATGAGGTGGATTTTCAATCTGGACACCTTATCTCCTAATGGTCTCAATGTCGATTTCGAAATGAAAGCTCTTATCTGATTGTTTTATATATTGATATTCAATATGGTTAATATTACTTCTCTTTCTCTCCATTTTAGATATATGTTCTTTGAACCTCATTTGTTTTTATATTTCTTATATTTTTTAATTGTATATGTCTATAAGCTTTATATAGTTATAATATGGAGGTATACTATGTTTGCATTTTAAATATATTGCTATGTAATGCCCTTTTATTATTATTATTATTATCTTTTTTATATAAGATTTGTTTGTATTCAATGAGAATATGTCCTTATTCCATTTTATTTGAAGATTTGTTTGTGTACATGTATATATTACATTGTTGCCCTTTTGTAAAATGGTGTTTCTGGCTGCCCTCGTTTCGCCGAGCGAATTTACAGGAAGTGATGTACGGACGTCACGTGCGTCATGACGTAACGACGGAACGTGCGTCATGACGCCATACCGGAAGAACTTTTTGGCGGGAAGACCACATTCCCGGTAACGAGGATATAAAAAGAACGCCGGATGAGGACCTACATTATACACTTGATAAAGACATTTAGTCGAAACGCGTTGTGTTATTGTATGTAATACTATTTTATATTACATTTTATTTTATTGTTTTATTCAAAGTAAATACTTTTTAATACCACTATATTTTGGTCAATCATCAATCCTTCCTACGTCTGGAGCAGATCACCAGTACCTATAGGAGGAGTTTGGAGCCAGTCTGTAAAGCTTGGGAAAGCTGATTTTCCACATGCCATCAAGTTTGAGCCTGCTTTCTAGGCTCTATCTATTGTGAGTGACCCAATACCTCTACCTCTACTAGTCCTATATTTTACAGTGTTACACTATGTATGGACTTTTTATGTTTTTCAGATTAAGCCAAAGGAACGTTTTACTATAAGTATATACGTGTTCTGCTTTTTATCTGTACACTGCACCCCCCACTTTGCTATTTTATTTTATTACTGTTTGTAAGTGTCTTTTGAGTGATTTATAGACACTGGGGGTAGTTGCTGCTCTGTTCTCTAGCGCCAATCCACCTATATCTATTCCTTCCCTTGTGGTGGAATTTTGTTGTTTTTTGGTTACATTTTTAATTTAGATTATGGGCCTTTCCTTGTTACAAAAAAGTTTCAGAATGCAGTAAAACATATTATGCAGCTAAACTGTATTAAAATGGTGTTACAACTTTCCTAGGTCCTGTCTGGTGCCCACCACCATACAGCTTCATTACACGAGAATCCATTTAGCTTCCTTGAGGGCCACTCTTATTGGCTATGCAGGACCACCTGAGCCTGATTTCCCATACAATTACTGAGGACATGGCCTTTGAGTGGCAGGGAAAAGGGAGGCAGCATGGCTGGTGGGGAGATCACCAATATTCCTAAACTGTCAGCCCCTTCTCATGCCATGGGCTGGAGAGGCAAAGCCAGTCATCGAGCCTGAAACTGTGTGAGGCTGAGCTAGATGGTGTGGATGGAGGCAGAGCAAGCAACCCAAAGAACAGAAATAAATAGAAGAAGGCAGGAGCAGAGAGGAGCAGGCACCAACAGATCCATGACACAGGACACACAGCTCTATGGTAACTGAATTTGATAAATGTCATGGGCACAGACCACCTATATTGCTTCCTTGAGGGTTACCATGGGTTAATATAGCAATATTTAAGTAGAAGGAGCACTTATGGACCTCTTATTTACCCCTTCCTGATGCAAATTAAGCAAGTGGGAGGGTAAATAAACTTAACTTTTTAATAAAAAAAACTCCCTCCCACACCCACTATGTCCCCTCAACAGATCATTTTTGTCCCAACACACACAACAGTTCCTACCACTCCCAAACACACACAGAATTCCTAATATCCATGTGTCACACATACATTACAGCTCCAATTTCTACTTCACACACACTGCAGCCCCAATTTAACCCTCAAACACACACTGTAGCTCCCTAGACACACATTATAGCTTCTGCTTCCTAAACAAACACACTACAGTCTCTACCACTATATATGCAATCTCCCCCGTAATCCTCCATTATGTACCCACCACATATGCAACCCCTGAAGCAGCATCTATCCCGAAACACAGCTCCAGAAGCAAACAATGACATAATTAGCCTGCCCTCACACACAAAACCAGAAGCAGCATACCCACAAATAGATAACACCACAAACAGCCTACACACATACACTCTCTCCCAGCTCTGTCCTACTTTCACCATCCAATCATATCCCAAGCTAGTCAAATTCCCACAAACAGTTAAATACCCAAAACTAGTCCTATTCACCAATCTTATCACATACTCCAATCTTTTTACAAATGTATATGTGACAAACTCCCCTTCCCACGTGAGTTTGCCATGAGCTCCTGGAGGAGCCTGCTTGCCCGCCTCCTGCCCACAGACTATGGGCACTGCAGGGAAACCTGTAAAAGACTGTTTAATTGGCTTGGTTCGTGTAATTTCCTTATCCCGTTCGGGAACCGAACAACCACATGAACAAGGGACCACCCGGGAGATTGTTAACCCCTATTAACACCTTGGAACGGTTCTCACCTCAGTGTTCTAATTGTTCGTCTGGGTGGCCGCAACTTGTATGAACAACCACAAGGTGGTGGCCATCTTGTTGGCATAAATTCAGGCAGCAGTGTTTGGTCGTTGAGTTCATGGAACTAAAATCAAACACTGAATCTCCCGAACACTACTGGACTTCCATCATGGCCTGTGTTCGGTTTTGTAGATCCTAGAAGAACACTGTTCGGTGGAATCATTCATCTGGATCAAATAGAGACTACGTTTAGTAGTTTACCGACTGCTAGCACTGATTCATGGAACTATTTTGGGCTTAAGCCACATGTGCGGTCTGTCAAAAACGGGACTTCCATGAAAAACCCGAACCCCTGAACCGATCTGGGTGATTTTTGGATATGTTAGTCACCCAGATCGGAGCTATCAGGGGATGTGACTTTTTGGGGTTTTCGTGTATTTTATGTGTATTTTTGGATGTTTTGTAAATTGTTATATTTTCTGTCCCTGAGAGATAATTAACTTATAAGTGTTTGCTCAGGTAATTATCTCTCAGGCACTGAAGATCCTGGGAGGGATTTTCCTGTTGTTTTGTGTGGGAGATCCCTTGTAGGGGCTATTGTATGAAAGCAGGCCATCTGGCCATATTAAAGCATTACAGTTTATACTCCCAGAACTATGTGTCGTCTGGTTACTGGGAGGGGAAAGGGCTAATCACTGTTCCAGCTCCCAGGACTTTCAGCAGGGAAAGTCATTGTAAGGACACCAGCTCCCAGGACTGTGTGTCATCCAGGTTACTGATATATAGGCTATGTCACACAGTACCACCATCCTCTATGCCTAAGGTGTGCAAGACGGCAGCCACACATCACATGAGATGTGGAGTTGGACAAAAGTGGCTTTGTGAGATGTCTTCCTGGAGCTACTGCTCACAGACAGGAGATGTATTTGTAATATTGTTAAGTTAGCAAATCAGGAAAGGGAATTGAATGCAGTTATGAATCTAGGGACAAATGATTTGTCTTGCAATGAGGTTTCAGAGGTAAAGGAAGTTTATGTGTTCTTGTCAATGGTATATGGCAGCTTGTGTCCACATTTAAATTCCCTAAAGTTCTGCCTGTGTATCACATTCAAAATTACAGGCTGATGCGTATAAGAGACTTTAACTTGTGGTTTAGTGAATGGTGTCAGGAGCAAATATTTGATTTAATTTCTCATGGTAGCTCTATTTGGAATAGAAATGTACTGTACAAAAAAGATGGTTTGCATCTTTCTCAAAAGGGAACAAATGTTTTCACTGAGCAGTTCAGAGGTTTTGCTATGATGTATTTAAACTAGGAGGAGGGGGGGTTGGGGGGGGGGACAAAAGAACATCAATCCAATTGCCTCCCAAAGCAAGGACAGAAAGTAACTGTAGCGAGTGTGGTAAAAAAAATTACAAGCATAAAGTCATGTCTGCAAATGTTCACAGTTTAGGGAATTAGGTCTATGACGTTCTGGCAATAATGGCAACTGAGAATGTAGATTTAGTGGCTGTTACTAAGACATGGTATAATGAGAAAAATGACTGGGATATAGCAATTCCAGGGTACTCTTTGTATTGAAAAGACATAGACGACAAGAAAGGGGAGGGATGGCCCTGTATGTGAAAGATAGCATAAAATCTAACCTAATAAAAGTTAGTGAGGCAAAAACAGTCAGTTTGGGTTACGTTAAAATTTGGTAATCACACAGTAACTCGCGTAAGTGTGATTTACAGGCCCCCTGGACAAATAGAAGAGTTAGATCATCTACTATTTGAGGAAATAGCTAAAATGACATTAAAGAGATAAGTTATCATCATGGGTGACTTTAATCTTCCTGATGTGAACTGAAAAAACAGAATAGCTGCTTGTGCTAGGAGCACATATATTCTAAACTTCAACTTGTAAGGAGGCCATGCTAAATTTAGTATTAACAAATGGAGATGTGGTGCTAGCAAATGGAGATTTCGTATAAGATGTTACTGTAGGTGAAATTTAAGGATCTAGTGATCACCAGTCAGTGTGGTTTAATATAAGAACAGTGACTGAGTCACAACACACAAAATGAAAGTTTTAGATTTTAGAAAAACAAACTGTTCCAAAATTAGAATATGCATAATAGAGTCAATATCAGACTGGAACAGTTTAAATGGAGTCCAGGAGAAATTAGATTATTTAAAAGTTGCACTACTTAAAGCAAAAGCAAATTACATTAGGCTTGTCAGTAAGAGCAGAAAAGAAATCACTGTGGTACTCTGCAGAAGTGGCCAAAATGGTAAAAAGCAAAATGTTAGCATTTAGTAATTATAAAAAAAACTCAGTGAGAAAGATAGACAGATCTATGAGATTAGGCAGAAAAAGGCAAAGCAATTTACAAGAAATCCCAAAGCACACACAGAAGAGACAATAGAACAGTCAGTTAAAAAGGGGGATAAAACATTTTTTAGAAACATAAATGAGAAAAGGAATGTAAAACAAGCATTAGTTAGATTAAAAATAAAAAAGAAGGAAGGTATGTAAGGGATGATAAAGGTCTAGCTGTCTGCTTCAATGACTATTTTTGTACAGTATTTACAGATGAAAAGGAAAGGGACAAATGAGTAATTTCTTATATGTGCATTTACAGAGGAATATGTTCTATTTCAAAGTAAAGACAAATCATTTGATAGGGCCTAATGGGATACACCCAAAGTTATTGAAAGAGCTTAGTGGTCTACTAGCAAAACCATTAACACATTTATTTAACCAATCATTGTTAACAGGAGTAGTACCAGAAGATTGGAAATTATTGAATGTAGAAAGGTAGTAGGGAGGAGTAAGCCTTACTTCAGTAGTAAGGAAAATTATGGAAACCATGTTAAAGGATAGGATTGTTGAACAACTAAAATCATATGGATTTATACCCTTAGTGACCAGACCATTTTTCAACTTTCTTACCGTTAAGGACCTGGGCTCTTTTTAGATTTCTGCAATGTTTGTGTTTAGCTGTAATTTTCCTCTTACTCATTTACTGTACGACACATATTATATACCGTTTTTCTCGCCATTAAATGGTCTTTCTATTATTTATTATTTTTATCATATCATATAATTTACTTTAAAAAAATATATAATATATGATGAAATTTTTTTTTTTTTTAAAACACACTTTTTTGACCTCTAAAATCTGTTACTCATCTACAACCACCAAAAAACACCTGTGCTAAATAGTTTCTAAATGCTGTCCTGAGTTTATAAATACCCAATGTTAACATGTTCTTAGCTTTTTTTTGGAAAGCTATAGGGCTCTAAGTAAAAGTAGCACTTTGCTATTTCCAAACTGTTGTGGAAATAAGGTCTGCACATATTTCCTAGATAGAGAAAAATGTCTATTTACTCATTTCATGAAATATATGTATCGCATAAAACTAAACACATATTTTAATCAAGATGGCTGCTAGAAGCTTCTAATCCCTCCTTCCCCCTCCCTTCCCCTCCTAACGTCGACTAACTACCTCGTGCATCAAGATGGCGCCGGGAAACCGTGGGAGACCCTCATGGCCCCGGTGACATCACCTACAGTAGGCAGAGCATTAGAGCAAGCACTTAACACCTAACCAATTATTGATGTATTATTCCATGTTATCTCTGACAATGCATATGATGTAATTTTGCTTTAAAAGGGACTTGCCGTCCCCTCTGAATAAACATTCCTCAAGTTATTCAACAACCTGGAACCTGTGTCTGGTGTGAATTACTTCAGGGAGCGTGCACGCATTGTTTCATTGATTTGGCCAGGGGCAGATACACAAAGAAATAATCAATACTTTAATTGATTTTTCCACTTCAATTGGCGCCCAACGTGGGGCCACCGGAGCGCCGGTTCGGAGGGCCGGAACCAGCGGACCGGAGCGGACCTCCGGAAAGTGGGACAAGCGGAGCCTGATCACCTCCATAATACAGCCGTTGCCTGTGTTATTTTTCCTGTTTTGTGTCGGTCTGCCTCCGGGTCCACTTCCGGCTTCCAGAAGGCTACTAGAGACAGGTAACTAACTCATCCGGTGTGCCCTTTTTAAGCGAACCTGTCGATTGTCTATCTGCCTCCTGTATTCGTAATATGTGTATGTGTGCTCATTTTTCTATATTTTATGTTAGCTTGACTGCCTAGCGGGCAGGGAACGCATTACAGCCGGTGGGGCTGGGATTTTATGTTAGCTTGACTGCCTAGCGGGCAGGGAACGCATTACAGCCGGTGGGGCTGGGATTTTATGTTAGCTTGACTGCCTGGCGGGCAGGGAACGCATTACAGCCGGTGGGGCTGGGATTTTATGTTAGCTTGACTGCCTGGCGGGCAGGGAACGCATTACAGCCGGTGGGGCTGGGATTTTATGTTAGCTTGACTGCCTGGCGGGCAGGGAACGCATTACAGCCGGTGGGGCTGGGATTTTATGTTAGCTTGACTGCCTGGCGGGCAGGGAACGCATTACAGCCGGTGGGGCTGGGATTTTATGTTAGCTTGACTGCCTGGCGGGCAGGGAACGCATTACAGCCGGTGGGGCTGGGATTTTATGTTAGCTTGACTGCCTGGCGGGCAGGGAACGCATTACAGCCGGTGGGGCTGGGATTTTATGTTAGCTTGACTGCCTAGCGGGCAGGGAACGCATTACAGCCGGTGGGGCTGGGATTTTATGTTAGCTTGACTGCCTGGCGGGCAGGGAACGCATTACAGCCGGTGGGGCTGGGATTTTATGTTAGCTTGACTGCCTGGCGGGCAGGGAACGCATTACAGCCGGTGGGGCTGGGATTTTATGTTAGCTTGACTGCCTAGCGGGCAGGGAACGCATTACAGCCGGTGGGGCTGGGATTTTATGTTAGCTTGACTGCCTGGCGGGCAGGGAACGCATTACAGCCGGTGGGGCTGGGATTTTGTACAATTCTTGCATGATTTCATTAGTGCTTGTGTTATAACAGAGCTGGGGATTGTTACACGGTGGGTATTGGTACCAGTGGTGTTAACATGTACATGGCCATTTTACTTTCTATCATCCTGTGGTTTTTGTTTAATTGTTGTTACAGTGTGGGTACCCTCGGTGTGTGTGTGTGTGTTGTGTGGTTGGTTCTGGATTCCGGAGTTTACGCTCATTTATATGTTTGTGATTTTTGCAAATGTCTTCTCATTAGCGCAGCCACGTTCATATTCTCCTTTGTTCTTTATCTTTCCTGCGCCTGTTGCCCTGAGCTGTGTTAGTCACCCACGCTCATTCGCTCCCGTCCGTGACCACCACCCCGGGTGGGCGGATCCCTGTGACTAGTCTACGTTTGGGGAAGACGCACAGAGCTCAAGCTCTCGTGGCAGTCGAGCACTGTAGACATTCTTTTTCCTTTCCCCTCAGTACCTCCTCTATTCTTCTGTCTTCACCACGTGACACGCTTTGTTTATATAAGATGGGGCAGGAACATGCTAGACCTGCTAAGGGCTTGTTGGCTTGTGATATTGTAAAAGAAAGGGCAGGAGAGGATGCAATGTTGAAACTTAAAAAGATTGCCAAGGTGTGTGGCTTCCAAATGTTGCCTAGTGGAAGGTTACAGCCTGAGTTTTGGAGAAAGTTGCTCACAGACAAGGAAGGTTTGTTGTTGGATAACGGACTCACTAAGGTTGCAGAGGCTTGGTACCGGGTAGCCAGAGGGTTGAAACGAGAGGGATGGGTCAAGGAAGAGTTGGAGTTTGAGGGACAGATTGTATATGTTTACCATAGGAATGCTAACAATGATGATGTTGTTTCTATTGTTCCACGACCACCGCCCTATGATGGCGCCCAGGGTGCAGCTTCAACCTCCCGCCCTGCTTCCCCCGTCACAGCGCATACCACACCCCCCGGAGGTGTTCCTTCAGCTCCCACTCCCCTTTGCCCCGTGCTCGGCGCGGATGGTGCTTACTATTTCCCGATGCCACTCCACTCGTTCCCACCCACTCCCATGCATCAGCCCTCCTGCAGCCCCGCCTCCTCCTCCTCCGTTATGCCCGTAGAAGCCCCCCCATCTCCCTTGTTGTCTCCCCCTGTGCCTGTGCTCACTCCAGCTCCTCGTCAAGACTCTACCCCACCTATTCCCGTTTTACCTGTCGAAGCCTCCTCCTCCTCCTTCTCCTCATCCACCCTTTCCTCATCGAGTACCCTACCCTCAGTGATACCCGTTCCCACACCCTCCTTGTCCGGACCCTCGACCCTTGCCCATTCCGCTGATCCGGACCCCTGTCTGCCCCCGGACCCTCCTTCTCCCGTACCTCCAGACCCAGACCTCCCCTCCCTCCTCGCTAGCCTCTCGAAGGTGCTTGCCCAGCCCGTTAACCCCAGCTCCCTAGCCCCTGCTCCCTTACATTCAGACGCCCCTTCTACCCTCCAGAACCCTCCCGCTAACCACACAGTGCGTGCCCTGACCCAACCCCTCGTTACCGCCCCTTCTCCAGTGTTACCTCCTCCCGAAGTCCCGGTCCCCTCCACCCCATTGTCCCCTCCTCCCTCGGCTGATTTGCCGTCCTTACTCTCTGCCCTCACAGCCCTGACCCAACCCCTCGTTACCGCCCCTTCTCCAGTGTTACCTCCTCCCGAAGTCCCGGTCCCCTCCACCCCATTGTCCCCTCCTCCCTCGGCTGATTTGCCGTCCTTACTCTCTGCCCTCACTGCCCTGACCCAACCCCCCGTTACCGCCCCTTCTCCAGTGTTACCTCCTCCCTCGGTGGCTCCCGACCCGTCTGTGACCAATGACCTGCCTGGTTCAATCTCCGCCCTCTTCTCTGCTGTTACTTCCCTGGTTAATTCAGCGATTCCTACTTCACCTCCCACTGATTTGCCTCCTCCTCCTCCTCCTCCCCCCGAACCTCCGACCCCTCCCTCATCTTCCGCTAATGTCCCCGAGCCTTCCGACCCAATCACTGCCCTTGCTCACGTCCTGAACACCCACCTCTCACGCCCACCCCATCCGGCCCTCACGATAGCCCCCTCCACGGCATTGGCCCCTCATGCCCCTCTCGCCAGTCCCAGTTACCCAATCATGGTGGTTGGGTCCGAGGTGTCAGTGACATCGGACCAGCCCTATGCGATGGGTGCCTCCCCCCAGGCCTCGGGCTTCCACCCAACTACCTCTCCCGCTGCAGGCCTCCCTATTACAGCTACCCCCGAGACTACCCCGCACCGCGGCCCGGTGGTGCCCGAGGAGGTCGCTGTTGTGGACCAGGGCTCACCTCACTTAGGGGGGAGCAGACCACCACAACGGCGCTCCATCCCCCAGGGGTATACCCAGATTACCCATGGCGCTGATGGTGCACCACCCATGTATGTTACCTTTAACCCTTCCCAAGCTGCTACCCTTGTGACTTCACTCCCTGACCCTGAGAAGCACCCCATGCCCTTTTTCCGCCGGATGGCTCAGATCCGCAAAACATACTCCGCTGCTTGGCGGGATCTCATAAGTTTATGTGAAATAAAGGCTGGTGATGCATACTGGCCAATCATGGAACGGAGCTTTAGCGATGCTCCTCTTACTTCTGATACTGATTTTCGCTCTGGTGAAGTTTTCTGTGAACAGCTCCGAGCCTGGGCTCAGGATAAACTAGCTGATCAGGCTACTTGCATAAATGATATTCTTCAGGACAAACTTGAGACCGTTGAAAAGTACCACTCTAGGTTAACTCAGACTTTTTCAGATTTGGGATTCAGCTCCTATAATAAAGCACACACTCAGATGCTTTCTGCAGCGTTTGTGGCAGGCCTCAAGGAACATATTCGTAAAGGGTTAATCCTAGCTCGCCCTGAGTATAGAATTATTCCACTGGATACTCTTTTGTTGGTAGCCAAGGGTTTGGAAACAGTTTTACAACCCACACCACGTAGAACTAATCCTTTGATGTACACTACCTCCACTCCCATCACAGGTTCTAACCAACCACCTCAGTTACCCCTCCAACAGTACCACCAACCACCCCAGACACTGCCTGCACCACTTCCCTTTCCCAGAGACCGGACATTCACAACAATCAGGTCCTGTTATAATTGTAACCAACCCGGACACTTTAGAAGGGATTGTCCACAGCCGAGGGTGTTCCGTCAGCAGACTTCCCGGTACACTGGTCCCCATGTCACCAGCTATAACTTCCCTTCCACTGGTTATCTCCCTGCCCTACCCCTTCCACAGTTGCCCCAGCTTCCCCCTCCTCCACCTCCTCCGCCTCCTGAGTACACCCATGCCCGGCCACCCACATCAGATGCTCGTGCTTACTCCTCGCCCTCTGGCGAGGGGTATGACAACGAGGATTTCCAAGACAGTCTGGCACAGCCCCGTCACGCTACCCGTCCATCTCGCCCACCTACCCATTCTGCTATCCCCCCTTCCACTTCCCGCAGGTACCAAGGACCGGACCAAGCCCATTTAGATTTGTTGCAATAGGTAACCGGCAAGCCTGTGTCGGCAACCCCTGCCATGGCAGTGTCTGCGGGGGATGGGGGTGGGCCTTTAGCTACTGTAGTTCTCCCCGTAGAAGGCCATCCAACCACCTTTCTAGTTGACACAGGTGCAGCCCGTAGTGTTCTTAGGGAACAAGACCTGCCTGACCCTTCCTTTTTATCTGACACTGATGTCTCCTGTGTTGGGGTAGATGGTACACCTCGCAGTAACCCCCTTACTAAACTCTTACACGTAGGATCACACATCCTCTCCCGGTTTGTTGTTTCCTCTACCTGTCCCATTAACCTCCTAGGTGCCGATGTTCTCTCTCGGCTTCAGGCTTCCATTACTTTCACTGCAGATGGCCAAGTCGAGTTGACAACCCCCCTATCACAAAAGGATACCTCTGCCCTCTGTTCCCTCCCTATCCTGCTGAACATAACTGACAACGCAGGGAATGCACGGGTCACACACACCCCCAGTGCTCTGGATCGGGTCCCCCAAGAACTTTGGTCTACCGGCCCGGATGATATTGGCCGCTTACACATACCCCCAGTCCTGGTTCACCTCCTGCCTGGGGCACTACCCCCCCCGTAGACCACAGTATCCTCTGAAGCCAGCACAAGCTGACGCCATCACCAAGCAAGTTGACAGCCTACTTGCCAAAGGTGCCCTCATCAAGTGCACATCTCCTTGCAACACCCCTCTTTTTCCTGTCAAAAAGCGCACTGTTAAAGGTCAGCCTGACCAGTACCGCATGGTGCAAGACCTTCGTGCTGTCAATGAAGTCACCATAAAGGACACTGCTATTGTTCCAAATCCACATACCCTCTTGTCCCAAGTCTCACCAACTTCTACTATATTCACTGTGGTGGATTTAGCCAATGCCTTTTTCAGTGTTCCACTTGACCCTTCCTGCCGTTTTCTTTTTGCTTTCACACATGAAGGGCAACAATACACCTGGACTGTTATGCCACAGGGTGCTCAGAACTCTCCCACACAGTTTGCTCATGCCATGTCTCTTGTTCTCGATCCCTGGCAGAAATCTCATCTGGATGTTGTCCTACTTCAATATGTTGATGATCTACTTCTCTGTGCTCCTGATTTGCTCACTGCAGAGCGTGACTCAGAAGACCTCCTGTGTTTCCTCGCTGCAGCAGGTTGCAAAGCTTCAAAATCAAAACTACAATGGTGCCGGCCATCTGTGGTCTTCTTGGGACACTGCCTTTCCCATGGCACCAAACATCTGACTTCTCAACGTGTGCAAGCTATTCTGCACCTCCCTCTACCTGCAACACATCAGACTCTTCATGCTTTTTTGGGTCTTATAACATACTGCAGATCCTGGATCCCAGAAGCATCAAAACTCATGCAACCACTCTATGATACCCTCAGGAGTGAACCCTTCCACCTTACTGAAGAAACTATCACCTGTTTCCACAACCTGAAAAGAGCTATTGCCTCAGCACCTGCCTTGGGCCTTCCCAACTACCATCTTCCTTTCAATCTGTTTGTCTCTGAGAAATCAGGACATGCTTCAGGGGTTCTCACTCAGAAACATGGGTCAAGACAACGCCCTATTGGCTATTTTTCCTGCATGCTTGACCCTGTAGCGAGAGGTAGCCCCTCCTGCCTACGAGCGGTGTTTGCCGCCAGCGCCCTCCTTGACAAGACCAATGATTTTGTTCTCGGCCACCACCTTACAGTGTTGGCCCCTCATGACATTACTGCCATCCTGCAACAAACCCAACCAAAGCACCTTTCCTCCCAGCGCCACCTTCGCCTACAGACTTCCTTGCTCCTACCTGACAATGTTAAACTTCAGAGATGTCTTTCCCTGAATCCTGCCACTCTTCTGCCACTTCCCAAGGGGGGAATTGTCTATCATTGGTACAGCCTGGATATCAACCCAGAAATTCAAGCAGACCTACAGTTGCCTGTACTTACACCCCCACATGATGAACAACCAGAGGCCCTACTCCACTGCACACTGTGGTTTACGGATGTACCAAGCCCTGACATGAACTATGAAGAAGAACTATTCCAGCTCAAAGAAATTCAAATTTCCCTGACTGATTTATTCTGGGACTCTACAGGTACAATGCTTGTCTTGGTTTGCCTCCCAGAGAATGTAACACACCTCTATCACCACTGGGATACAGCTATTCCACACATATCTCTCACCAGATCCCACAACACCTCATGGAAGGACTTAGGCCCGATGGCCAGAACATGGAACCAAATGACTCAAGCACAACTAACTTCTGCAGGGATTAGCAAAAAGACCATTGATTACTGTACAACAGGGTACCCCAGGTACCACACAGAGGCCTGTGAGGACCCACTTACCATGGATTGTGACTTCATTGATATCCCTCATGACTGTTTTGAACAAATGAAAATGGAAACTACACACCTACCAACTGTTTATGAAGCTGCATTACTTAATCCGGATCAAACATTATTTGTGGATGGCTCAAGATTTGCTGATGAACAAGGACAGTATCACACTGGATATGCAGTCACCACAGGATGTCACGTATTACAAGCAGCTGCTCTACAACCAACCAAGTCTGCCCAAGAAGCAGAGTTGACAGCTCTGACCGTGGCTTGCAAACTGTCTGAAGGTCTACGTGTCAACATTTATACAGACTCAAGATATGCCCTGGGAGTGGCACATGACTTCGGTTTAATTTGGAAGACCAGAGGATTTCTTACAGCTACTGGTACCCCGGTAAAACATGGGGTAACTATTGCAGAACTAATGGATGCATTAGAACTTCCAGCAGAAGTGGCAGTATTGAAAGTAAAAGCCCACGGAAAATTGGATACAGAAGAAGCACGTGGAAACCACTTGGCTGATCAGGCAGCTAAAGAGGCAGCACGGCAAGGATGGGAAGTGGACAGAAGAGTGGCTACAGATGCATTACCTATCTACACTATGCAAACATTGCCTACTGACCTCAGGCTCCTGAAGGAACAACAAGCTGCTGCTACCCCACAGGAGAAACAAAGTTGGAAGAACAAAGGAGCTGTACTCCGTGATGATGTTTACACTATCAATCTCAAGTTTTGCCTACCCAGAAACATGTATCCAGCGGTGGTCCAATGGGCCCATGGGCCAGCCCACCTGTCAAAACTTCTGATGAACTCGCTGATTGACAAGTATTTTGAAGCACCAGGCATCACCACTTTAACACAGAATTATTGTAAATCCTGTACTATATGTGCTAAATGCAATCCTGGGAAAGTTATAAAGACTGCACCTAATCACCTAGCCAAACCACAATATCCCTTTCAGAGGATTCAGATTGATCACATTCAGATGCCAAAGAGCGGACGTTATGATTATGCATTGGTCATAGTGGACATGTTTTCAGGATGGCCAGAGGCTTTCCCAGTGACCAACCTCACCGCAAGGACTACAGCCAAGTACCTTCTGACGGAAATTGTTTGCCGCTATGGAGTTCCAGAAGTGATTGAAAGTGACCAGGGAACCTCTTTTACTGCCTCGCTAACACGGGAAGTCTGGTCAGCACTGGGGGTGACCCTTGCATTCCATACACCATATCACCCACAGAGTAGTGGCAAGGTAGAGCGCATGAATGGCACTTTGAAAGCCAGAATGCTTAAAATGTCACAAGAGACTAACATGCCCTGGCCCGAGAGTCTCCCATTAGCATTGTTTAGTGTGAGGTACACTCCTAGGGGGAAATACAGCCTGTCACCTTATGAGATTCTGTTTGGTACAGCACCCAGGTTAGGTTGTTACTTTCCCCAACAGCTTCAGATCCAATCAGATGCTATGGTAGACTATGTGACAGCCCTTTCACATGCCTTGACCAAGATACATGCCCAAGTGTTTTCTTCTATTCCAGATCCTGAGTCGAATACAGGTACACACAAGCTGCTTCCGGGTGACTGGGTTATGGTTAAGAAGTTCCTCAGAAAGCACACCTTAGAACCGAGATTTGATGGTCCTTACCAAGTGCTCCTGATTACAGCAACGTCAGTTAAGCTAGCTGGGAAGAGTTCTTGGATACACGCTTCACATTGCAAAAAAGTTCCTGCTCCAGAAGAGACTGATCCTACTGATCCTGTTGAAAAATGAATTTATTATGTGTCTTGTGTTTTCTTATGCTACTACATTTTGCCTGGGCCCAACAAGTGGCCATAACCAAAGATAATCATGTTTACACTTTTTGGTACAATTCTTCTAATACTGATGTGGCTACATACACCTTTGACTATTGTGACATAGTCACTTGTACATTCCCACAAACACAACATGCAACTATATATAAGGACATTCCTAACAAAAAGGACCCATACATTTGTGTGACTGGAGGAGTTTGGGGTCACCACTGTAGTTCATGGAAAGCTGCCGGGTGGAACACAGGTAGACCATGGGGTTACAGACCTCAAGTCGCATTAGACAAACTTGACAAAGATGGGAAACCCTTACTCTCTAGAATGACCCTAAGTAAACCCATAGGGTCAACTCCCATTAAACTCACCTTGAATATAGAACACCCTAGCCCGAGGGATGCAGGGGAGTATGTGATGGGAATGTACTGGAAGGGAGGCGGATCACATAACGCATTGGGGACCTTTTACCTGCAAGATATGTTAAATTCTTCTGACTGGGTAGGAACCACACATATGGTCATTAACCCATTAAAACCACATATCAAGACCCTACATGACATGGTGGCCATAGCTAACCCCACTTTTGAGGATACCATGGCAGTAGAAACAGGGTTTTCAGACACTAATTTGTGGCTAGAATGGATGAGGTACAACGCAAACTCACACAATAAGACTAATTGTTACGTATGTGGAGGTGCCAGACCCCATCTGGGCACAGTACCTCTGACCTTACCCCCCGAAATAGAATCATGTGTACTGAGTTTGTATGCACAATCTATCACCAACTCCTCAACATGTGAATCCTGGAAGAAGGTTTACCCAATCACCCATGGACATGTGAAACCACCTGATGGAGTCACCATCTACCCAGGTAATTACACATGCTATTCAATACCTGAGAACACTGGTTTGTATCTGGGCAAATTCCCATCAGGATACTGCTCAACTTACCATAGTCCACCTGTATCTCTACTAATGAATCACACACAGACAATCGGTGATATCTATTGGTTATGTGGTGACAAACAATTGAGGTCCCAATTAGCTGGGCAATGGTGGGGGGAGTGTGCCCTAACCAAAGTCATAATGCCTATCCACATTATTCCAGATGGTAGTCATAACACTTTAAACCTCACGCATATACACCCTAGAACCAAACGAGAGGCTCCTATCCGAGGGAGCTTCGACCCCCATGTATATATTGATGCCATAGGTGTGCCTAGGGGGGTGCCCAACGAATTCAAAGCAAGAGATGAAGTAGCTGCAGGATTTGAATCCCTAATTCCAATGATAACGGCTAATAAAAATGTCAATTGGATCAACTATATCTATTATAATCAGCAGCGCTTTGTCAATTATACGAGGGATGCCCTACAGGGCCTAGCAGAACAGCTACAAGCCACAACCCAAATGACATTTCAGAATAGAATGGCCCTAGATATGATTTTAGCTGAGAAGGGGGGGGTATGTAAAATCCTCCCTGAAACCATGACATGTTGCACATACATTCCAGACAACACTGGGCCCAATGGTAAGGTGACTACGGCCATAGAGAAGCTAGATAGTCTTGCAGACGAATTAAAGAAGAATTCGGGAGCCACGGACATATGGGACAAATGGTTTGGGTGGATGAATGGCTGGCAAAAGACCCTCTTCCAGGTGGGGACAGCTGTTTTTATAGTGTTCATTATCTTCTTGTTTTTAGCCTGTTGCATACTCCCCTGCATACAGAAATATCTGCAGAAAGCAGTGGATAAGACTGTGGATAACGTGACCCCTACCTTCCTACATCAAGATATCACAGACCTCGAAGATGACACCCCACATACACCCCTACAAGCACATCAGTTTAAACAGACAACTGCCTTTCTATAGGGATAGAGTAGGGAAAGCGTCTGTCTTGACAGGTGAGTCTCACGTGTGGAGATGTAGTGGGCTAGCCACTGCGGGATACCCGCGGAGTGAAGCGTTCGATGCTTGTCAAGACAGATAGGTTGCGGGCAACTAGGGACATATTAGGGACAGCGGCAGTTGTTATGGTAAATAGCCATTTTAGGGGGGACTGTTGTGGAAATAAGGTCTGCACATATTTCCTAGATAGAGAAAAATGTCTATTTACTCATTTCATGAAATATATGTATCGCATAAAACTAAACACATATTTTAATCAAGATGGCTGCTAGAAGCTTCTAATCCCTCCTTCCCCCTCCCTTCCCCTCCTAACGTCGACTAACTACCTCGTGCATCAAGATGGCGCCGGAAAAACCGTGGGAGACCCTCATGGCCCCGGTGACATCACCTACAGTAGGCAGAGCATTAGAGCAAGCACTTAATACCTAACCAATTATTGATGTATTATTCCATGTTATCTCTGACAATGCATATGATGTAATTTTGCTTTAAAAGGGACTTGCCGTCCCCTCTGAATAAACATTCCTCAAGTTATTCAACAACCTGGAACCTGTGTCTGGTGTGAATTACTTCAGGGAGCGTGCACGCACTGTTTCATTGATTTGGCCAGGGGCAGATACACAAAGAAATAATCAATACTTTAATTGATTTTTCCACTTCAAAATCATTTTTTTTCAAAATTAACGCACGTTACATTGTAACACTGATATCTGTCAGTAATCCCTGAATAACCCTTCACATTTACATATTTTTTAAAAGAAGACAACCTAAGGTATTAAACTTGGGGTATTTTGACTCTTTTCATGCAACCATTTTACCATCAATCTATGCCAAATTTAAAAAATAATTGATGATTAAGCAATAGAAGAATTCAAATACTGAGAACTTTAAGGGTTACTGCCAAAGAACATCCCAATATGTGTTCAGCAACATCTCCTGAGTACAGTGATACCACCAATGTATAGGTGTGTCGGCTTCTCTAAGGGCTTATTTGGAGGGTGCACATTTCAGTTTTCCAACTTGGAATTTTCACAGTTGGTCATCATGCACCCATGTCCTATTTGGGACATGTTTGAAGCTGGCCAGTGTAATTTACCCCCATCAAACCGTATATTTTTGAAAAGTAGACACCCTAGGGTATTTCAAATGGTGGTATTTTAACACTTTCCATGCACTAATTCTACCACCAGTCTTTATCAAACTTTTGGGTAGTCATTTTTTGGGTTATTCTTCTCTCACATTATACTTTAGGCATGCATTTTCATTTCCTGTTTTGTGTTACTGACAAAAAACACCCCAATATGTGTTCAGTAACATATCCCAAGTACAACAGTCCCCCCAATGTACAGGTTTTATGGGTTTTTGCAAATGTACAGGGGTCAAATGTAGGGCTTTCCCCTTTTCCATATTGGCACATTGAAATTTGCCAGATTAGTTTGCTGGGTCTATGTTGCCTTTTGAGACCATATAGCAGCCCAGGAATGAAAATTAACCCAATCGTGGCATACCATTTGTAAAAGTATTCAAAATGGGGTATGTCCAGGCTTTTGTAGTAGCCACTTAGCCACAAACGCTGGTCAAAGTTAGCATTCATATTAGTTTTTCGCATTTTTTTTTTTACACAAAAACTGCACTTTTACTGGTGATTTCATCGTCATGATAAGTGTTCTCATATTTGTGTTTAGCGAAGTCTCCCGAGTATAACAATACCCCCCATGTACAGCTTTTATGGTGTTTTGGAAAGTTACAGGATCAATATAGGGCTTGCCCAATTCGGTTTGCCAGATTGGTTTGCTGGGTCTGTGTTGCCTTTTGAGACCATATGGTAGCCCAGGAATATGAAATAACCCCATCATGGCATACCATTTTCAAATGTAGACAACCCAGGGTATTGCAAATGGTTATTTCCAGTCTTTTGTAGTAGCCACTTAGTCACAAACGCTGACCAAAGGGATCACCGGCGACAGGGTAAGTAAAAAAAAAAAGGAGGGCATACTATTACGCCCTGGTGGCGTTCCGAGCGCCTAAAATAGGGCGTAATAGTACACCCTCCGGTCTGAAGGGGTTAAAGGCATAATGCCTAGAATAAATGCCTATATAATATAATGCCCATATAAACCCATGATAAATCCATGATAAGTGGACACAAAAGAAATATGCATACACTATTAACTAACAATCATTAGATATTAAATATAAACTGAAAGTTCAAACATGGTCAGTGTTAGCCTTCAATATAGTGCCAAAGGCTGCAATCTTCAAAAGTGGGGAATATAAATTCAATCCTGTGTCACAAAATCGATAACAAAGAGAGAAGAAAAAAAGAGGAAAGAGAGGAAACCAGCAAGGAAAAGAGCTACCAAATAAATAGATACTCTAAATATTAAGAGAAACATAGAATAGGTATTATACTCATTAAGGCCTTTAGGTTTAACCGTATCAAGTTTAAAAATCCAATATGCTTCCCTTGGAAGCAATAGTCTAGATCTGTCACCCCCACGAGGTAAAGGAGGGACATGATCTATTGCCATGAACTTAAGTGTGGGAAGTCTATGTGAAGCTGCTAGGTAGTGTTTGGCCCCCTGCTTATCAGTTTTTTGATCCCTGAAGGCCGTCATGATACCGGACCTATGTCCTTGGATGCGATCACGTAGGGTTAGGTCCATCTTCCCTATGTAGGATAATCCACATGGGCATGTGATGAGATAAATCGCATGGTCTGTTGTACATGTGATGTAATGGGGATTGGAAATTCTTTTCCCACTATGGGGATGAGCAAAGGAGTTTCCAGAGTTCATATGGCTGCAGGTGACACAACCGCTGCATCTGTAACATCCATTTTTCTTATGCAGTGCACTTTTCTTGTAACTCTGTGTGGGATCGCCCCGAACTAAGATGTCTCTTAAGATTCTGTTTCTTTTATAACTGATAATTGGTTTCTTGCGGAATATGGAGGATAGGTGTTTATCCGAACCTAATATATCCCAATATCCCAATGTTGATAGATTTGAGGATTTGTGTGGAACCTGTATGATATGTTAGTGGTAAATATATATTCAGTGTATCCTTGCCTGGTTCCGGTTGTACTTCATTATTCTCCTGTGTCCATTTCTCGATCGCTCGGGTTTTAGCTTCTTCAAGAATCTCCAAGTTGTATCCCCTCTCCTGGAATCTGTGGGTCATCTCTTTTAGTTGACTTTCTCTGTTTTTGGAATCACTATTTTTTCCTGCACATGTAATTTGCACCAGTGAATAAACAAAACTTCTAATCAAGACCTGTGAGTGCACCTTGTATATATTTTTGTGGTTTATATATAGCGCTGAGGTTTGCACCCAGGCAAGAATACCTTTTTTCTTACAATAGGGTGAGTGCTAAGATTACTTTCTTTTTGTATATATATATATATATATATGTATATATATATATATATATATATATATACACACACACATATAATACGTGTGTATGTATGTAAATGGAAGGCGGAGCCTGTAGTTGTGGGAGGGGTTTGTCCGGCCTATAAATTCCCCTTCCTCTGGGCCAAGACTTCCTGGTTCAGTACAGAACAATCTACTTCCGGTTCAAAGGTCATCAA
This sequence comes from Pelobates cultripes, assembly GCA_933207985.1. Lineage (NCBI taxonomy): Eukaryota > Metazoa > Chordata > Amphibia > Anura > Pelobatidae > Pelobates > Pelobates cultripes. The sequence goes on from OW240918.1 coordinate 109,610,695, forward strand.
CAGACTGCATGAACTCCAAACAATCAAGCTGGTCTTGGCCTAGTGTGGCCCACGCAAGTATTAATTTTACCTCACTCTAGTAAAAAAGCAGCCGCCTCTCTCAAAGCTCATGGGGCACTGCCACATCCTGTTGCTGTTCACGTGTTTTTCAGCAAAACCGTACGTTTGTTTGTTTTGGTCTGCGTTGGGCCACGCTATCACTGACATTCCACACGTATTCATGCCATATTTGGCATTTCACTAACTAGGGTGGCATTAGCATATTTTCCATCCTGCAGCTCAGGACTTATATTGAGCACTCTCGGCCTTTCGCTACGATACCTCTACACATGGCCCTCATTAGGCCTTCACTCCAAATGGTTACATACGGCCCTCTTCGGGCAAACCACTACAATCCAATTTCTGCCCCCCATTTGGGCATTTACATACATTTTCCTGCTTACAAGGGGAAACTACAACCCTTTCATATCACATTTTACTATTCAACATTGCCTTGCTAGGGATTCAGTTCAATCAGGTATCTCTTTTCCGGACTCATTTTGTTTTGCCTAGTTATGTACTCATTATACATAAGTTCCCTTATTTTTCTTGGTTCCCACCATTCTTACTTAACATGTTGTTGACGTATTAATCCTTAACCACAACACAAGTGTGTTATTTCATTTAGCACGTACACCATCCTGGACATATTCCCATTGTTTCTCTAGGTTCCTCTCTACTACATTCTTTCTCAAGCGCAGCCTCACTAGTTGGGCAATGTATGTACGTTCCAACATACTTTCTATCAATCCATTACGCTTCTATTCCCATACACTTCTTAGGGATAGATCAACTGGCTGCAAAGTGTTTGGTGCAGGCCACTTTCTAGTATATATATATTAATAATTCAGTCCCGCAAGGCCGACACCCACCCTCACGCAAAGGTATTTACCCATTGGCCCAACTCATAGCTAGAGCCTCACTCCAACCTCTACAGGTTATTAGATAGGGCCTCACCTGTCACGGTCAATCATTTGAATCTCTTACTTGTCACCGAGAGGCCAACATTCACACCACTTCTTACTGTGGCCTCAGTCCCTCATCCAAAATCTGGCTTCCCCTTGTATAGCTAATTTCTTCGCCATCTGGCACTTAGCGAACTGCCAGTTGATACAGGGCTACACTCTCATCGACATGCCATTACATTGACTCATTGATTATTCATCATATTATGTCTTTCACCACTAGAAGAGATTATTTCATTCCCAAGTACCCCGCCAAACCCTCCATCCCAGCTGGTCCATTGTACCCTGGTCAAGTACCAGGATACCACCAACACAGTTCCTTGTAATCCTGGACCTTTCCTAATTGTTGACAACTCCTGCGTAAAGACTTACCGCTCCCAGCTACAGCACTGTAGCCAAGCTGTACAGATTCATGATTGCTAACTATGAGCTCCCCTGCTGGGTATCTACATCCGTGCAAGTATCACAGGCAACATGGCAGAGATGCATGCTATGATGACATCCGTCCTTTCGTCATAATTATGTCCTATGATAGTCTGGAGAATTAGAGTATCCTAACTCAGGAGTTCCTAACCCTCACACAGAGTATCCCACTGTATACCCCTTACTTTTTATCCACAGGCCCTGTTTCATCCTGGGTATTCCGGTGCCCCAAGATATACCATAGTCCTATACCTGTAACATTAATAGTCGTACATCTTGAATTATTGTCAATACAGACCTGCCCCCTGAGGACAGTGCCCAGCATATCAGGAAAGACTGAGTCATTTGTTGGCAAAGGTGCCTGTTCCCATTTGTATCTCCAGTCTCTCCTTGGTTCTCTTTAATTTGCCCTGTGTATTATACCGCAAGGTAACCCTTTATTTCCGGACTGCTCTGCCTACTCCAGGTTTCCTACGACACACAGTTTTGAAGTGAAAGCTGGAATAGATTTTAATGGTGCCACACTTGGCCTTTTATGCAAGTCCCCAAGCAAGGGGTACGCCCACATGGACCTTGATGGGGACAGGGACACAAACTTACAAACCAATAATAACACATTTACAATGTAAGGCACTCCCACACATGAGAAGTGAATGCTGCTGCATAGATTAGGTGTTTTTAATAAAACTTGCAAAATCTGTCAGCACCAAAGTAGCTGTTTAGTAGATAAGGGAGTGCGCTGGATTTTCATTTTTACTGTACTTATTGGCCCCCAGCAGCACCCCTTTTAAGCATGTTCAGGTGAGTGCAGCCAGACCCTTGTTTTCCCATATATATATATATATATTTAGGAGTCTAGCCAGCTCCTTGGTTTTGCACCCCTCCCTGTCACAGGTGCCTCATCTCAGGACCCTATTTAGCCTTGTACTGCAGAGAACTCGAGATGGAAGGATTGCCCCCTGCTGGCAGCACTATGGACAACTATGGCTTTTTTGCAGAGGGGGGACTCTCTGGGCTCAGCCCAGACAGTCCCCCAAAAGAAGAAGTCCGATCGCCAGCGGGGGAACGGCAGCATTCAGTAAGTACATGGGGAAGGAGAGGGAGGGGTTAAATTTATTTATTTTTAAAATTATTTAATTATTTTTTAACTTTTTTTTTTTTTTTTTTTAATAATACTGAGTACCTTCATGCCCTTTTGGTTTGTTTGGCTCGTTTCATGGATGAAATTCGGATGTGCCTAACCACCACGTGGACAACAAGCTGAATGTTTCAGCCATGCTTTATGTTTGGACAATGTGATTTTGCTGTAAATAATTGCACAAGTGCACAAGTCTACCTCTATGTATACAACTCAATATTTTGTCACCAAATGTTCAGTGTAAATTAAAATAAAAAACTTACTAAAGTAAAACATTAACTACATTTAATAGTAGTTTTAATTGCATTTACTTTGAAAAAAATCATATAAAGTCTAAAAATGTGAAATATTTTAAGAAAAACTACTCACGCTGTTTCTGGTTTATAATAATTGTAACGTTTTTTTTTACTTTAGAGCTTGTGACACTTCAATTGGTTCTAATATGGCAACTACATGTGCGAAAATAGTTCTGAGTTACAGTACTTTCAGAGAGGGCAAAAAAAACCAAAAACAACAAGAGTTGATAGAGTCACCAAATATTACATTTTTTAATTCCTCAATGAAAACTTCTACTAAACATTAGCAAATATTTAAAAATGTAACATACAGTTTGTTATAGAAACCAAGTAAATTTATTGCAGTCTTTAAATGTTTTCCCATGGGTATTTCATTTTCATTGTGTTTAGATATATTAGGAATCCTCGACTGGATTGTATTTTAATTGGTCAACTCTTTGTTTTGCTTTGTTTTTCTTTACAAAATGTGTGCAGGACCTATCCTACCGATTGTTCACATTTATGTCATTTGTGATGTGCACTGCATTCTCCTGCTGTATAAATAAAGAATTAAAACGAAAAAAAAAATTAAGAAAGCATATTTTGACATGCCCATGTGTCTGGTCATACATATAATGAATTATCTAATAGCTTAAACTTAGTATATGCTATCTGCACCATTATAATGGGTATATGCATTTAGCTTAACCTCATTCACCAAGTTTATTTTATTTTTATTTTTTTAAATAGCACATCATTTATCTTAAACATGGGATGCATGGATAAAACATATGGATAAATACATTTTTATATATAGATTTCTGTTCATGTTCAACTAGAAAAGCTATCGTTTCGCACATTTACATTATTTCAATTTTCCATTGTTTTATATATCTATTACAATTTCCTAGAGAATATAATGCATAATATAAAATGCACGGTGTGTTTTGCTCAGAACTCTTCCTCTTTCTACCCCCTTCCTGGCTCCTAGTTAATGCAGTCACTTTACTTTGACACAAAAGGCAGCTGCACAGTTCAGTTGCATAAATTCAAATAGGTTAAGAGCAGCCATGACAATTCCTTTGCCTGTTTCATCTCTCTCCCTTTTTTTAATTAGCCATTTTCTTCCTCTGTACTTTTGAATTTATACCACATTGTCCAACTGATACAGGTTTTCCTTCCTAATTTGTAAAATTGTGATCTAAATTTATACATGTTTTTTAGCTTTCTATGTTAAGCCTTACTTTTATCCTTATCTTTATTATCGCCGATACATAAAAATGTAATAAAAATGGATTTATAAAAAAATATATATGAAAGAAGAGAGGATAAATGTGTTAGTGTTTGTTGTATTGTTGATTTCTTTCTTCTAATCTGAACTGATGTTTTATCTGTGTTTTCTAAATACAGCAGGTGACCTCGCTAGCAGTTTGCACAGGCTAGAGAAAGGCCAATAACCCTTGCTTACTGATTTATTTTGTATGTTGCAAAACATCAGAAATATTTTCCTGTGTTCCTTTTATAGATGTAACAAACATTAATTAAAAACGAGAACAGGAAAACTATATATATATTATTATTATTATTCTTATTATTATTATTATGATTATTATTATTTTATTATTTATATAGCGCCAACAAATTCCGTAGCGCTGTATAATGGGATATATATAAATATATATACATATATATATATATATATATATATATATATAGTATAGTATAGAAATCCAGCAGGCACTCTCAGGTCACAGAAAACTGTGATTTATTGAATTAAATCTCCATACAGTGTTAAGATCAACGTTTCGACCCTGCTGGGTCTTTTTCAAGATTCCCTAAAAGAAACCAAATGAATACATAGGAAGGATAGAACATTTCTACATGGCATCAAATTAAACTGACACCTTTTATATAATTTAAGATGGTACATCTTTTTTTACCCTCGTAATTTCAATTTTTTTTCCATAGATACATTGCTTTGAGAAATTATATGAATACTAAAGTGATATAATTATACTTCTGAACAGTATATATATATATATATATATATATATATATATATATATATATATGTTATTTTCACATAATTAAGAAAACATGTTCAATTGACAGGGGTGCCTAATCACTTGCATACAACTGTTTTGCTGTTCATCAAACATTAAACTGTATTTGCACTTTTATGGGGTTATTCACTAATTCATCTGGGGGGGAAAACATCTGTCTGTGTTGTTCATTCTATTTAACAATATCAGGATGTAGCGAAACCGACCTCGCCACTGGGCATTGGAGAAGACTGATTGCCAGCCTCCTGCCATGTGACTATGGCCCCTGGGATGTATTGCCCTTTAAAGACATGATTTGGGCATAATGGATTTGTGTTATGCTGCTGCTGGCCCTTTATTAACCATCTGGGGACATACTGTGAAGTTACTGGGTGGCCACCATTTCATGTATCAGAGGCACATGGTGAGAACAATGGATGGCGGCCATTTTAACTCACAGACACTGTTTTGACTTTTCTACATGGTGCCATCTCGCCGGTATTTGGTGCACAAAGACATCGTGTAGTAGTTTTAAACTACAGACCAGGGGATACATTTAACAGTAATTATTTTTCATATAGCCTGTATATGTTCTGCAGAATCTGCATTAAACCGTATCTTCCAAACTACTGGACGAATCTGGGTGAATTTTGGATATGTTGTTCACCCAGATACCCCGGTTCCGAGGATATATTTTTTATGGGGTGATTGCATGTTTTGGGGTCCCTGTGATATGTTTTATAATACTGTATTTCTCTGCCTGTAATAATTATATTAAACCATTGTGTTCAGTAAGCATATCACAGGCAGAGGGGAGGATTTTGTGTGGGAGTGTCTGTGTGTATTGTACGTATTGATTGGCTGTATTTCAAAACCCTGTGGGCAGTACGATGTTTGTGGTTTGTAAATAAAAGAGGTTGTTTGTGCCAGTACAGTCAGTTCTAATTCACCCTCAATTTGGAGTGCCGTCTCTTATTGGGGGAATATGCTACAAGGGATTGCTATGCTTGTCATACTCCCTTGCTAAATCACTCCTAAGCTCTTGTAAGAGCTTGTTCCTGCCTTGCTCTCTGCAGGACTATACGGTGGATATGGTGTCGGCTGGAGTGCTTGGAGCCCTCAGGAAGCGCTAGGAGCATCTCTCAAGGAGGTACCCAGTCAGGGTGCCAGGTGATCCGTTACACAGGATTTGATCAGATTTCAGAAATATCAGATTTCCCAAGCTACGCAATATAAGTAAGAGCACTGTGACTTGTTACAAAAAATAGGATAAGCACTAAAAATATAAACTTAAATATAAAAGTGCAGGCTGCAAACACTGAATGAAAGGGATACCTTCTACCCCTTACAAAGATAAAGAATAGAAAAGATACTAAGCAAAATACAGGTTGCACCAATACTGAGTCCAAAAAGCCCAAAGTATGCTTGAGATATTGTTGGTTGGTAACTGTCAGGACTTCAAAGTGCTTGTAGATATATTGTGATCCTTGTCAGCAGGTAGCACGGTCCTCTAGGGCAAAAACATGCACAGTCCTTGTAATTCATATACTCCAGGCACTTTATTTGTAAGTTCACACAGGATACAGGAGTAAAATGAAAACATAAATGTAACAGAAAACCCTATAAACAAAAACCTAGCTCGGTCTGAGCACTAACTCACTTTAGGTTCCCTATCTCTCAGGGTTAAACTAAACAAAACAATATTGCACCAACCTTATTAGAGAGCAACACTCTGCTAGCTAGCCTGTTGCTTTCCTTTCTGCACTCCCAGTGCTCCAAGCCAGCCTTGCCCTGACTGCTTTCCTTTCTGCACTCCCAGTGCTCCAAGCCAGCCTTGCCCTGACTGCTTTCCTTTCTGCACTCCCAGTGCTCCAAGCCAGCCTTGCCCTGACTGCTTTCCTTTCCGCACTCCCAGTGCCTCCAAGCCAGCCTTGACTGCTTCCTTCTGCACTCCCAGTGCCTAGTCTCTTTGACTCTATCTGGAGAGATCAGCCTCTCTCCTACCTGCTTCCTGGGAGGAAGCCAGCAATCCCTCTCCTTTACCTGTCTAGCAGGGAGGAGTTTATTCCCACTGCAACAGCTCATTAACTGCAGCTGAGCAGTGGGTTGGAGACGATCCAAAAAACCCTGGCCTGGATCCATGTCTCCCCAGAAAACCACTAAACTGTGGAGTGGAGCATTGGCCCACCCTTCTCTCCAAATGCTCCACCCCAGGGGCCCATAACTAAACAGTGTTTTGTGTTGTGCAACACACAAACTACACTTTCTTCCCCTGGGGTTAAAAGGCCTATCTGCCTTCACTTTATCACATATCCTCCCCCCCAGCTCAGACCCATCGGGTCGAGCGACCTTAGAACACAAACCATGAACAATCACGTCACCTAGGGCTGTACCAGCCCTGACTTGCTCCTCAGTTACAGGAAGTGGCCTATTGCAGATGGCTGCTACCTTGCTCCCTTGTAGTTTAAGGAACCCCCACCCAAGTGGATAACCCAAATAGTTAGCTGCCTCAAATCCTGGATAACACTTAGTGTTAGCGGTCAGACCGGCAGCCCTTACATTATTCACAACTAACTGGACCCTCATCAGGTGTGCTTCCAAGTCCACCCTGTGAATCGCCACATCACCAAGGTAGGCAGCTGCATTCTCTCTGTTGGGCCAAAGTATCCTATTCATATGCAGAAAGGGGCTGGTGCACTATGCAACCTGAATGGCAGTACTTTATGTTGCCATAACCCCTTGGGAGTAGAAAACGCTGTCCTTCCCTTTGCTTTCTCTGTCAGGGGAACCTGCCAATACCTTATGACCAGGTCCAAGGTACTCAGAAAACTGGCCTTACTTATACGCTCTTGCGTTTGAGCTACATGTACTACAGGGCATTTAACTTTTACTACCTCTGTGACAAACTCTACCTCTGCCATGGGGTATGTGCGGGTGTCACCATGTGTACCCACAATATCGATCACTTGTCTTAAACCAAATTTTTCTGGCTGGAGCAGAACACTTTTCAAAGTAGCCTCACTCCCTGAATTAATTAGTGCTTGTGCACTCTTCCCTACCACCATCACCACTTTTAGCTGTGCTGTAACACCACCAGTCACCATACACATATTTAAGCAAGGCAATACTATCCTATGCAGAGCCCTTATTCCTATGTCACACTGTATTGGCTCTTCACTCTCAGGACAGTTATATGTAATATGTCCATGCATGTAGCAGTTGAAGCATCTGAGTTTCTCAGTCTGGTCTCGTAGCTGTAATGGGACTTTTGGGTACGTTCTACCATTATATTGTCCCAGACTCAGTATCAGATTTTGTCCTTTCTTTCCAGTTTCCCCGCTTATTTGGTTGCTAGCAGATCTAGGCTGATGATCAGTACTGTGTGGCTCTTTGGTAGCCAAGTTCCTCTGAATCATCATCTGCTTCCACATCCACAGCAGCTTCTGGTTTGATAGTCTCTCAATGTCCGAGTTACTTTCAAACGCAAACTTTACAAAAGCTTTGCGTGTAACTAACTTTTCTATATCACTTATACGTCCAGTTGTTTCATAAGACGAATTTGCTGGATGCTCAACCTCTTCAAGACCTGGTTCTGTCACCAGCTCATCCTCCACTGGAACCGGTCCCTCCATGAAGGGCTTCACAACATCCTCCATCTGTTCTGTGAATCCCTGGGAACCTTCATTGCTTTCTACGGTTAATGCTACAGGTCTCATCTCTATATCCTCAGGGGGTTGGCCAAGGAGGCTGTCTAGAGCACCCTCCTCCTGCACGAATGCAGCCTTTGATCCCAGCTCCATCCCATCATGCTCGGCCTGGCTTGGCATGGAGCGCTGTTCTACCTGAGGCCCAGACTCCCGGCTTAGCTCATCTCTCCTTTGCCTGGCTTCCTCCCCAGGGGTATCCTCCGAATGCTCTGCCTTGAGTGGCCACCTCTCACTGTCAGAAAAGCTTTCCTCTGGGCTGTCTGGCAGTCTCCCTGCTCCCTCGGGGTTATCCGGAGAAGCAGTCATGGCCTCTGGCTGGGTCATGACAGCCCTGGTATCAAACAGCCGGTCAGGAATTCCAAGTTCCACCTTTGATTCCATGATTGGGCTCCCAGAGTCTGGCAGGTGTTCCAGGTAGTCAGTGCGCCCAGGCCGTGTAGCAGTAGTCTTTGCCAGCAGATCAAGTTCTACGGCTCCCGAAAATTCATTCAAAGTCTTTGTAGCAATACCAGATGTCTTTGAAATATTTAATTCTGCTACGCCAATGTCACCTACTTTGTGACGTTCGCCTTGGTCTGGCTTAGCTGCGGACGTGCCCATCTTATCATCACCGCTTGGTTCTGTAACTGTCGCTCTCTCTTGGCTTAGATCAGAAGCGGCTACTTTGCCTTTCTTTTCTCTGCCAAACTGTTCAACAGCTGGTCGACAATCTTGGGTAGCCTCGGCTACTAAACAGTGCACCGCATTGCTATACTCAGCTGGGGTGCTTTGCTTCTCTCCATTAAGCTCAGCTCTTTTGCAGTTGTCTTCTCTGACTCCCCAAGTCAGTCTGCTTTTCATGCCTTTAGCTTGTTCACTTGGGTGTACATCAGGGGCTCCTGCTTCGTTTTCTTTTATATGTGATCCCCTTCTCTTCACCTGTCCTTCTGGACGCTTCACTTAGAAAATCTAGAACTCTTGTTTCCACTATAAAATCTGGGTTCCACAATAACTGGTCATCATTTTCATACACTCTTTCAGTTTCCTTGTACTTGCAGATGCCAACTGGAATCTCTGCCTGGAACATGGAACCAACCATTATTTCCTTTTGCCAGTCTTCTGAAGGAACATAATCCTCATCATCCTCTGATTCTTCTTCTGTTACCTTGGGAAGATTTATCAGTACCTTTCTGTTTTCAAATGTCTTTCCAGCATTCTCTTGAAACATGCAAGATTCAGTTTCTGAGCATGAAAATATTTTTGTTTCCAACTCTTTTCCCAAGATCGCTTTATCTGTTGTGATGCCATACAGAGCAAGTTTGAGGCTTTCATGTGAAGCTGCAACGTTTTGATTTTCAAATAAACACTTGTCAACTTCAGTAATCAGTTTGTCTCGTTCTCCCTTCTGATTCCTCTGGCCTCTCTTACTTTGGCACATGTCATCACTGTCACCATCACTGCCTCTTGACAATTCCGGGTTTTCCTTTAGATTTGCTGGTCTCGTTACTACCTTTTTCTCTTTTGCTTTTTGTTCCATGGATGATCCAACTGCCTTTTCACCATCTTCCACATTATCACTGCTTTCAGGATCAATTTTATCCTTCTTGCCTTTTAATTCCGGTTCTCTCTCTTCTGTGTGTTTCTCAACATCACGCTTTGTTGCCTCCATGCTTTTCAGCTTGCGAAAGACTTCTTCTACTGCCTCTGTCATCTTATGCAGGATGTCAGTAGCTTGGTTATGGGGTCCCTTGTCCCCACTCTCACTGCAGGGGGCAATCTGCAAAACCTCAGTAAGTGCAGCTCTGTGCTCCTGCTGAGCATCCCTCAGGTTCTTAATCTGTGCAGCCAGGAAATGGTTGGTGTTTTGTTGTATAGCAGTTGCCTCTTGTTGTACAGTGGTTGCCTGTACCAGAGCCTTCAGCAGGTCCTCCATTATAGCACCAAGCAGATAAGAGTCTTAAAGGTACAGGGCTACTAATTTGTTGTTTTTTGGTTTTTTTTTTAAACAGGTCTGCAAAAATAAAAAGTTCTCAAGCAGACTACTGAATGACTGGCACACCCACAGATCCTCAATGTGCTACTATGCCCGCATTCTCCACCATATTGTGATCCTTGTCAGCAGGTAGCACGGTCCTCTAGGGCAAAAACATGCACAGTCCTTGTAATTCATATACTCCAGGCACTTTATTTGTAAGTTCACACAGGATACAGCAGTAAAATGAAAACATAAATGTAACAGAAAACCCTATAAACAAAAACCTAGCTCGGTCTGAGCACTAACTCACTTTAGGTTCCCTATCTCTCAGGGTTAAACTAAACAAAACAATATTGCACCAACCTTATTAGAGAGCAAGCTAGCCTGTTGCTTTCCTTTCTGCTAGTGCTCCAAGCCAGCCTTGTGACTGCTTTCCTTTCTGCACTCCCAGTGCTCCAAGCCAGCCTTGCCCTGACTGCTTTCCTTTCTGCACTCCCAGTGCTCCAAGCCAGCCTTGCCCTGACTGCTTTCCTTTCCGCACTCCCAGTGCCTCCAAGCCAGCCTTGACTGCTTCCTTCTGCACTCCCAGTGCCTAGTCTCTTTGACTCTATCTGGAGAGATCAGCCTCTCTCCTACCTGCTTCCTGGGAGGAAGCCAGCAATCCCTCTCCTTTACCTGTCTAGCAGGGAGGAGTTTATTCCCACTGCAACAGCTCATTAACTGCAGCTGAGCAGTGGGTTGGAGACGATCCAAAAAACCCTGGCCTGGATCCATGTCTCCCCAGAAAACCACTAAACTGTGGAGTGGAGCATTGGCCCACCCTTCTCTCCAAATGCTCCACCCCAGGGGCCCATAACTAAACAGTGTTTTGTGTTGTGCAACACACAAACTACACTTTCTTCCCCTGGGGTTAAAAGGCCTATCTGCCTTCACTTTATCACAATATGTATTAAAACAGAAAATAACCAATAATAGTGCAGATTGTCTGGTGCTAGGTAGAAGATACACAATTAAGATATTATGCTAGCACTCACATCTAATAGAGCTACAGACCAGCTCTGGGTAAAACAGCATACAACTGTACAATCCCCACTGGTGGATATGTAGCTCAATGGGTTAGTCTCACAGCATACAGATAGATGCAAATATAAAATAAAAAGCAAACAATATACTTAAGTCAGTCACATGGAGGGATATTAGGATGTTCCATAATTTGTAAATATAATAGCTTTCACCCACTGTTACAGGATGGGGCAGGCATATGAACTTTGATCTGTCCACACTCCATTAATTTATTTAGTGCCCCCCATCCAATGCACCAAGGTGGGGGCATGGGGAAAAATATGTCCTACCAGTTAGCAATAGGTCTTATCCCTTGAGGTGTGTCCTTTTTAGTGAATGGCCAGCAAATGCTACTCAGTCGCTCGATTTTAATGCTTATTAGATAGTTCACATGGCAGGTGGGGCATAAGGGAGGTCTACAGCCTCCCTTATATTAATATGGGAGTCATTTTGACCCCTATAAGCATATTTCTTTTTATAAATATTTTATTTTTTTAATTGACTTTGATTTCTCATTTTACTGTATAACTCTGTCAATATTTTAAGGTTCTGATATACTCACAATGTGCTATTCAGTATACAGTTGTGGTATATTCAAATTAAAGTGTGCAAACATAAATTATAGCTTGAATTTCTCATTAATTGTATAAATACTAAATAGAATATTGTTGTATTTAAAGTAACAAAAAAAGTTTTCAATTTTATATTTGGTTTTATGTTATTTTTTTTCTACTCCATGTGTTTGTTTAAAGTGGGGGTGGGGAACATTTTATCTGCCAAGGGCCATTTGGATATATAAAACATCATTCACGGGCCATACAAAAGTATCAACTTAAAAATTAGCCTGCTGGATTTGGTCAAACATTTAATTAAGTAATTCCTAATGTGATGGCTGGAACTGCTTCTCTTTGGTGTGATGTTAGCTGGTATTTATGATGTTGCTGCTCGCAGTGGGTAAGTGTGTGAGTGGTGCAGTGTGTGTGTGTGAGGGGTGCAGTATGTTTGTGAGGCAGGGCCAGCCCAAGACATGGTGCTGCCTGGGTCAAAGGATTAAAATAATTAATAATTATATATGCTTCTGCAATGGTAGTGTCTCTATGTGGGTGTGCTGGGGATGAAGTGTGTGTACTGGGAATGTAGTGTGTGTCTGTGTTTGTGTGATGAGGATGTAGTATATGTCTGTGTGTGCTGGGGATGTAGCTTGTGTCTGTGTGTGTGTGTGTGTGTGTACTGCAGTTAATACACTTACCTATACACTGTCTACTTACCTTTGCATGTGTGTCAGTTATTGTATCTGTTTGTCTATGTATCATATACATATGTGTGGCAGTGTTTGTGTAAAGTATATCAGTATGTGTGTGCAATTGTATGTGTGTCTGTGCATCTACCAAAAACTGACACACACATGCAGATACTGACACACATACAGATGTACAGACACACTGATACGCCTGCAGATACACAGACACTGACACATACAGATACATACACTGACACAGATACACACACTACACACAAAGATACACATTACACACACTACACATACACAGATACACACATTACACACATACAAATACAAATACACACACTACATATACACAGATACACACATACAAACATACATTACACACATACAAAACACACAGATACCCACACTAGATACAGATACACACACTACACACAGATACACATATTACACACTACACATACACAGATACCCACACTACACACACACACATTACACACATACAAACACACAGATACCCACACAAATACACAGCTACACACACATATAAACACACATTAAAAAAATTAAGCCACCCAACAGGTTTTTACCTTCTGCTGGCTGTGGCTGGTGGGAGTTGGGGGCCTCCTGCCCAATCCAGCCCCATCCTCGCGGCTCCTCCTCCTCCTTCACGTCTGTGTGAGTGAGCTGGGGCCTGTTTGTGCTGTGAAAGCGCCACAGCGCACGATGAGGCAGCTCATTGCATAGGTCCATTGTGTCGCCCTAAGGGCATGGGCCACCCAATGGACCCTACACAGGTTCCCAACCGTGTGGTGCTGCTGCACCACCACCATGGGTTGGGAACTCCTGTTTTAGATTATGACAGGGGCGGCAAAATGTGTGTGTGTGTGAGAGAGATTGTGTGTGTGTGTGAGGGGTTGTGTGTGTGTCAGGGGTGCTGTTTGTGTGAGTTGAGCAGTGTGTGTGTGTGTGAGGGATGCAGTGTGTGTGTGTGTGTGTGTGTGTGGGATGCAGTGTGTGTGTGTTTGGGATGCAGTGTGTGTGTGTGTGTGTTTGGGATGCAGTGTGTGTGTGAGGGGTGCAGTGTGTATGTGTGTGAGGGGTACACTGTGTGTGAGGGGTGCACTGTATGTGTGTGAGGGGTGCACTGTGTGTGTAAGGGATGTTGTGTGTTTGTATGTGTGTGAGGGGTGCACTGTGTGTGTAAGGGATGCTGTGTGTGTGTATGTGTGTGAGGGGTGCACTGTGTGTGTAAGGGATGCTGTGTGTGTGCATGTGTGTGATGGGTTCTGTGTGTGTGAGGAATGCAGTGCGTGTGAGGAATGCAGTGCATGTGAGGAATGCAGTTCATGTGTGTAGGGGCTGCAGTGTGTGTGTGAGGGGTTCTGTTTGTGTGGGGGGTGCAGTGTGTGTGTGTGTGTGTGGGGTGCAGTGTGTTTGTGTGTGTGATGGGTTCTGTGTGTGTGTGAGGGGTGCAGTGTGTGTGTGAGGGGTGCTGTTTGTGTGTGAGGAGTACTGTGTGTCTGAGGGGTGTTGTGTGTGTGTGGGGGGGTGCTGTGTGAGGGGTTCTGTGTGTGTATATATGTGTGTGTGTGTGCAGTATGTGTGATAGATGATGGTGTAGTGTGTGTCGGGGGTCTATATTGTGGTGGAGGGGATTAGTGAGAAAATCTATATAGTTTTTTTACTTAAAAAGAGAAAAAAAGCTTTATGCAACCTCTGGCCTGGAAGGAAGGAACATATCACTGCAAGCCCTGGTGGTCCAGTGGTGGCACGTGCACTTTAGTCTGCAGCTCATCTGGCTGCAGGCTGACTTCGCTCTTTTCTTAGCGCGAGCACAGCATTGTCGGAGTGTTGCCATGGTAACATGCAGCAAACGCTCCAACTTGCCTGCTCTCAGGAGGATCACAGCCTCCCAGGTCCTCTTGTCCACCAAGCTCCCAGGTCCTAGCTCCCTCCCTCTCCCTTAACAAACTGCGAGGAGACTGGTGTGGGAGGTCTTTGATCTCCCCACTAGCCCGAAAAAGGCAGACCACAGGGCCTGCACTCCATGGGCCGGACCAGATGGTTTTGTGAGCCTTATACAGCCCATAGGCTGGAGGTTCCCCACCCCTGGTTTAAAGGAACACTAAAATACAAAACAACTTTTGTCAAATGTAATCATTTTGGTTTATCGATCATTCCACTTCAGTCTAACTGCTCAACTCTCAGCTAAATAACTTTGTTTAAGCAGTTCTAGCCATATCAACCCTGGCGGTGACTTACACAGAGTCCCTACATACTTCCGAAAAAGGAGCTTTATTTTTTTTATCTTCTCTTATTCATCAGTAATTAAAATTTTGGATGTCTTATGTCCTGCTCTGTTAATAGCCTGTCATAGCTTGCAACAGCCTTCTGTGTATGATTCAAGGTCAAATAACGAAGCCGCAGATAAATACTTCTAAAGTAAACATGCAGTGCTATAAGATCTGTTTGAAAAGCTTCCCACATTGTGGTGCACATTTAAGTGTTTTACTCGAGGAATATTAATAAAATTGGGATCAAGATTAAAAAAGAAGAGTGAAGGATCTTTCAGAATATCAAATTAGAACGATTAAATAAAATACAGATAAATCCTAATCGAACTATTGAGATTACACGGATCAGAAGTATAATAGTTGAGAAAACATATGAACAAATTAATAGAGCTATAACTATACTAAAACAATAATATTACCATGGCAATAACAGAACAGGCAAACTATTAACTAAAAGGCTACAATTTAATTCAAAAAGTAAGATAATGAAAAAAAAATTCTAGTGGATGGTACTACATATTTAACTCCTAAAGATATAGCCAAAACATTTTTGGAATATTATAAATATTCCTCCAACATCACAAGCTATTGATGTTTTTCTTGAACAACTTAATCTCCCAAAGATTACACAATCAAGATTGGATTTATTGAACAGCCCCTTTACAATGTCTAAAATTATGGACTCAATTAAAAAATTTAAATCAGGTAAGGCACCTGGCCCTGACGGCTTTACAGCCTTATTTTATAAAAATTTGATACTTTCATAGCTCCATTATTACTGAAAACTTTTATTGAAATATCTAAAAATAAAACAATATCCCGTGAAATGTTACAAGCATCAATAATCCCGATATTAAAACCAGGTAAAGATCCTTCAATAACTTAAAATTATAGGCCAATTTCCCTGATAAATACTGGTATAAAAATATATGCCAAAATCTTAGCTGACCGCCTGAGCATAGTAATGCACAGTGATCAATCTGGATTTGTGAGGGGAAGGAGCACAACCAAAAATATTCAAAGAATACTTAACCTTATACACAGATTGAATTTGCAACAAACTAGTTCTGTATTGTTAGCCTTAGATGCATAGAAGGCTTTTGACTGGGTCAGCTGGGATTTCCTTGATCTGGTTCTTGAGAAAAATAACATAATCAGAATTTTTAAAGCAATATAATGAATTTATACTCATACTAATTTTGTTTCAGACAACTTTTCTATTCGTTACAGAACCAGACAGGGATGGCCGCTGGCACCTCTACTTTATATATTAACAATTGAACCGTTGGCTATAATGATGAGGAAATCAACACAAATCTGAGAGTCCTTGCTGGCCCTGTCGAACACAGGATAACACTTTTTGCGGACGACCTGCTCATCTCCTTCACGGATCCAGTAATCTCTATTCCCGCTGCTTTAAGACTTATTGATCAATATAGTATATATTCTAATTATAAAATTAATTTACATAAAACACAGATTTTGACAGCTTGGATACATGAGGGAGAGATGGACAAGTTAAAAAAGCTATATCATTTTAACTGGAACAACAAGTTTATGGACTACCTGGGCATTAAATTGAGCTTCGACTTTAAAGCTCTACTTGAACAAAATCATACAGTTCAATTGAAATTAATCAAAGAGCTACTGATCAAATGGGAAGTATTAGAAATATCATGGCTAGGAAGAATCAATTTAATAAAAGCCTATTTAGTACCATAAATACTATATCTGTTAAGGTCTTGCCCCCTTAGAGTTAATCCTAATATACACCAGCAATATAACAAAAATTCTCTGACTTCATATGGATGGGGCGAAGAACTAGAATATCAAATTTTAATATTACAAAAGAATAATGGAAGGGGTTTCTTTTCCAGACTTGACCACCTTACATGAAGCATGTATGCTTACACATGTACTATCTTGGAATGTTCCAGACCATTCTGATATGACCTGGTTTGAAATGGAGAGCCAAGATTGTCTACCATACTTTCCTCCTAATACCATATGGTCTGACACAAGACACTCTAATCTCTGTAAAATTTCCAACCCCATTATAATACATTCCGTGATTACCATAAAAAAAAATAATGAGAAAAATGGGTATAACCAATTATCTGCTTCTAAAGACACCACTAGAGGCCTTACAATAGTTTGTTGCTGATTTAAATCTTACCCTATGGATTCAGAAAGGCTTAATCTATTTAGCAGATATAGATAATCAATATAAGATAATCCCCTTCCCACAGTTACAGATTCAATGTGTGTTTCTAAATAATGAATTATTTACTTATCTTAGATTAAAAAGTTTTCTCCTATCAAGACCTATTCTACCAAACCATATCCCTGAAGATTTTATAACAAATTCAAGGAAAATGGCACATATATCTAGATCAATTAAACTATTAAATAGTATTGAAAATATGATCAAATATGCCCCTATCCTTAAATTGGAGAAATATTTGAATAGTTCCTTTTCACTGGAGGAATGGATTACTGGAATAGCACTTGTCACATGTAATATTCATTGTATAACACTTGAGGAACTATACTATAAACTAATTTATCATTGGTATATGGTTCCCCAATGAATGTATAAAATCTCTAAACCAAACTCAAATCTTTACTGAATATGTCTTTCAGATATAGGCACTATTTATCATATTTGGTGGGAATGTATACTGCTGAATATATTATTTACAAGCCTATGTAATCTACTTAAAAATCTGTTCACAAATATTCATACCATTTCTTCACAAATGTTTTTATTTAATATTGATATTTCTATTGGTAACAAATGACACAAAAATGTAATCATACACATTCTAATGGCTACTAAGATCTGCATAGCAAGACAATGGAAAAAAATAGAACCACTGAGTTGGGTGGAAGTACAAAACCAATTAGAATTTTAATGTAGAATCAAATATGGATTCTATGCATCAAAAGGGGAAAAAGATAAGTATAGACAAATTTGACATCCCTGGGCACAATATAAGGATTCTCAAAACATAAACTGAAGCAACTTGGAATTATGTTCCCCTAGACTAACTCGCGACATGGTCCCCATGATCCCAAAGGGTGCTCCCCTTACTTTTTTTTTGTATGAATGAAGTACGGAAGGAATACCCTTGCATCCAAGTAAAAAACATTCAATAGCTTTAATAAACAAAGACCACTAATTTGAATGTAATGTTCACATGTTACTGTTTATAATGTATAAATATATATATAACATGTTCAATGTCTTGTTATTGTAACCATTTAAATATTTTTTTAAAATATTTTTTGAAATAAAGAATATATATAAAAAAACTGTTTGAAAATGAAATATTTTGTTCAGAAAGGCTGCGTGAGTCACAGCTAATGGACATGTATTTAGGGCTCCATAAACAATGCAATTTAACACCTAAATGGCAGGGAATTGAGCATTGAGACATCAGAGACAAGATCCCTACACAAAAATTGCTTCACTTGGCTAAAGTTGTTCTGGTGCTTAGAGTATCCCTTTAACCTAAACAGATTTGGTTAGAACCAAGTATGTCATTTGTTTAACTAGTTTGAGTATAGTAAGTTTTATGTGTTTATAGTTATATGTTCATGTTACTAAAAATAGTTTCTACATTCACGCATAGTCCATAGTTTCCTTCCTCCATGATAAAAGAAATGAGTATATTTCACTCATGTTACAAAAATAATACATATCAATTCTAATAAATGATCTGAGACATGTTCTTTCTGATGAGTCCCCACTCTATGTACAAACCACTTCATCTTCAAAAACCTCAATTATCACTGGCTGATTTGTACTAGTGCTTCTAGTGCTCTTACGATTCCACTAAATAACATCTCATCTTCATCAAAATAAGGAAATTACAAAGGTAGGCCAGGAAACTCATTGAAGTTTTTTCTCAAGACGTTTCATTATAACCCCATCATAATTTCCACTCTCTGTCTTGGACTGATAAACACAGGAACTCTTATTTAGCATTTAACAATATTTTGAACTTTATGTACTTCTTCTTGCTACTGGGTTTAGCTTCATATGTGGATTTCCTGACCTTACTTCTAAGACTAGTAACTTATATAGTAATAATTTATTTCAATACAGAAGTTTATTCAGAATTGTTGAAAACATGATTGATATGCATAAGTAGTTATTTTCAGAGAAACATTCTTGTAACACATTTCACTGCAACACATTACAGCTAATTTAACACACACACACACACATTATATTAGCTGTCATTTTATATATGTATAGATGTGTTTACAATGATATATATAAGGATACACACACATAGATAGATATTAATTTTACATTTATATTACATGTATATGTAAAATGAATATAGTTGAAATTTTATTGTTGAAAACATGATTGATATACATAAGTAGTTATTTTCAGAGAAACATTCTTGTAACACATTCCACTGCAACAAATTACAGCTAATTTAACACACACACACACATTAAATTAGCTGTCATTATATATATAGGGCCATCGAAGGGATTCAGCAATATCCAGAGCGCGCAGCCCACACTGGAGACCTTGCACCAGCCAGTACGTACAGGAGATCCTGCATCCACTGAAAAGATACGTACCTTGATACACACCGATACCTTAGCGAAGTGAGGAACAGTACTACATATACCATCTGCATAAGAAGAAGATTAAGAGGCTCCACAAGGACAGAGGATCAACCATCACACTGAAAAATACTGGACAATAGAATTTATCCTTTTACCGGTGAGATCCACCCATATACCATATATTATAGTGTGTACACACTGGGACTGCTGACATTTACCCTTTTTTTCATCTTTTTTCTTTTTCCTTTTCCTACTTTTTTTCTTTTTCTTCTTTTTTCTAAAAAGAGGAGCTTTGGACAATTTTCCTTATTTTTTCTTCTTTTGTTCCCATTTATCGGATTTTTTCTGGATGATACAAAAACCTTTTTGGAATATCTAATACAGCTATTTAGTCAGGGATCAGGGACTCCTATAATTAACATGAAGTTTCAACAGGAGAAGCAATTTTTCTATTAATTTGCTTGTATATATTATCAATTCATCGTGTATATATTATCAACTCTCCAGATTTATCAATTTATATGTGTATATATTATTAATTTGTCGGACTTCAAAACATAACTTTCCTAATGAATTATATTCACGCAAGACAAGTAATTTACCAATGATTTATTAAATTTAGCAATGAAATTTATCTGATTTATGAGTGCAGTATCATTTTTTGTATTTTGTATAGTTTGAGGTGTTTTGGCCACCTCGATACTTTGCACCAACACGGATAAAAGAGTGCTTGTACATATAGATTATTTTCATTATATATATATATGTATATATGTGTTTACAATGATATGTATAAGGATACACACACAAACATATCGATAGATAGATATTCATATTACATGTATATGTAAAATGAACATAGTTGAAAATATATTTATACTTACCGTAAAAAGTTTTTCCTGGCATCATATAAAAATGGGTTATCTCCGCCCCTTACAGCCGATAAGACAGGAAAAACACCAAAGGCTTTAAAAGGAGGTTCCATTCTTTAGGTCCTCAGTCAGTAACAAGCTCTAGAGTAGATAAATAGAGACATTGATGGGTGGGTAGTACATGCTGCAATGAATAATAGCCAGGAAAAGAAAATTACGGTAAGTATGAATACATTTTCCACTTTCCAGGCTAATAAAGTCAGCATATACAAATGGGAATACCCAAGCTTAAAAGGGAGAGTCAGAAACGTAAATAACTGCCAATCAAACAATCAGAACAATTCAACATAGATTAGAAGACTGAACTGAGCTAAGGACTTGATGTTCAAATTGCCCCTCATTGACTGCTTTAACGCCCAGTATATAATGTCAGACAAATGTGTTCAAATGCCAACTTTACAAAAGTTTCAGCAGAGACCATTGCTATGGAAGTCCTAAATGCTGCAGCTGCATGAGTGGAGAGTGCCCTGATACCCTTTGGTACATGTAGAGAATGGCATTGATAAGCTTTCACCTTAGGCAGGATCTCTGGTGCTAAATGCAAGACAACCATATCCTGTTGAAAATTAGTGAATAGGACCAAGCCTGGAGTTCACACATTCTCCATGCTGAGGTACTGAGGCTGTTTCCTTTTCTCCGGTCCCCCCTAGGTTTGACGTTCGATCTATATTTGGCTGAATACCGTGGTCTTTTTTTGAAGACTCCGACCACGGTATACCTGTATGGGCTGTTGCTATCCAGGCAGTTATTGTTTTCATTTCACCACTCTGCACCCATTCATCCTTGCTGCTCCATTTCCACCGCGGTCTTTTTTGAAGATCCCGACCATGGTGTGAGGGAGTTGGAGTTCCCCTTATTGGGTTCATCTGGCTGCTGTTTAGATCTGCCCGGTAGTGTTTTCATTTTGCCGACCCAGGGAGGTACTTTTTTAATTATTAATTATTATTATTATTAATGTTTATATTTGTATTTTTATTTTTTATTTGTGTTTTTTATTTTGCTTTTTTGCTGTGTCCACCCTATCTCCACTATTCATCGATCTTTGATTTGCCATTGAGGTTTTTCACTTTTAATGGCAACCATTTAGTGAAGTTAGTTAGTGGATACATTTAGTTATATACATATTGTTGTTCACTTCTGTGATACATTTGAATTTATTGTTACGATTTTTGTCTGGTTAGATTTAATAGTGGAGATTGGAAACAGCCCACTGCTTATTATTTTTTTTATATATATGATAATTAATAAAAGGATTTGTTAATTATTTTATTTATTTTGTTTAGGTTTATATTTATTAGCGCACACACCCAATTTTGTATTCTGAGTGTATAACTCAAGTCGCTAGAGTGGGTTTGGAGCTGCTTTCCTTTATAATTTTGTTGTGTAATTTCTGTGTGTACTACTTAAATATATGGTTTAGTCAGAGTCTGTAAGATAAGTGGTAGGTCACATATTGGCATGAGGCCTAAGGTTAATCGCTGCTTACATGAAGCACAACACCAAGGACTCCAGTGCTCAATGGGTACCCACCAATGTGGAAAGTGCCAATATGTGCTCCTCTAGAGTGTTATAACTAAGACCCTTTCTAGGCCGGATTGAGGAGTAATTCTAACCTCTATTCTTGTGACCAACAAACAAATGAATGCCAAGTTTAGTAATATGTAAAGTATTTATAGGACTGTAAGAGGATCTTAATGACTGTATCAGGGAAGCCTATACTTATAGAGACTCCTGCATTAACACCGGAGCTTGAGGATCTTGGTGTGTCAAGGGACCTTCTAATAATAGGTCTGGATATACTGGATTTTCCCTTGGAGGTTCCAGATTCATCATAGGGATTTAGAGTCTTTGTGACCTTCCACCACTGTCTCCTTTTGAATTTCCTTTTGGCAAGTTGAAAACAGGAGAGATATGTACATCAGAATAAAATTCCAAATTTGAGTCAGAGTATCCAGACCTTGAGCATTCTGGTCCTGAAATCTAGAAAAATGCTTCTGGACCTGTTAGTTCTGAGAAGTAGCCATCAGATCTACATATAGTATCAGTCAAATCTGAGTCATCCCTGAGGATACGTCGGGACAAAGTTGTTATTTGACCTTGTCCACTGTTACTCTGCTAAGGTAATCAGCCATTGTATTCTGAGCCCCTGGTTGTTCTTCTGTGCCCTGATCATCATGGACTGTAATTCCCTCATCAATAAGTGGCTTTGAGACCCACCTTGACGATTGATATAAGATACAGTCGCATTGATATTTCAGCAAATTTGGACCCACTTGTTCTTCAGCAACCTTCTGAAGTGAAGAAGAGACCTGAAAATGACATGTAATTCCATAAAATTGGATGGTAATATTGTTCCTTCCCTTATCCACAGACCTTGTGTAACATGGTCCAGACAATGTTCATCCAATCCTTGAAAACTGGAATCCGAGCTTATAATTTCCCAATGAGGTTCTGTTTACTGGAAACCCAGAGATGTATTCTCTCTTTTCAACTACCCGGTAAAGTGTAGCTCTACTGATGGTGACATCGTCAATGGCTGGCTCCAATTCAGCTTTCTCTTGTTGAACTGAGATAGGAAGCAGCTTTGAGGAATCCTGAGATGCCATTGAGCCTATCTGACAAGTCTGATGGTGGAAGCCAGGATTCCTAGTAGTACTTTCTTGCTGCTACCAAACGAAAATAAAGAAACTGGAAGAAAAAACTTCCACAATCTGTGGAACTGTTCCTGAGATAGGGAAATGCAGAGTATAGAATTCGCCACCCAGATATGTCATCCTCTGAGCTGGTGTGAGACTGCTTTTCTTGATATTCATCAAGCAGCCAAACTTTAAGAGTTCTGATAGAACTATATCCCTATGTGGGTCTGAGGCTACCAGAAGTAGGTCGCCCAGATAATGGAACCAGGTGGTGTTCTGGACTCTCACTATCTCTATAAGCACAACCAGTACCTTGAGAAAAGTTTATTCTGGCTACAGACCAAATGGTAGGGCATTAAATTGTAAGTTCTCTTCTGAGATAATGCTGATGATTTAGGGCTATTGGAATGTGATAGTAATCATCCTTGAGATATATAGAGATAAGGAAATTGTTCTTCAAAATTGCTGGAGATATGGATCCCATTGACTCCATCCCGAAGGCTCTGACATTCAGCCTTTTGTCGGCCCTTCTTAGGTCCAGTATAGGCTTTCATGAGCCTTTTCTTTTTGCACCAGAACAGAGGCGAATATTGTCCCTGCAACCGCTCTATTTATAGGACCTAAGAAATCACCTCTACGTCCAGAAGGTTTCTTACATATTCCTTCAGTGCTATACCTTTTGATTCATCTGTCTAAATTTTCTTGTTGGTATAGAGTAGGGGTAGGCAACCGTCGGCACTCCAGATGTTGTGGACTACATCCCCCATCATACTCTTACACCCATAATGCTGGCAAAGCATCATGGGAGGTGTAGTCCAAAACATCTGCAGTGCCGAAGGTTGCCTATGCCTGGTATAGAGGCTCCTGTGTCTGAAGAAAACTCCATTCTATATCCCATCTGGACTATGGATCCCACCCAAATCTCCAGAACATGACGAGCCCAGGTATGTCTGATCAAAAAAAGTAAGTAAGGACAGACACAACTTATAGTATAAAGTAGGCTTCCCCAAACTCCGGCCCTCCAGATGTTGCTGAACTATAACGCCCACAATTCTCAGCCTGTTTCATTCATAGAATCATGGGAGTTCTAGTTCAGCAACATCTGGAGGGCCGGAGATTGGGAAAGCCTGATATAAAGGCATAGCTGCATAATGCTTAGGCCCTCGGTCTTTTTCCTGTCCTAGAGCTCTTAGAAAGTAAGCATTTTGCTCCCTTTACTTATGGAGATGTATGTTTTCTTTCTCTTCATTACTTTATTTGTTTTTGCTATTTTAGGGTGCCGTTATTCTGTGGTGCTTTTATATTATGGTTCCTTATATTGTGGTGTTTTTATACTATGGTACTTTTATACTGTGGTACCTTTATACAGTGGTATTTTTACACTGTAATGCCTTTAAACTGTGATGTCTTTAAACTGTGGTGCATTATGCAGCTGTGCATTATGCTGTAATGCCTTTAGACTGTGATGTCTTCATGCAGTGGTGCCTTTAAACTCTGGGGACTTTTGCACCTTGTTGCCTTTTAATCACCTGGGAGGCACTTTTACTTTATTTCTTATGCTTCCCCTCAGTCCCGGTGATTTATACCCAGTTCCCTGGGTGTTCAGAAGGCCATGTATGCTGCATACCCAACTCTCTCCCCAATCTCTAAACAGAAAATGCACACAGTAGACACCCGCACATGTGTAGTTTGTGCCTTAAAGGGCCCAATACCGATTATTTATGAGAATACAAGTTGTGGCAGCCATCTTGGATAAGGGTAATTGCCAGAAAGTACCTAAAATGGAGGGGAAATTACAGTAAACATTCCAAACTTATTTTGAAGAAGGTATTTGCAGGTTTTCCAGACAAGGGATAAATATATATATATATATTTATGGATGCTGTCCAGGAGGTGGGAGGGTCTGGGAGGGAGGGTCTGCTGGAGATTGGCCGGGATGTGTCAGCTGACCGGAGCTCGCAGCGAACGGTTCGTGGCGAACCGTGGCGAGCCGTTTGCGGGACGTTCACGAACGTTTTGTGACATCACTAGTCACCAGTAGACTGGTGCACCTGCCCAGGATCAGAGCCGGTGCAAGGATTTTTGCTGCCTTTGGCAAAAGAAAAATTTGCCGCCCCCCCATGTGACATCTCAATGCCCCACCTATATGATCTGCCATATGAACTAATGCCAGTGCGGCATACAGTGTGTGTTTACATTAAAAAGCCTGCAGGGACCGGCTATAGACACCAGAACCACTTCATTAAGCTCCAGTCATTCTGAGGACTATAGTGTCCCTTGAATGTGAGGTAAATTATAGATTAGTGTCACTAATAATATACTAGATTGCCTACTTACAACCAGATGAGGATGATGATGGGCTGCAGTTTGGCTCCGCTGGTCTGGTGTAGAACAGGATCTCTGAAGGCTGTTTGTAACTGTGGTCACAAAGTTCTAGTAGAATGGGAAGCAGCTCCATTTTTGGGGGGCCCCTTAAACAGCTCAAGGTCTGAGCCCCAGGGCCTGATGGTGAGTATGCCCATAAGGCCCACCTAAAAGTCCACCTACATGTTCCACCCATGCGTTCGCTCACAGGGAGTGTAGTGTGTAGGGGATGTGTTATGTGTTATTGTAGAGGATCTAATGTGTGTGCTTATGGTATGTAGTGTATAGGGATACCAGTTTGTGTAGGTGATGCAGTGTATTTGTTTGTAGTGGAAGCAGTGTGTGTTTGTGTATAAGCGATGTATTGTGTGAATCTGTGTTTGTATGCATAAGGGATGCAAGGTGTGTGTCTGTAAGTTTGTGCATTGTGTGTGTATAAAATGCATTGTGTTTCTGTGTATATGTAAGAGAAGCAGTGTGTGTGTTTGCATGTGTGTGTAAGGGTTTGCATTGTGTGTTTCTGTGTATGTGTGCAAAGGATGCATCGTCTTTGTGTGTAATGGATGCATTGTGTGTTTCTCTGTGTGTAAGGGAAGCATGTTGTTTTTCTGTGTGTGTAGGGATGCATTGTGTGTTTCTGTGTATGGATAGGGATGCATTGTGTGTGTGTGTGCGCCTAGTGTGAAAGAGCTCCCGGTCCTGCCCCCTGTCCTATAGAGCTCTCCCCTGCCCCTTAGTGGTCTCTCCCCCCCCTCCCCTAGCAGTCACTTCTCACACCCACCCACCCTCCCTGTGCTCTTCTCATCCCCCAAACCTCAGGTGTTCTTTTCACCCCCCTCCCTCCCTGTGTTCTTCTCACTCCCACCCCCCCGTTCTCCTCACTTCTTACTCTTCTCCCTCCTCTCTGTGTTCTTCTTAATTCCCCCCGTTCTTCTTAATTCCCCCCTCCCTGTTCTTCTTAATCACCCCCTGTTCTTCTTAATCCCCAACCCCTCTTCTTTAATTCCCCGTTCTTCTTAATTCCCCTCCTGTTCTTCTTAATCACCCCCGTTCTTCTTAATCCCCACCTGCTCCCCCTGTTCTTCTTAATTCCCCCCCTCCCCTGTTCTTCTAATCCCCAACCCTCCCCTTCTTCTTAATCCCTCCACCCCTCCCTCCCCTCTCCTTACTCCCTCCCCTTCTTCTTAGCCCCCCACCCCTCCCCTATTCTTCTTAATTCCCACTCCCTCTTATTAATCCCCCCCTCTCACTTCCCCTCCCCTGTAGCGTGGCCGAGCTCCTCTCCGGTCTGCGGTGCCTGGCCGGAGTGACAGGAAGGTGCACACTCAGTGTGCACTTCCTGTCTGTCCGGCCGATTACAGGAAACAGAAACTCCACGCGAAACAAGAGTTTCTGTTTCCTGTAACCGGCCGGACTGACAGGAAGTGCACACTGAATGACTAAGTGTGCACTTTCCTATCACTCCGGCCGGGCACCGCGGACTGGAGAGGAGCTCGGCCACGCTACAGGGGAGAAGATGTGCTGCAGCTGCCAGAGGCTCTTAACAGAGCACTCAGGCAGCTGCAGCATTAGGACCGGCCCTGCAGCGGCCGGTCTTAAAATTATTTGGGGCGGCCTGGGGGGAAATTGCCTCTCTGCCCCCCAGCCCAGCCATCCCCTGGTGCCAGGTCCCTCAGGTTTTAACCCTTCAGATGCAAACATAGCAGTTTCAGAGAAACTGCTATGTTTACATTTGGGGTTAAGCCAGCCTCTAGTGGCTGTCTTCCGGACAGCCACTAGGGGCGAATCTGCGATGCTGGAGGCATAATATATTGAGAAATGCTTTCCTATGGACACTTTGTATGCAAGCGCGGCACTTGCCGTACATGCGCATTCAGCTCCGCTGACGTCGGCGGGGGAGGAGGGAGCCCGGCGCTGGAATAAGGTTTAAGGTTTTAATCCCTTCAGCGCCACGGGAGGGGGACCCTGAGGGTAGGGGCTCCCTCAGGGCGCTATAGTGTCAGGAAAAACGTTTTGTTTTCCTAACATTATAGTGATCCTTTAAGTAAAAGACTAAAATGTGCTCCAATACTGAAATTATAAACACTTTTCTACATATATTGATATTAATACACTTGTCAGACCATC
Organism: Pelobates cultripes; assembly: GCA_933207985.1. NCBI lineage: Eukaryota > Metazoa > Chordata > Amphibia > Anura > Pelobatidae > Pelobates > Pelobates cultripes. Next base: position 109,638,495 of record OW240918.1, read on the forward strand.
CACTTTAAAAAGTCTCATATATGTGTGAATAACCAGAATATAACAAATAACCAAAACACTTGTTTAAATACTTCATCTATTTTAAATTCTTAATTGAAGATACATACAAAACTGAAAAACAAAACAATGTTTTATCCTTCTTCTTTTAAATCCAGGTGCCTTGACACATGCAAGAAATTAGTCACCAGAGATTTAAAATAAAAACAGCATAACAAATTTCAAGTAACCTTACAAGAAAAGAAAAAAAATTGCTATGGAAAACCTTAAGAGTGATGAGAGTATTGTGATTAAAAAGGGGAGGCTTGGTCATTTTGCCAGTCGTGATATATTTGAAGGATGCCCATGCACAACGATAACTCTGCATATAAGAGATTTTAACAGATCCCACACTTAACATACAAGGTATTTTAACCAAGTTTTTAGATAAAGGAAAATAACTGCAAATTTTAAACAGGGATGAATATATTTATGTTAAATTACCCATCCTACCATACCCGTCATCTACTTATTTCCCAAAATTCAAAAAAATTAGAAAAACCCTCTTGGCCATACAATAGTTTCTGGTATCAACGCTATTTTATCCAACCTTTTAGAATACATATATATCCTCCTTCAGCTATACGCCTGCCACACAAAATCCCATCTTAAGGATAGTGTGAGCCTTTTACAGATTTTAAATAATTTTTAATTGGAATCTGATTACTTTTAAGTGACAAGTAATGTTTAATCCCTCTTTACCATGATTTAAATGATTCAGGCTGTGCCTCTTTTAAAATATTCTTCAAAAAGATGGCATTATTCCACAGGTACAAATTTAATTTATCTTCGAGGGAATAAATATTATTTAAAAAAAAAAAAAACTATAATTTCAGCACTTTATTTTAATCAAGCCCACTCCTTAAAAGAAAAATTTAAAGAAGAAAAAATCAATGCCTTTTCTTTAAAAGATACATTTAAAGAGAAAAAAATACAACACAGAAAAAAAAACACTACCTAATCAATGAAATTGCAGTATTAAAAAGAGAGGAACTCATACAATATAAAAATCCAATAAAGACAAAAATCACAATGCCCATCTGAGGACCCTGTGACGGAGCTCCCTGTACCCTGACTGGGTACCTCCGCCAAAGGACCGCTTCCTAGCTGGAACAGGGGACAAACCGCAGCACTTCTGCCCACAGTCGACGTGGCTTGACTAGGGCCCTTGAACCGCTCCTTCCTGGAGCTGAATGGGGAATTGGCTCTAGACACTCCCAGGCACTGGATGACACTCAGTCCTGGGAGATCTAGTCCTTACAAGGACTTTCCCCGTTGAATTCCCTGCAAGCTGGAACAGCAGACACAGGAGCAAATCTTTTTACCCTCCAATAACAGGACGACACACAGTTTTGAAGTGCAAGCTGGAATAGATTTTAATGGTGCCACACTTGACCTTTTATGCAAGTCCCCAAGCAAGGGGTACGCCCACATGGACCTTGATGGGGACAGGGACACAAACTTACAAACCAATAATAACACATTTACAATGTAAGGCACTCCCACATATGAGAAGTGAATGCTGCTGACTGGGTCAGTGAGAATTCACATGGTCGGTCACCTTTGCCACTGAAACAGACCACTGGCTCACAAGTGGAGGTTTTAATATCCTACTTGGACACGATATGGTATTATCCTGCTATATCTGAATATACGGTGGTATTAATTCATTTATTATCTGCACTGGGTTTTGTATATATATTGTATATTGTATATTTTGTATTTCTGTATCCGGTGTTATTCACAATATCAGTTACACTACCCATTGACATATTAAGTATATATAAGAAAGCCAAAACTGTGAAGCGCCAACCCACTATTTATATTACTTTCTGCTCCCACACATGACACACAATCTTTCCCCTCTGCTTGGGAGATAATTGGATCAGTAACTGTACTAATTCTAATCCAATTATCTCCAAGCACAGAAATAAATACATTTCTAAAAAGTCCAAAAAGTACCCCAAAACACATGATATCCCTACAAATGTTACATCCATTGATAGTCCTGATCTGGGTGACCAACATATCCAAAAATAACCCAGATCAGTTCAGGGGTTCAGGAATTTCCTGTAAGTCATAATTTTGACCGACCGTGCACACTATAGTGATCCTTTAAGTAAAAGGCTAAAATGTGCTCCAATACTGAAATTGTAAACACTTTTCTACATATATTGATATTAATACATTTGTCAGACCAGCCACTTTAACCCCTTAAGGACCAAACTTCTGGAATAAAAGGGAATCGTGACATGTCACACATGTCATGTTTCCTTAAGGGGTTAAAAGGCCTCATATATGTGTGAATAACCAAAACAGTTCCATGAAATCTGTGCTAACAATATAGCTTGGTTGCTACTTCTAAGTGCTGTTTCTAAGTGTGTAGTTGGAGATATTCTGAAGAGTTTTACAGAAGCTTCAACTGTCTAAGAGTTGTGCTAAGAGCTTTCTTTTCTACTGTTACAGGTAAAATTCATCTGTAGGAAAAGGTTACTGATTGCCCAAGGTTTGAATTCCTGTTGGTAATTATAAGGCATTTGATTAGATTACTTGCTATTGATTGCTGTTTAAATTAGCTATTGTTTGGCAATAAGCAGAGGCCTACCCAGGTGTTAAACATTCCTAGTGGGTGGTGATTTTAGGAGTTATATAAGGGTTGTTGTCATTAGCTTGGCTAATATAGCTTGGTTGCTTCATCTAAGTGCTGTTTCTAAGTGTGTAGTTGGAGATATTCTGGAGAGTGCTGTTTCTCAGTGTGTAGTTGGAGATATTCTGGAGAGTGCTGTTTCTAAGTGTGTAGTCGTAAATATTCTGGAGATAAACTGGAGGTAATCTGAGGTATTCAGGAGGATAAATACAAAGTTAAGATTTGTTTGATTTAAATTATTCTCCTCATTGGAATGGCAGACTTAGTTCAGTGTAATAGTTGCTATGCATTTGTTTCACGTTCCACCTTTTGGAGGTTTGGTTGTTGTCTAATCTGTAGACAGTTCTTGCGGCAGGAGATTGTATTTTTGAAGTCTGAGATTTGTAAATTATCTGGTGAACAAACTCAGGCTGGAAATGCTGCAAAGCCACTGCCGCAGAGACATACTAGGAACGGCAGATGGATTACTTTTGCACAGTCTGTTGATCATCATAATTCATTTTCTGCACTTTCAGAGTGTAATGGTGTTGTGGAGAGAGGCACTGAGGCTAGTGGTGTTGTGGAGAGAGGCACTGAGGCTAGTGGTATTGTGGAGAGAGGCACTGAGGCTAGTGGTGTTGTGGAGAGAGGCACTGAGGTTAGTGGTGTTGTGGAGAGGGGCACTGAGCCTAGTGGTATTGTGGAGAGAGGCACTGAGGCTAGTGGTGTTGTGGAGACCGGCTTGGAGACTATGGTGAGGCCTAATAGAAAGCAGTTGTTGTTGTTGGGGGATTCCATTATAAGAGGTGTGGAGATGGAGAATGGTGGTCTTGTGAGGTGTCTTCCCAGAGCTACTGCTCACAGAGACAGGAGACATATCTGTAATATTGTTAAGCAAGCAAAGCAGGAAGGGGAATTGGATGTACTTGTCCATCTAGGGACAAATGACTTGGCTTGCAATGAGGTTTCAGAGGTTAAGGAAGTTTTTAGTGTTTTTGCCAATGATATACGGCAGGTTGCTTCCACACTGTCATTCTCTGAAGTTCTGCCTGTGCATAATACTCAGAACGACAGGTGGATGCGTATTAGGGACTTTAATTTGTGGCTTGGTGAATGGTGTCGGGAGCAAGGATTTGGCTTTATTTCTCATGGTAGCTCTGTTTGGAATGGAGATAAGCTGTACAAAAAAGATGGTTTGCATCTTTCTCAAAAGGTAACAAATGTTCTCAGTGAGCAGTTCCGAGATTTTGCTAGGATGTATTTAAACTAGGAGGGGGGGACGACAAAAGGGTGCTAAAACATCAATCCAATTGTCCCCCAAAACAAGGACAGAAGGTGCTTGTAGCAAGTGTGTTAAAAAATGATAAGCTTAGAGTCATGTCTACAAATGCTCGCAGTTTAGGGAATAAGATCCATGAACTTGTGGCAATAATGGCAACTGATAGTGTAGATTTAGTCGATGTTACTGAGACATGGTATAATGAGAAAAATGACTGGGACATAGCAATACCAGGGTACTCTTTATATAGGAAAGATAGGGAAGGCAAGAAAGGGGGAGGGGTGGCCTTGTATGTGAAGGATAGCATAAAATCTAGCCTAATAAAAGTTACTGAGGCAAACATAGAGTCCGTTTGGGCTACGTTAGAATTTGGTAATCACACAGTAACTCGTGTAGGTGTGATTTATAGGCCCCAGGACAAATTGAAGAGTTAGATAATCTACTAGTTGAGGAAATAGCTAAAATGACAATGAAGGGGGAAGTTATCATCATGGGTGACTTTAATCTTCCTGATGTAAATTGGAAAACAAAATTAGCTACTTGCGCCAGGAGCACACATATTCTAAACTCCCTACTGGGATTGTCTCTAAAACAAGTTGTTGAGGAGCCAACTCGTAAAGAGGCCATACTAGATTTAGTGTTAACAAATGGAGATTTGCTATCAGATATTACTGTAGGTGAAAGTTTAGGATCCAGTGATCATCAGTCAGTGTGTTTTAATATAAGAACAGTGACCGAGTCTCACCACACAAAAACAAAAGTTTTAGACTGTAGAAAAACTGACTTTTCTAAAATTAGACTATGTGTAGAGGAGTCGTTATCAGACTGGAGCAATTTAAATGGAGAAATGGGATTATTTAAAAGTTGCACTATTGAAGGCAACAGAAAATTGCATTAGGCTTGTCAGTAAAAGCAAAAAATTCAAGAAACCACTGTGGTACTCCGCAGATGTGGCCAAAATAGTTAAAAACAAAAAAGTTAGCATTTAGGAATTATAAAAAAACCCAGAGTGAGGGAGACAAAATGATCTATAAGATTAGGCAGAAAGAGGCTAAGCAAGTTATAAGAGCTTCCAAATCACACACAGAAGAGAAAATAGCACAGTCAGTAAAAAAGGGGGACAAAACATTTTTTTAGATACATAAATGAGAAAAGAAAAGTAAAACAAGGATTAGTTAGATTAATTATCCCTCCCAGGATAAAGGTAAGAAGGGAGGGGGGGATATAATTTTTTTTTTTATTAATAAAAAAAATATTTAAATTTAAATAAAAAATACATTCACTCACTCACACAGCACCCAGACACAGCACCCCCAGACACACACAGCACCCCCAGACACACACAGCACCCAGACACAGCACCCCCAGACACACACAGCACCCCCAGACACACACAGAACCCCCAGACACACACAGAACCCCCAGACACACACATAACCCAGACACACACAGCACCCAGACACACACAGCACCCCCAGACACACACAGCACAGCACCCCAGACACACACAGCACTCCCCAGACACACAGCACCCCAGACACAGCACCCAAACTCACACTGCACCCCAGACACCCACAGACACACACAGCACACAGCACCAGACACACACAGCACCCAGACACACAACACCCCCAGACACACACAGCACCCAGACACACAGCACCCCAGACACACACAGCACCCAGACACACACAGCACCCAGCACACAGACACACACAGACACACAGCTACACACACAGCACCCCTCAGACACACACAGCACCCAGACACACACAGCACCCCCAGACACACACAGCACCCAGACACACACAGCACCCCCAGACACACACAGCATCCCCAGACACACACAGCACCCAGACTCACACTGCACCCCCAGACACACACAGCACCCCCAGACACAGCACCCAAACTCACACTGCACCCCCAGACACACACAGAACCCCCAGACCCACACAGAGACCCCCAGACACACACAGCACCCCAGACCACACACAGCACCCCCAACACACACAGCACCCAGACACACACAGCACCCTCACTCACACACACAGCACACTCCCACACACACACACATATATATATATATATATATATATATATAAATAAAATAACCCTCAGTGAGTTAACAGACAAAGAAAATTAGAAACCTAGAATGTGACAGCAGAAAAAAACACCCTCACACACAGCACCCCTCTTACATACACACACTGCGCCCCTCACACATACTATAAGTCCAAATATATATATATATACACACACACACACACACACACACACACACTACAGCACCCCTCACACTGCACCACTACAAACATTACGCTCCAGATACACACTAGATCTATTACCCTATATGCACACTTAATTCTCTACACACACACACACACACACACACAGACACAGGGTCCTTTACACAGTAGATCTCCTACACACACACACACTACGTTCCTTGTCAGCAAACACATACAACATTATCTAAACACACCCTCTCTGCAACCCCTACACACACTACGTCACCTATACACACACACTCGCTGCATCCCCTTTAAAACTATGCCCCCTATACACACACTCTCTACAGCCCCTAGCCACACATATTACACCACAAATACAAATGAAATTGACCTATTTACACAATACCACACCACACTCTACACACACGCAATCCCACAAGCAGGCTCCAAACATATGCACCATGCACTTTCCTGGCCCTTTTGTCCTCTGGTATCCCACTTGTGGAGACACCAGAGACAATTTAAAAGCAAACACAGTGCAAGCATGTTATTAAATTTGCTTGCGCTGCGCAAAACAAATTCAGGGCCTTTTTCTAATGCCAGAGCTCTTCAGCAGGGCTCTGGGCATTGAACCAACATGCTCACTTTGAGAGGGGGAGTACTTGTCATTAGTGATGACAAAACACACACTCTCTGGCCCCGCCCCCTTCTTAGGGGGCCGCTCTGATTGAAAAATGCCCGGGCCTAATTTTTTTCCCAGTCCGGCCCTGTAAATAGGGAAGTGCTGATGCCATTGACAGAACACTGGTGAGACCTCACTTGGAGTATTGTACACAGTACTGGAGACCGTATCTTCAGAAGCATATTGATACCTAAGAGAGGGTTCAGAGAATGACTACTAAACTGGTTCATGTATTGCGGGATAAAACTTACCAGGAAAGGTTAAAGGATCTTAACATGTATATCTTGGAGGAAAGACGAGACAGGGGGGATATGATAGAAACATTTAAATATATAAAGGGAATCAACACAGTAAAGGAGGAGACTATATTTAAAAAAAGAAAAACTACCACAACAAGAGGGACAAAGGTAAAGGTTAAAAATAATATCAGGAAGTATTACCTGAGAGGGTAGTGGATGCATGGAATAGCCTTCCAGCTGAAGTGGTAGAGGTTAACACAGTAAAAGAGTTTAAGCATGCATGGGATAGGCATAAGGCTATCCTAACTATAAGATAAGGCTAGGGACTAATGAAAGTATTTAGAAAATTGGGCAGACTAGATGGGCCGAATGGTTCTTATCTGCCATCACATTCTATGTTTCTATGTAACAGTCAATCAAGTTTGGTAGTCTTATACAGATTTCCCTGCAGGCACCATAGTCTGTGGGCAGGAGGGTGGCAAGCAGGCTCCTCCAGGAGCTTGTGGCAAACTCACTTGGAGAGGGGAGTTTGTCACAGACCCCATCATGGTGTTACTCCCTAGTTTCTTTCTAGAGCTGCTTAGGACCCTGAACGTGGCACAAATGTGTTTAATGATGCACTCGTGCTATGCTTTCTAGGGAAAGTATCCTGGTGTCTGCCAGCCGTCACATGTCCTCTCCTTCCCTTCTAGCAGACAGAAGCTCCTTGTATGTAATTTGGGCACTGGCATACATATCATGGTCGCAGGGGTTGCAGGGGTCGCAGCTGCGACCGGGCTCGGCCCACCAGGGGGCCTGGCCACCCTGTGACCGGGTATTTACGCCAGTTTGCCAGCCTCTTCTTCTGGGGGCCCCCAGGCTGGCAGTGGTGTCAATCTGCAGGTTGGCGGGTGCGTGAGGGAGCATTCTCCCCTGAGCGCTCTCTGCCCAGCTCTTTCGCGTGAACTGCAGTGATTCCGGAGCCAGAATATGGCATCATTCTGGCTCCGGCATCAGTAAGTGGATCGAGAGCTGAAAAGGAGGATCAGTTCTCCCTCGCGGCCTGCACTGGACCCCGGGGAATCCCCTCAACACTCCCAAAGGTAGGGAGGCTGGGGGATAAAAAAAATGAGTGTGTGTGTATATGTGTGTTAGTGTGTGTGTGTTAATTTTTGTGTGTCTGTGTGTGAGTTACTGTGTGTGTCTGTTACTGAGTGTGTTAGTTGTGTGTTTGTGTGTGTCTGTTATTTAGTGTGTGTCTGCTAGTGTGTGTGGTAGTTGTGTGTTAGTTTGTGTGTGTCTGTTATTGAGTGTGTGTCTGCTAGTGAGGATCAGTGTGTGTGAGTGTGTTACTGAGCGTGTTAGTTTGTGTGTGTCTGTTTGGTGTCTGTTAGTGAGTGTGTGTTTGTTAGTGAGTGTGTGTTTGTCAGTGAGAGTGTATGTTTGTAAGTGAGTGTGTATGTCTGTCTGTCAGTGAGTGTGTATGTATGTCTGTCACTGAGTGTGTGTCTGTCAGTAAATGTGTGTGTCTGTTAGCTAGTGTGTATGTGTCTGTTTGTGAGAGTGTGTGTGTGTGTGTGGTTAAAACTCCTTCAGCACTTACCTTTCTCCAGCGCCGGGCTCCCTGGCGCTGGGGATCTCTCCGCCCGTTCCGCCTCTCAGCTCCGAATGTGCATGCATGGCAAGCGTGCATTCAAACCACCCATAAGAAAGCATTACTCAATGTTTTTCTATGGACGTCCTGCGTCTTCTCACTGTGATTTTCACAGTGAGAATCGCAAAAGCGCCTCTAGCGGCTGTCAGTGAGACAGCTACTAGACGCTTGATTAACCCTCAGTGAAACATAGCAGTTTCTCTGAAACTGCTATGTTTTCAGCTGCAGGTTTAAAACTAGAGGGACCTGGCACCGAGACCACTTCATTGAGCTGAAGAAATCTGAGTGCCTATAGTGGTCCTTTATGTGTATGTATCTGCATGCAGTGGCGTACATACAGCGGTCGCAGGGCTGGGACCAGGTGCCCACCGCAAAGTGTTGCGGCCCCAGCACTGGGGCCCCTATGGATCCCATGTATGCCACTGAATCTGGGACAGAGAAAAAGGTGGATGTAGTGAGTGTAGCAGAAAGTGGACATGCCACACTGTAAAGCGTAGGAAGCACCAAGAGCATTTGCGCAGTGTGCAAACTCAGCTTAATGCTAACTATTTTATGGTCAGACAGTCTGACACAAGCTTGGTTCCCCTGTATCCCTCCTAAGTTCCCCTATTTAATTCTCTATACTTAATTCCCTGGAGTTTCAGTTCTATTCGCTACTGTATTTATCTGGATCTGTATATAGTGACTTGGTAGTTTTTTGGCATGTTTGTATTTTTTATTTTTTTTTATTTTTTTACAGTTCACAGTTAATTTTGCATCGAAATTATCATTCAACATCAAATACTCTGATTACTGCAAATTATGTTTATGTAGTGCTACAATTCCTAAACTAAAACTTAATTGAGTTGGTCAAGATTTAATCATTGTACAGTGTAACTGTTTTCCCAATCACAGTAAATCTAATTGACTTGCAATATGTTAAGCAATGATATTGAAAGCACAGCCTACTTATTTAAGTTCAATTAGTTCCCTACAATAATTTGCAAGCAAATTAAGCAGTTAAGGAGTTTAGGCAAGTACATTTAATTCAGTACAAAAAAAAAAATATTTCAAAAAATATTAAAAAATTTATTTTCTTTTTATCCACATAAGCATGAACTGTCTTATAAACTTAAAATAAGTAAAAAAATAAAATAAAATAAACTATGAAAATGCATTACTATGAATATGATTCACTGAATAGTAATAGTTTCATTTTATTTAACATAAATTAATTTAGAAGACAAAAAGTGTTTCTTAGAATTCATTGAAAGACTAGGTTTGTTAAAGTACATTCAATTAGTATTTTATTTATGTTTCAAGGGTGAGCACTGCAAAGCAATTAAAAAAAATCATATAGTAGAAGATGTCAGGAGCAGTGATGGAAGATGACTGCTTGCTTGCATCTTCTGTTATAGCAGGGTTTGGATGAATCTATTTACCTATGCCTAGAAAGTCACTGGCTGGAGCCATCTGCCAATTTCTCCATGGTAATTGTGCTTTAGTAGCTATTTTCCAACTTTGAAACCCTGGACAGGATTATATTTCCATTTTAGTTTATTGTGCAATGTAGTCCAAGATGATGCTTGAGGATCTTTTTTAATTCCTGACAAATTCACTACTGACTATGCACGACTGACTAATGACTAAACACTTCAAATTAGGTGAAGTTACCTCCCAGGTTAGTTCCTCAATGGCATACATGAATGCTAAAGTCATATATACACAATTTGTAATCTGTATTAAATACACTTCTCAAAAAAATAAAGGGAACACTTAAACAACACAACGTAACTCCAAGTCACTCACACTTCTGTGAAATCAAACTGTCCACTTAGGAAGCAACACTGAGTGACAATCAATTTCACATGCTGTTGTGCAAATGGGTTAGACAACAGGTGGAAATTATAGGCAATTAGCAAGACACCCCCAATAAAGGAGTGGTTCTGCAGGTGGTGACCACAGACTACTTCTCAGTTCCTATGCTTCCTGGCTGATGTTTTGGTCACTTTTGAATGCTGGCGGTGCTTTCACTCTAGTGGTAGCATGAGACGGAGTCTACGACCCACAAAAGTGGCTCAGGTAGTGCAGCACATCCAGGATGGCACATCAATGCAAGCTGTGGCAAGAAGGTTTGCTGTGTCTGTCAGCGTAGTGTCCAGAGCATGGAGGTGCTACCAGGAGACAGGCCAGTACATCAGGAGACGTGGAGGAGGCAGTAGGGGGCAACAACCCAGCAGCAGGACCACTACCTCCGTCTTTGTGCAAGGAGGAACAGGAGGAGCACTGCCAGAGCCCTGCAAAATGACCTCCAGCAGGCAACAAATGTGCATGTGTCTGCTCAAACGGTCAGAAACAAACTCCATGAGGGTAGTATGAGGGCCTGACGTCCACAGGCTTACAGCCCATCACCGTGCAGGACATTTGGCATTTGCCAGAGAACACCAAGATTGGCAAATTTGCCAATTTGCCACTGGCGCCCTGTGCTCTTCACAGATGAAAGCAGGTTCACACTGAGCACATGTGACAGACTTGAGAGTCTGGAGATGCCGTGGAGAACGTTCTGCTGCCTGCAACATCCTCCAGCATGACTGGTTTGGCAGTGGGTCAGCAATGGTGTGGGCTGGCATTTCTTTGGGGGGGCCGCACAGCCCTCCATGTGCTTGCCAGAGGTAGCCTGACGTGGAGGCCACACACACTGCTGAGCCTCATTTTGACTTGTTTTAAGGACATTACATCAAAGTTGGATCAGCCTGTAGTGTGTTTTTCCACCTTGATTTTGAGTGTGACTCCAAATCCAGACCTCCATGGGTTGAAAAATTTGATTTCCATTTTTTAATTTTTGTGTGATTTTGTTGTCAGCACATTCAACTATGTAAAGAACAAAGTATTTCAGAAGAATATTTAATTCATTCAGATCTAGGATGTGTTATTTTTGTGTTGCCTTTATTTATTTGAGAAGTGTACATTGAAAGGAAGGTGATTAACTTCATGTTAAAGCCACTTACTACCAAACCTCAGATCTCTCATTACCACTACCATGAAAACATTAGAAGTATCACAGTTCCAGCACAGATCCTCACATGGTTCCCTGCCATTTCTGTAAGTAATATTTTCTTATCTATGACTTGCTAACTACCACTGATTATATGGCCCACTGTGTCATCTATCACTGTATTGTTTTATGTACAACTACATATAGGTTTTACTGTGACAGAGCAATATCATAAAGGATTTACTGTGACAGAGCAATATGCCTTCCATTAAAGCGGCACTGTCATGCCGAACTTACCTTTCTTTAATCAATTCCTCTTTTCTCCCTCTGCCAGGATCTGTTCTACATTTCTTCCTGTCTACTCTAGTTTTCTTTGAAACATAAGACAAAGTAGGGACTACTTGTCTTATGGAAGTTTCCTACGCCTGACCATCTCTGACCAGCAGAGGAGCAAAATGTGCTTCATTTCCGGTGGTCAGAGAAATTTTCCCATAATTCTTACCTTTCCTCCCTGTTCCCGCGATGCTCCTGTCAAATTGCGTCCTCAGAGAATGAGAACAGTTTCTCTATTCGTGTTAGGATGCAATTCGTGACTTTATTTGGATCGGAATTTCATTCTAATGAATGAAGCTATGATCCTATTCGTGCCGCGGCTGCATCTTGCAGCCGCTTAGTAGATAACTCCCTAATTCTCACAGGATCAGGGAGCTATCTACCAAAAGGCAGAAATTGGTCTTTTAGCCACATTTACTAATACTAAGTAAAGATTACTTAGAATTAGTAAATTCTGCCCCTACTCGCTATATCGCGAGTAGGGGCATGTATAGTAAACAGTGAGCAGCCAGTGGCTGCTCACTGTTAAAAAAAACAAAAAACATCTCCCCCCTCCCGAGCCCACCCATGCCACTCCAGTGGGGGATATTAAACTGAAGGGGGGACCTAGAGCAGCGGGTGGGGGCCCTAAATGTGATTGTGGGGGGGACCTTTTGTCCTCCTCCCTGGCCCCCAACCCTGAGCGGTGAGTGGGGGCCCTAAAGTATAATGAGGGGGGTTGGACCTATTGTCCTCCCCCCTGCCCCCACCCCTGTGCAGCATGTGGGGGCCTTAAATAATAATAAGGGGGGCCCTATTACCTTCCCCTCCAGCCCCCACCCCTGAGTGGCGGGTGGGGGCCCTAAATGAGAATGCCGGGGGGACTATTTTATTTGTTTGGGTGAGAGGGGGTGACTAGGGGCTTGAGGATTCCTAGTCACCTTGGGGGGGATTTTCATTTAGGGCCCCCACCCACTGCTCAGAGGTGGGGGCCAGGGGGGAGGACAATAGGTCCCCCCCCACATTCTCATTTAGGGCCCCCACCTGCCGCTCAGGGGTGGGGGTCGGGGGGAGGACAATAGGTCCCCCCACCCTATTGTTATTTAGGGCACCCACCCACCACGCAGGGGTGGGGGCCAGGGGGGAGGACAGTAGGTGCCCCCTTATTGTTTTTTGTCCCCCACCCACCGCTCAGGGGTGAGTGCCAGGGGGGAGGACAGTAGGTCCCCCCTTATTGTTATTCAGGGCCCCCACACGCCGCTCAGGGGTGGGGGCCGGGGGTATGGGTACTAGGGGTACTGACGAATGAATAAATAGATGAAATTCCCGTTCACATGCCCAAGTGTTTAACTGGGCATGTGCGCGAATTTCACAGCTCTATCTAGTGTGGGCAGGTAACGTGTCCGACAGGGACTTCATCTACCAACACAAAGATGGTGGCGCCCTGAACATATGTCCGGGCACAAAAGAAAGATTGAAAAATAGGTAATATCGGGGTGTTAGGGGCATTTGGGGGTGACTAGGGGATCAGTTAGATGGAGTGGAGGGGGGTTAAAAAAAACGGGATTCGGCCATGACAGTGTTGCTTTAACTGTGAGAGAAGATAGTGTGTGCTTTAAAAGGAGCTACAATATATCAATTATGTTCCAAGGTGAAGCTCTCAGAGAGTGGGAGTGGGATATATAGACAATAGCAACACCTGCTCACCTAGACTGACCCAATTGGTTCTTGATGTGGATTCTCTATACCTAGTGATAGACGAACATTCAGGCTCCTATGTGAAAAAAACAGATAAACCTGTAATGATTTCACATGATCTGTTTTACAGATGTTCTAATTGCAGTGATGGTCTCCTTTTTTATCAGTAGATACTGTTGTATGGAGCAAGGGAATTGCTGTGGGACTAACTGGAGTTAGAGCTCTGAATGGGGTCAAAAAAGGCTCCAGGTCTGATTCTCTCAACATATCATTGTTATCCCTATGTTACTTGTAATATTGAGAGATGAAAAACAATCCAATTTCATAAAGTGTGTAGCAGGGCATAACTTTGGAGGGACTAAGGTCAGTATAGATACATAAAAAGTAGAGGGGGAAGAGTCTGCGCTTAACAACAAATAGAAAGAAAGCTGCAACCCTCAAAGGGAATCCCTCAAAAAACCCTTATAAGATAGACATAAAAATAGAGGAGTTAGGGGCTGCGCTATTAAAAGGTAAACCAGAAATCAATGAATAAAAACCAATGAATAAAAACGTATATTCAACAATTGCTAAAAACCTGGTTGTAATAGTTCCAATTATAATATGTTAAAGAGTAATGTCCGTCCAAATTGTTCAATGAAAATCAAAAAAATAGAAAATATCCAAAATAAAATAAATAGAAACAGTCTCACTGATATGGAGTATGAGTACAATCCTCAGGGGTAATTCCGTCCGGGTTGTAAATAGTCCATATATGTGGAAATAAGAAAAAAACTGCCAACAGTGAAATATTGTAAATCCAAGGACGGAAAGATTAATCAAAAGGAGGATATTGAACTCACATTTGATTGAGCTACGGCCAGCTCTGAGGTGAAGGGCACTTAGTGGTATAATCCCCACTTCAGGATATAGTTGAATAGTAGATCCGTCCTTCCGGCTATGGATTACTTTGATGTAGCTAGGACCGGCTCTTATGTGAGAGACGCTTGGTGCTATATTCCCCACTTTTGGGTATGCTGGGAGGGTTGGTCCGTCTGTTCAGCTGGGTACCGTCGTATTCCACAGGATATATGAAACAGTAATATTGCTCTCAGTAGGAACAAATAAAATAAATAAAATAAAATATACTCACAAGGATAGAGCAGACTGGTACTGCTCTATTACCACAGCACTGGTGGAATTATCCCCACCTAAGGATTTCTTGAGACAGGATACAGTAAAAAGTAGTAATAGTATATAAAAATTAGGAATACAAATAAATAAAATATAATGATAAAAAATGACAGGAATAGTACTAATAAAAGTGTATAAAAGTACAATAAAATAAGTAAAAGATTGGTCCTATAAAAGAGGTAACCAAAAATAACTTTTATACACTATTTAAAACCATTTACGCGTTTCGCCTTTGGGGTTTTATCAAAATGCTAATAGCTATTATATATTTGTCAGGATTACTGTTTGATCCAGCACGTAGAACTGTACAGCACGGATGACAAATAAGTAACGTATTACCGGTCCTTAGAATGGCCGGATTTAACGTACAAAGAATAGTCAAAAATACTAGCCGAGGTCAGGGAACACAGAAAGGGACACAGCGATGAGGAAAGCCAGGAGTCAGGATACCAGAATATAGAGAAGTCAATAAACAAAGCCAAAGTCAAAAACCAGGTAGAAAACTATAAACAGGAACGCGCTCTCAGACAACCACAAGGGAAACCACGACAGGGCACTGAGCAGGCTGAGAACTGGGCCTAAATACCCCTCCTTTAGTTCTGATAGGCTGTAACCGGCCTTTGACCCCAAAGTCAGTTACCAGGTTTCATTTGCATAATTGCTGCTCAGCATTAACCCTTCTGTGGATTAGGTTGCTGCTCGGCACAACTTTTCCTGTGTGGACAGTAAATGTCATTAACCACTTTTCTATAAGCGGATGAATACATGACACCAGGTTTCATTTGCACAATTACTGCTCAGCATTAACCCTTCTGTGGATTAGGTTGCTGCTCGGCACAACTTTTCCTGTGTGGACAGTAAATGTCATTAACCACATTTCTATAAGCGGATGAATACGTGACAATATTATAGCTATAATAGCTAATACCTATTATCATTTTGATAAAACCCCATAGGTGAAATGCGTAAATGGTTTTAAAGAGTGTATTTTAAATCAATAAAAGTTATTTTTGGTTACCTCTTTTATAGGACCAATCTTTTACTTATTTTATTGTACTTATATTCACTTTTATTAGTACTATTCCTGGCATTTTTTATCATTATATTTTATTTATTTTTATTCCTATTTTTTATATACTATTACTACTTTTTACTGTATCCTGTCACAAGAAATCCTTAGGTGGGGATAATTCCACCAGCGCTGTGGCTATAGAGCAGTACCAGTCTGCTCTATCCTTGTGAGTATATTTTATTTTATTTATTTTATTTGTTCCTACTGAGAGCACTATTACTGTTTCATATATCCTGCGGAATACGACGGTACCCAGCTGAACAGACGGACCAACCCTCCCAGCATACCCAAAAGTGGGGAGTATAGCACCAAGCGTCTCTCACATAAGAGCCGGTCCTAGCTACATCAAAGTAATCCATAGCCGGAAGGACAGATCTACTATTCAAGTATATCCTGAAGTGGGGATTATACCACTAAGTGCCCTTCACCTCAGAGCTGGCCGTAGCTCCATCAAATGTGAGTTCAATATCCTCCTTTTGATTAATCTTTCCGTCCTTGGATTTACAATATTTCACTATTGGCAGTTTTTTTCTGTGTTCTTATTTCCACATATACAGACTATTTACAACCCGTACGGAATTACCCCTGAGGATTGTACTCATACTCCATATCAGTGAGACTGTTTCTATTTATTTTATTTTGGATATTTTCCATTTTTTCGATTTTCATTGAACAATTTGGACGGACATTACTCTTTAACATATTATAATTGGAACTATTACAACCAGGTTTTTAGCAATTGTTGAATATACGTTTTTATTCATTGGTTTTTATTCATTGATTTCTGGTTTACCTTTTAATAGTGCAGCCCCTAACTCCTTTATTTTCAGTATAGATTCATAGCAGAGGTCATAAAATGTACCCATTGGCTGAAGTCCTGGTTTTCTTACCAACAAGCAGAACCCCTGAATTGGATTATGCCTACTTGCTAGCTCTCCACATTTTGCATCCTCTTTGTGGATAAGACTTGGTCTGATCACAATACAGTTTACTACAAAGGACATGTTATAAATATATTATTGCATGATTGTATTTGTCTAACTTGTTGTTAACTTAGTTAACTGACAATTGTCCACCAACTATAAGACCTCTTTGTCAGCTCGGAATAGGGAGAGTCACAATTATGTTTTGAAAAACTTAAAAAAAGAAACACTTGAAGCCGTTCATGTTACTGTGAGAAACTTTCCAAGTGTATTTGAAGAAGTATATAAGGAGAACTTAGCAGTGGAGGCTTTTAGTCTCGGCACAGAGAAAAGGTAAGTAAAAGTATTAAAAACATTTTTTTATGGCAAATGGGGTGGCGGATACAACAGCGGCACTATAAAGTTTGAAATAAAGATTTGTATTTCCTATATCAGTGTATCACTGTATCGCAATAGTGTTGTTTAAATTAATGAATTTATTGCTATATACAAAAATCTGCCTGGGGTATCTGCTACACGCTTTGTGCAGAAATTAAACCATACCTAAGCACACCTAGAATTAAACTATACACTTGTATTGATTGATAGATAGATAGATAGATAGATAGATAGATAGATAGATAAAGGCTTGTGCAGAATGATAAGATGTGGTTCTTCTAAACAACTTCGGAAAAATAAATACGTAAGTAAATAAAGAAAAATGGCAATGCAGAATTTAGTTTAGTTCATGCTGCTGTTCTGCCCAGCCAAATTTTGGTGCTAAAAGAAATTTCAGTGATCATCCTTCAGTTTGGTAAGACCAGTACCCTATTAGCTTATCCAACTGTATATGCAGCAGTAGTAGGCACCACAAGACGTAGTCAGGCAGGGCAAAACTACTACAATCAAATGAATGTAAAAAAGGGGGAGCAGCAAAAGAAGTATTTTAATTTAATAATTATTATTATTATTATTATTATTATTTATTTTATGAGGAGAGCAAACAAGGGAATGCTCCTAACTGGCATATGAGACACTGTTTCCTTACTTGCTTCTTAGGGGATACAAGAAATTGAAAATAACACATAATTTCCATGCCACCACAAGCCATAATCTCACCATTTTAAACAATCCTGGACATATTTATTTTGGTTCTTGATTCACACTGCTGTTCCTGGCACAAGAAAAAAACATAATTGAAAAAAGGAAAATAGGCTTTTTTGGGGAAAATAGGCAGCTTAGTTTCTCATGAAGGGCAAAATGCCTGCCAGATCATTTTTGCCACCTAATCAAGAGGTAGCAAAAAAAAGAAAAAATATGTTTGATGGTTAGAGGGCAGTCACCAAATTGCGATTTTCTTCACAGATCAATTGTAAACTGACCAAAAGAGGAAACAAATGAGGTTCAAAAAACAGTCTATACTTCCAAGCTGTATTTATATAGATACTTTGTTTGAAGCTATGCATCTACATTAGGCGTTTGACTAGCAGTAATATTGTGTCATTAATTCTAGTGTGAGATTGGTTTAGATTTTTGCTGTATTTAGCTAGCTAGCTACTGCCAGGGATAATTGAAACAACTTTCAGTGGGAGACAGGGGATTGGCAGACATTTTGTTGTGATGCAGATGACACGCAAATCTACCTGTCCTCTCCTGATCTCTCTCCGCCCATCTTGACTTATTTCTCTGACTGCCTCTCTTCAATTTCCAACTGGATGGCTGCTCACTTCCTTAAACTCAACCTGTCCAAAACAGACCCTGACTACTGCAATACCCTTCTCAGTGCTCTTACGTGTTCCCAGATTGCACCGCTGCAATCTATAATGAATGCGGTGGCGAGGCTCATTTTCCTGTCCGCTCACACCTCCCACGCCTCTTCGCTCTGTCAGTCCCTGCATTGGCTTCCAGTTATATATAGTGCTCAATTTAAAATTCTGGTGCTTGCTTACAAGTCCCTACATAATGCTGCTCCAACCTACCTATCCTCCCTAATACACAAGTATGTCCCTTCGAGGCCCCTACGCTCTGCCAAAGACCTACGTATATCCTCTGTCCGTACTGCCACCTCTAATGCTCGCCTCCATGATTTCTCCAGGGCTGCACCTCTTCTGTGGAACTCCCTTCCCTTCTAAGTAAGACTTTCACCCAGTCTCCACTCAATAAAAAAATCCTTGAAAACTCACTTTTTCAAGAAAGCATATCAATTAAACTGTTAGCAGGTTTTTATCCCCCATCCCCCACGACTCATCTACTGCAACTGTCAAAAAATTACTTGCTAATCCCTCAGTGAATACTTTTCTAATAACCCTACTTTTACCCTTTGTGTCACTATACCCCACTCCCTCTAGAATGTAAGCTCATAGAGCAGGCCCTCGACCTCTCTGTTCCTGTACGTCCAGTTATATGGTTGCAATTACATGTCTGTTAGTCTACCCATTGTACAGTGCTATGGAATCTGATGGTGCTATGTAAATAATAAATAATATGGATGTGCATGGGAAAAGTTTCGGTTCGGTTCGGCATTCTGAAATTCAGGACTTTGGCAATTCGGAACTTCGGGACTTCAGAATTTCGGCACTTCAATCCTTCGGAACTTCGGCAACTTCGAAACTTCGGCACTTCAGAATTTCGTAACTTCGGCACTTCTTTTGCAGCCATTTAGTAGATAACTCCCTAATACCGTTGGAATCTACCAAAAGGCTACCAAAAGGCTGAAAGACCTAAAAATTACTTAGTATTAGTAAATTCTGCCCCTACTCGCTATACAGCGAGTAGGGGTAAGTCTATTAAACAGTGAGCAGCCACTGTAAAAAAACAAAGAAAAACATCCCCCCCCCGGCCCCCACCGCTGAACAAAGGGTGGGGGCCCTAAATGAGAATGTGGGGGGGACCTATTGTCCTCTCTCTGGCCCTCACCCCTGCATGATGGGTGGGGGCCCTAAATGAGAATGTGGGGGGGACCTATTGTCCTCCCCCCGGCCCCCACCCCTGATTGGTTGGTGGGGGCCCTAAATTAGAATATTGTCCTCCCCCCTGCCCCCACCCCTGAGCAGTGGGTGGCTTCCCTAAGTTAGAATAAGCAGGGGGGACCTAAATAAAAATTTAACCCCCCCCAGGTGACTAGTCACCCACCTCCCAAAAAAAAAATAACCCCTACCTACCCCCACACCCTAAAAATAATGAGGGGGGACCATTAATTAGATACCTGTAAAAAAACAAAAAAAATTACCATTTGATGTCTTCTTTCTTCTTAAATCTTCTGTTTTCAGCCCCAAAAAAGGCCAAATAAAAATCCATAATAACCGACGCACTTTAAAAAACAAAAACAAAAAACATAGCGCAAAAAAATAATTAATCTTCACCTATGGAGGGCACCGCACAGACTGAGCTCTGCAGGGCAGGGGAAGGCTTAAAAAAGCCTTGACCCGCCCTGCAATTAGGCTCAGAGTACTCTGGTTGGTTGGTTTAAGCCATCCAATTAGAGTGCTCTGACAGGTAAATGAAGAGACTGACAGGTAAGTCTCTACATTTACCTGTCACAGCACTCTGATTGGTTAGCTTGAAATCCAGCCAATCAGAGAGTTATGTGTCAAATTACACAGCGTGGGAAAGTTCCAAAGAACTTTTTTTTTACAGGTACCTAGTTAATGGCCCCCCCTCATTATTTTTAGGGTGAGGGGGGTAGGTAGGGGTTATTTTTTGGGGGGAGGAGGGTGACTAGGGGTTTGGGGACCCCTAGTCACCTGGGGGGGTTACATTTTTATTTAGTGCCCCAACCCGCTGCTCAGGGGTTGGGGCCAGGGGGAAGGACAATAGGTCCCCCCCTTATTCTAATTTAGGGCCCCCACCCACCGCTCAAGGGTCTGTCTGTATGTATGTGTGCCAGTCTGTTTGTATGTATGTGTCTTGTCTGTATGTATGTGTGCCTGTATGTCTGTTTGTATGTGTGTGTCTTTGTATGTATGTTTGTTGTGTGTGTGTGTCTGTCTGTCTGTATGTGTGTGTGTCTGTAAGAATGTGTGCCTGTCTGTTTGTATGTATGTATGTGTCTTTGTATGTATGTGTCTGTCTGTATGTATCTGTCTGTCTGTGTGTGTCTCTATATGTATGTGTGTGTGTGTGTGTGTGTGTGTCGGCGGGGAAGTTAGAGGGGGGGAATAGGGAGGAAGGGGGGGCCCATGGGTTATGTTCAGTTTCATCACTATGCATCAGTTTCGCACTGGGGCCCCATGGGTTATGTGTATGACACTGGATGCAAGTGTTGTCACAGCTTCCAAAGATACAAAACAACGAGCATCTTCATTGACTCCAAGGCCAAGGGTTGCAGTTGATATATTGTGCCAAAGCAAAGTTTGACATTAGTTTGACAGCCTCCAGCCTCCTCCTCTTTAGAGATTTTGAAATAGCTGTTAATTGTAGAAGAATAAAATCTGCACCATGAAATTACAAAAAATAGGCTGATTCTTAAAAATATTGTTCATATCTTCCATTATTCTTATGTATTGGTTTTTTTTTTTCTCCTATTGCAAGTCACATGAAGTCCTGGACTGGCCATCAGGCAAACTGGGCAAATGCCAGAAGATCTCCTGTGCCGGCCCATGCAAAGCCAGCACTATCCAAGCGCTGGCCCTGCTTTGTGCCATGACGGGCTGGTGGAAAGATAAAAATTCTTCCTCACTGACCCAAAGGCAGTAAAATCTGGCAACGGAGGAAGGAGAGGAGGACCTTATACATACACTGCAACACTTACACACAATACATTCCAGACAAACACACGCTACATTGTAGGGACATCTCTGAATTCCCTACATACATTACCTATACACACACTCTGGATACTTTTTGGAATCATGAGCGAAAGGCATTGAGGTAGGTCTGTCTACAGGGCTCAAAAATAATTTGTTTAGTACTTTATGGTTAGATGCTTCAGTTAATAAATACAAATTCTGAGGTGCCCAAAATAAACACATTTTGGTAACTCAGAATTGGCATTGCAAAAATGATGATATTACGCACCCATTGGACAAGGCAATATTGTAGCCATTTTGTTTTGCATGTTAGGACAATCTCAGGCACCATTCTTTCTGCTGATCTGTCTTCCAAAATTGATTTCCTAAATGTGTAATCAATTTATTTTTCACATGTAACTCCTAACACCATCTAGTAAACGGAGTTGTAGTTTTATACTTTTTAGGGCAATTCACTTTGAACAGAGCGTTTGAATTTACCATTACTTCTCACTTACACCAGCTTGTAAGATCTGAACTATTGTAACATTTCAGCAATGACAGGTTTTCTTAAGATGCTCACTAGTAAATTGAGGTAATTACATGAATTGTAGGATTAATTTGAATACATTGCTTTAAATTTTAACTGTTTATAAAGGAAAGAGTAGAAAAATTAACAGAATAAAGGAGCCAAAAATATAGTCCAGTGATGAAAATTATAGCATATCAGCATATAAGGCTATAATTTGAAACCACTTAACTTAAAATAGTTTAATATTTTTAATGATGAGTGGAGATAAAGACATCTTAAGACACTTGTAATGTGTTTATTTAAAAAGAGAATACAGCCATCTGTTCTAAAATATTGTATCTCAAGCTTCTCCATTTTCTTTCATACATTTTTCTTCCCACTGTGCACATCTTTTTATGTTGATTTTCAAAATTAAATCTAATTATATAATTGCTCTGAAAAGGCTTCTGTTCATTAAAACAAATAGCCCTCGATGCTGACTTGCTATTAGTCCCATTATATTAGTCAAGCATGTTATAAAATATAAATCTACTTATATGTTGTTGTGTTCTGAAGTTGTACTTATTTTTATATACCAAACCTTATTTGAATGCTTTAATTCCTGTTTTGGGGTATTCCTGGAATGTTTTTAAAGAAAAAATTTAATTCATTGCATAGTTCAGTATTCAGTACACGTTAAAAAGCGCAACAGAAATCTCTGCTTTAGATAGTGTGGCCACATGAATAGACAGAGGAAAGGATACTGCATTACCTATAGAAAAACCTTCACTATGTGCAGCTCACCCACTCACTGTCACAAAAGGAAGCTTTCAGCAGTCAAAGTCCAAACATTTTGCCCAATGCACAGGCTTTAAATATCTTTATTTAAACACTGCACGATTTAAAAGTACATTATAGTCACCAGAACTACAGCTTACTGTTCTGGTGTCTATACCCTGTCCCTGTAGGCTTTTTAATGTAAATGCTGCCTTTTCAGATAAAATGCAGTGTTTATATTTCTGGCTAGTTACACATCTAGTTTCAGTCACTCAGATGGATACTAGAGGTGCTTCCTGCGTTCAGCTTCTCCATGTTCTGCATAGAAACGCTTAAAGCTCCCCCTAGAGATGCATTAATTCAATACACCTCTATGAGGAGATGCTGACTGATGCAGAGCAAAGCAAAGGAAAGCATTGGATTTGTTGAGATCATCAAGATTGGACTTGAAACCAAGAAATTTCCCTATGGACCAGCATATCTCTTGGCTGATGCTGGATCCCCACTCCAGTCACTTCTTAGCATAGCATGGTAGAGCCTCACACAGATGCACCTCTACAGTGGTCCACGGCTCGGCCACGCTACAAGAAGGTCAGCAGGCACAGGAGGGGAGGGGGGTGATGAGACATATTGAGAGCCTGGGGGGAATGACAATGAGACACATGGAGGGGCTAGTGGGAGAAATTAGACACATGGACAAGTTGGGAGGGGTAATTAGACAGATGGAAAAGGAAGGGGTGAAAGAGAGAAACTGGCTTGGGCTACACAAAAGGGATTGGGGGAGAAAGACATGCAAAAGGAGCTGGAGGAAAGAGACATACAGAGAGGCTGAAAAGGGAAAAAGAGAAACACAAAGGGGCTGGGAGGAAGTAAAAGATACACAACGGGGGTTGTAAGAGACACGCAAGAAGGGAAGAAGGGTGTAAGACCCACAAAGGTGAAATATAGGGCATAAGATACACTAAAGCAGTGCATCAATGGTGAAGATGCATTTTTTTTTTTGCTGGTATGGTAGGGGATGTGTCTTTGCCTGTGTCTCCTGTTCTGCCTGTAACACAGTTCTTCTGCACAGGAGTCAATGCTAAAGATTTGATTGACAGGTGAGAGAAATGGACACTATAAAAAGAAATGGACACTATAGTCACCAGAACCACTACAGTTTAAGTGCCTCTGGTGTCTATAGACTGTCCCTTCAGACTGAGCACTGTAAATGCTTCCTTTTTAGAGAAAAGGCAGTGTTTACATTGTTGCCTAGGAACACCTCTAGTGGCAGTCACTCCGTCTGCCAATAGAGGTGCTTCGTGGTCCAGTGCTGTGCAGTGTGCAGCACCTACATTCAGTGTCTCCATGCTCTGCATGGAGGCACTGAACGCTACCCACAGACATTCATTGATTCAATGCATCTCTATGTTTTGCCACACATGCGCAATAGCCTTTCAATGCTTTCCTGTGTGAAAGTATTGGATTGGCTAAGATCATTCAGTTTGATGATGTTAGCCAAAATGAAGAGCACACTCATATTACTTCAAAATAAACAAGATGATATTTTTTTTACAGCTGTGCAACAGTAGCATACATTCATCATTTCAGTCACATTACAAAACTTTCCTTACTATGTCAAGGTAGTTGGACTGAAACATTGATATACAATGGTATACAAATGCACGTCTGCTTAAAATAAAACCGCTCCCTTGTTTACTTTGAAGCCCTATGCATGCTTTCTTTTACGTTGGAGTAGTAGTTTCTAATTTTAAGTTATCCTTTTCACTTCTATATCTGCACACATTTTTTTTTTACCAGGGTTGATTTACATTTCCAGTGGGGCCAGCTACGGGGAGACCAGCACTGTGTGGGGAAAAAAAGGGTGAGTAAAGTCACTTTTTCAGATTGATCGGAGGTGCGAGGATCTAAACAGCCACACAGGTACTATAGTATCAGGAATACATATTTGTATCCCTGACACTATAGTGTTCTTTTAATTTATTTGCGGATCCTATTTTTAGCACTGGAATAGAGGTTTAATGGTTTTAAACAAATTAGGATTTTTTTTTCACCAATATCAGTGCTTGCTGCTACAGGATAGTTGTGCTAGCTACTACTAGGCTCATCTTTCACGGCTATCCAGGATACTCGCTTGCCACCACTCAAACTCATGCATCCTGCAGCCTCTCCATTGCCATTCAGTGCTGCCAAATGATGGTCATTACTGACACGTGTCAATCACTATAAAAGTCCAGTTTGACCTTAATACTGCTCCCTGTTGTATTTTCATGATTCTTTAATGTATTTTGTTCATTGGCCCTTATGCCTGGTACCACTTGACTAAGCTTAGTATTACATTTATTCTGTTTGGTTATCCATTACTTTCTTGCCTGCTTGCAAGCACACTGTTTCCTATACTCTTGGTACTGCATTAGCACAACTCTAGACAAGTACATCCTGCTATCATTCCTTCTTTTTTTTTTTAACTACCTGACTAGATGCTATACCTGTGACATCATCAACCTCATTAGCACACATGATGTGCATGTGCTCCAATATTGTTAATTATCCTGTAGGCAGGCAAAATAGACACATTAGATGTCTCTGTGTAACTTTTATATTTTATTTTATTTTATTTATTTTATATGATTTTCTCCCCATCTTGTCTATTTTTGCATTCACTTTCATTCTGTCTGCTATATGTACAGCATATTATCTATTGTAGGTTGTATGAGATAGTTGGACTGTAACTTTAGTCCTGCAAGACAAATAATAAATTATTGTTAATGGAATTTCAAGGAGGCATTGTTCATTTGGTGTGACAAGCAAGAAAATATTACTTATTTATGGTATATGGTTGCACGGCCATATACAAGGCCCTTATCTAGGTATGTTATTGTCCAACTTGAAATCAAGGCATGCCACGAACCAGATCCGCCACTTGGGTATCACCAATAACCATACTAAATTGCAAGTGGACTACTCAAAAATAACATTCATTAAACCCCAATTAAAAGCTAACATAACCAATATGAAAAAAGTACAACTTTTCATGCAAAAAGAGTAAAAAAAATAAATATATTTAATATATATGCACACTCTAAATACAGTGGGTAGACAACGGCTCCAATGAAGTGTGCAAGTAACTTACAGACTTTAGAGCCCACCCTTGGATGTATGTATAATGCTCAGTAGTGGATATGGTGGCCAATCTTCATGTAAGGTAAAATTATGAAGTCTCCACAAGAGTCGCAGGACCTCACACGTCATTGGGCAACCACCATTTTAGGACATTTACGTGTGTTGTGATCAGTGGTACCATGTCAAATGCCTCTTCATTATCATCTCTATCTAGTCCAGCCATTACGGGCCTCTCACGGTAAAGTTGGTTATATACATGTCATGATATGGAGCAGGTCTGCCATTGTGCTTCACTATGTGTGTGTTGCAACTGCTCCACAGCTCCACAGCCATTAATCAACCCACGTCCTACCATTTCATACATCTGCTAATTCTCATACTGCCCTTACGTGGCCACCCTGCTACTCATAAATTGCAAAAGAGCTCTCTCATCCTTCTACTCCAATACTTTTGACACACATCACTCACTAGACCTTCATTACATATGCTTCAAACACCCTTTGGTGGGCTTACCGCTACAACCAAATTTTGGCCTTTCTGCAGCACAGGGGTTATATATTGCCCTATTATGCTATGTTTAAGAAAGCCATTCAGTGTAAAATCCTAATAACAAACAAATAAAAAAAAAATGTAAAAAAACTAAAACAAAACAGATACGCAATTCACAGTCCATTCCTACAACCTTGGTAATGTTAACCTACATCTGTTCATGCCATAATCCGTACATCTCATACAGCCTATTATCCACCCGGCAGCTCAAAACTTACATTTGGCCTTTCACTGTTATACCTCTATGCACTCCATAGGTTACATAGGGCCCCTCCGCAGGCAATGTACTATGACACAATATCATCCCCTCATTTGGGTAATTACATCCGACATAAGACTTACATTTAGCACTCCTCGCCTTCCGCAGCAATACCTCTACTCACGGCCCTCACTAGGCCATAACTCCATACGTTACATACGGCCATCCGTGGTCATTCCACTATAACACACTTTAATGCCCCTCATTTGAGCAATTACATATGACATAAGACCTACATTTAGCACTCCCTGCCTTCTGCTGCAAAGCCTCTACTCACAGCCCTCACTAAGCCTTCATTTGTTACATACAGCCCTCCACGGGCAATTTACTACAACACAATTTTGCCCCCACATTTGGGCAATTACGTATGACATTTCATTCTTTACAAGACTAAAAAAGATGAAAGGGGAGGCAGCACCACAGGTGAAATAAAATATAAATAAATAAATAAACCTGATTATAAACTATACAAGCACATATACAAGACACTATATAAGAGAAAATACATACAAGATAAAAAACCAAAAAGAGCTTGAAATATGGATAATGAATAATAATCAAGAGTCCAAAGATTAAGTCCAAAAGAGTCTATGCCTGATAAATGCAGCAAAAAAAAGTCCAAATAAAACCTTGTATAAGAAGTCAGTCACAATCTTGTCAGGGGAAGTATTCCTCAGTAACGTATGGACATGGGATATTCATGAAATCCATATGAAAAAAATGAAAAGACAGCAAATAATGGTGCAGTATATCCCAACAGGTACTAAGTACTGTTTTTAGAGGTCTATATGGTCCTACGCACGTTTTCCAGAGCTATAAGACTAGCTCTAGTGTGGATGGCATACAGTGGTACAATCCCCACTTATGGGATACGTGAAGTTTTGTAGTGGATGGATATCTTGTTGGTGTAAGGACCATATGAAATGTAAAAGAAACACTAATAGTGCTTATTGTATAAAAGCCAGAGGTGAAGTAATAAAATACCAAGTGGTTACTCACATTTTATTAAGCAGGCAGACTGCTCAATGGATAAAGCTTGAGTGGTATAATCCCCACCAAGGATTCTTTGGAGTAAGAATAAAAACTCTGGTGCCAGGTAAAAATAAATAAAAGAGTAAAATGGCTGACTCACAAGTTGAAAGTGGCCAAAATACCTTTAATAAAATACAGCAATTAAAATACCACAACACATTTCTCCCCTTAGGGCTTTCTCAAGTGGATAAAAACATGTACCTGACAACACTGGCTTTATATAGGCCTCAGATTACTTAATTTTGGTGCCAAAAATTAGGTCATGTGACTTTTTATTTTTTGGTGTGTAACTTTATTGTAGAACATGTTTCAGCCATATTAGGGAGGGCAATGAAACATGTGTCAGCCATATTAGGGAGAGCAATGAAAAAAGTGGAAGAAGGGAATGAATGATTAAAACATATATGTGTGTTCTGGTTTGGTATTTTGGGTATTTGACTTTGGCTCTGGTTTGGTTACTCTGTGTTCTCTTTCCCTTTGACTCGGCTTGTACTTTTGCTTAACTGTTTTCTGTTTTCTGGCTCCCTTGACCTCGGCTCGTCCCTGACTATTCTTTGTCCTTACTAACGTTAGTCTGGCCATTCTAAGGTTCGGTATACATTTTCTTATTACACTCTGCGTATTTGATCCCAGTGTTGTTCCTGACAACCATCCATCCAGATCATTGCAACATGGTTGAGATATTGTGTGGTCAACTTACAAAAATGGCAACATCAGATATCAGAATCTTACAGTTTTCACTGATAGACTATTACTAGATATACTCAAGATTGAGGCTCCCAGTAACAGCAAATGCATGCCTCACTAAGAAGACATCAAGTAGTAGACTAGTCTCAATGATCTAAGTGACAGCATTTTAAACAACCACAGAACAGGGAACCATGGTAGACATAAAGTACAGAGAGCTTCACAAGGGGCTTAAATTAATTAAACCAGCAAAATAAACCTATATTCATATACAGTTTGTTTTTAGTAAACCAAGGGATTGGCACATATACAGTTTCTTCTGCTTCTGGCTGGTTTCATAATAGTGATAAATTAATCATTTGTAATAGAGAATTGCCACAAGCGAATGCATTTATTTCACACTCCACAAGGCCTGAAGAATTATATATTCGCTGGTCATCCTTGCGTAGAGTACATATTTCTTTCTAAAGCATTTAACCATTACTGATTAGCATATATGTCACTATTATATATTCCTATACAAAAACATAAAGTTAGTGCTATTAAAATGTATTGAATAGACACATTTTGGCTTTGCAGTTTGTCTATATTAAAATAATAATGAATTCACTGTTGCATAGAAAATAGATAAAATAGAGCAGAGTTACACAGAATAAATAAAATTGTGGCTGTGTGGTTGCTGGGGGTATTGAACACTTTTTAAATAGTTTGCAATTACTTTCCAGGCTGCTGTGATATCTTGTGTATTCTATGTACCTAATTTGTTAGTATATGTACAGAAATGTTGTAATATTCTAATGAAGATACAGCCCTGATACAGAATTAGTCTTGAGCAGTTTAGTGTATTTACACCAATATTAACCATATTTATCCCGATGTGTCTGGCAAAATTACAGGCTGTGAGTGGTGTGCTCACAATGGGAGCAATAAACTATCGTCAGAATTGTGGTGCAGCATGAGTTTGTCAAAGATTACCATGAAGGATAAATAGTTTTTAATGCTCTAGAACAGAGTTTTATTTATTTATTTATTTTTATTTAAGATTTTAAGAAATAAGTTGTAATACACAGAGAAAGACATGACAAAGAGTCAATCAGTACATTTTTCAAGTAATTAAAAAACACATAAAAAAGCTTTCAAGAGCCAGCTACATATATGAAAAACAAATGGTTTGTAGAATGCACAAATTCAAACATAAACCCATAAATAAACTTCAAGAGAGGACTTCTTGATTTTTTTTTAATATTCAATACATAGTCACATAGCTGAAAAGAGACATGTTGATCCAAAAGAAGGCAAAAAACCCAGTTTGAAGCACTTCCAATTTTGCAACAAAAAAGGAAAAAAATGCCTTCTTCACCACAGAATGACAGTCATATCTCCTTGGATCAAGAAACTATACTGAGGTGTCCCGTTGCCAATCGCGGGAACGAAAACCAGTCTGCAATGAGTTAGGCGATCTCCTGAAGGTACTCTGGTTGGAGAGTGACCTTGTGTGGAAGTTATAAATGATAAATGTCCTTCGTTATTACTATAAGAGTCCGAAGCCGGACTCTGCCCAGGTGGTTTATGTATCAAGTCACTGAGATATTGTCCATGTGTAGGAGGATACATCAGACATGTCCTTGGCTAACTGTAAGTCATAGATGATCCTGCCCCCAGTTGTCTTTTCCCCAGACCATGGGCCTCCAATAGGAGTATGTTCAGTGAACTTCCCAGCCATAGAGGCTGATGGTCGATTTCACTATGAAATCTGGTGCGGATCCAAAGATGGCTCTGCCGTTCCATGTCGGTATATGTGGGAGCCAACATGAATTTCCATTCACCTCTCTGATGACACCATCATCCAGTGGTCCTAGGAGCGCCTTGTCCCCAGGTAATAGACTTTCGGGTATTGCATAGCCCGGTAGTTTAGAGTCCCTGGGGAGGTTGCATGTATAAAAGAGGGAAGGAGTCACATCACTCTGGCCAGGAACCAAAGTGGAATGGAGTTCTTGCGGAGTAAGTAACACATCTCCCTGCGAATTCTGGTCCTTTCATACGAGCCATTGAATCCCAGCATGTTGTCTAGATAGGTAGTGTGACAGACCCTCCATCAATCAAGGCTCCTAGTGCTTACCAAGGTCCATCAGCACTGCACCAGACACCATAAGCACTGCAGGTCCTACAAACCACTGCAGCTTGGCGGGGAACTCGCCGTCCTCTACCCTTGCTGGACCTACGACAAGGGGCATTGTTCCAAGTCCCAATATGCACAATTAGTGTTTTTAAAGGGCAATACATCCCAGGGGCCATAGTCACAGGGTAAGAGGCTGGCAAGCAGGCCTCTCCAAAAATCAGTGGTGAGGTCACTTTTGCCACATATCTCCCTCCTTAGGGGAAGACTAACCAGGTACCTGACCTCACGCCGGTCTGTACCTGAGTTAGTCTGGCAGCCCACCCACAACCAAATTCTGGACCTGGTGAATTTGGTAGCCTGTCTCTGTCCAGTGAGTCCACCAAGGTTGTGTTGGTATTTGGTACTCGCGGTCTCTGGGTTGCTCTCTGCCTTGGAATGGAGGTTACTTTGTGGGCAGAGATCAGTGGTGCTCTGCCCTGTATGCCACCTTCCAGCTCTGCAGCTGGGGGAGCCGGGGCATAGGCATTACAGCTGGGTATGGAAGTGGGTAGTCAGTTCCTGGATCACTGACCAGGGGAGGACAGAGGCTAACTGTGCTCTGCCTTGTTGCCAGTGCTTCTGCTGGGTTAGCCTGCAGGGAGTCAGGCTTTGGACAAGGGGAAAATTGAGGGAAGAAGTCGACCACACTCTGCCCGGATGCCAGCTCTTCTGCTGGAAGGGGATCAGTGGGTATCGCAGACTCATCTACTGCCCCCCAGGACCGGTTCGGGATTAGCTGGGGAGAGAAGAACTCGCTTACCTCCTCCTCCTGGTATCCCTGCGGGGATGTTTGGGGATCTGGACCGTCCAGCATCCCTGTAGGATTGTTACATAGACTGCTGTCCCATCTGCGCCAGTGGGGTTAGGGTTGCTTTCCCCCTGTAGTTGAGGTGAGGGACCAGTTGTACCCTCTCCAGGTATCTATGGCTGCTGTTGGAGGGTGAGGCCGGTTGCCTCCAGTCCCCAGGACGCTGCTTGCTGTAACGTGGAGGGATCGACCATCTCCTCTTCCTGGAAATCAGGCCGCCACTGGGGAGAGAGACTGGTTGTCTCTTCTCCCTGCAAAGTATACTGCCCGATCACTAGATTCCTCACAAACTGCACATATTTCTCAGCTGGATTGGGACTGTAGAAAGCCAGCCGCAGATTCATCATAGCATCAAACTCTGCCTCAGTGTAGCTGAGCGCCATGCTCTCTGTACGGGGACAAGCATTGTCCTTAATTATAAATCCACACATTACCAGTGTCTTCCAGGATGCTTTACCTCGTACTAGGAAGCCATCCCGCCATTGCCACCAGATGTGACAAGGCTCCAGGTTCCAGTGGGTGAACCTCTCCTCCAAGAGAGAGTAGCAGGAACAATCTCTTAAAAGAGCTTAGTGATTATAGCCCAGGGGAGTATACAGAGTATAGCAATACCCCAGTGTAGATGCAGCCTTTTCCCCCACACATGAGACGAGGCTCTATGTTGAGGGTAAAAGAGGAACTCAGCAGACCTGAGGGTTTATTGTTTTTATACAGTTTTCCCCACAAGGTTACCACCAAAGTGGACCTTGTGGGGCACAGGACACAAAGTCACAAAGCCAATCAAAACAATATTGTACAGTTAGACACTCCCAGATAACGTACACAAACGCTCCCCTCTGCTTGTGATACAATTAACAAAGACAATGGACTAACTCAATTAACTCTAAGCAGAAAAAACATACATTTTTACAAACCCCAAAAAGTACCCCAAAATACAACATATTCCTGCAAAAGTTACATCCCCTGATAGCCCCGATCTGGGTAAACAAAATATCCAAACATCACCCAGATCGGTTCAAGGGTCCAGGAATTTCCTGGAAGTCTTATTTTTGCCCCACCGTGCACATGGTCCCATGCCCAAAACAGTTCCATACACTCGATGACAAAACACTGCTGGACAATTCAAGATGGCCGCTGCCACATGTTTGAATCTGTTCCAGTTAAAAGTCCAAGGGGCACTGTGCCAAGTCCCAATATGCACAATTAGTATTTTTTTTTTTATGTTTTAAAGTTAAAATAAATCTTTGCCTCGTAGCAAGTTTAGTTGGCTATACATTAAATAAACAATTCACATAAATAAGTGATTACAGAAAGACAAATGGATAGTATGTAAAACTAAAAAGAAACAAAATTAAGAAAAAATACATTTGCTAAATGTTTTAACTTACGACAAGTCAGTTCCAAGGAGGCACAACATTTAAAATGATGTGAGCAGTGATGTGAATTCATAATTTTTTTTTATTTATTTGCGAAAAATGTTTACAAACAGACCTGCAGTGCTACAATGGCAGTAACAAGCAAATCAAGGCATTCAGTATCATGACATAGGTTTGAACTGCACAATTTTAAACAAGTAAAAACAGTGTAATGTAGGTCTCTGCAGAAGATAAGCAGGTAAGAGTGGTATGAAACAGGTATATAAACTGGCATTTCTGATATAAAAAAAAAAAAAGGAATAGTATTATAATAAGATAATAAGAGCATGCTTCACATGTATAACCAGCTTCTGAATTATATGTTATCTTGGGATTGTATATAAACGGGTAATCGTTCAGGCAATTTACACACATAGCAACATGGGAAGCCTGTTGGGTAGGTATGGGCCATGTGGCTGCTGGTCAAGGCCCCTTGTATAAGTGTATGGGTCAAAAAGCAACACCAGGCTTTTATGCCGCTGGGTTGGGACAAAAATACAGAAGCCATAGGCCACAAATACCACTGGGTAAGACAATGTGTATGGAGTTTAAAAAGGAACCCCAAAAAAATAATAATCTAAGAAACAGTAGTACAATCGTGTTACCAGTTGCATTGCATAGCTTTAACTGGTTGAACCAGACCTCTTGCTGTCTGAGCTCAAGTTGTGTTATGGGAGCTGTAAATCAGGAATAAATATTATTTAGTGCAGTATTTCCTGACACTGACTGTAAGCTGTATCTCTGGTACCTGCTATGTACCTTTAGGGTTAAGGTGTGTCGCTAGGCGTTTTGCATCTTAGTAGCTACTAGATCTTGTGCCGGAGATCCTACTGGAGATATCTGATTGGGCTCTGTGGTGTTCTTTGGGGCTGTGAAGACCCTAGATGATGAGGAGTGGGCCCTGTGGCGTGTAGTTTTGAGTAGCTGCCCTGTAAATAGTGGGTCGCTTTAGTGTTAGGATTGTTGGGAGCCTATACGTGCCTGAGTGGACATCTAGTAGTGCGCGAGTGAGGCAGTGTGCGATTGTTGCCTGCACTGGTTTTGGGCAATAGTGAGGCTCTTGCTTGCTGTTCCCCTAACCATGGGGGATGTGGGGGGGGGTGAGTCGCAGGTTCCCTTACTCGCGGGGTTGGGGGTTGTAA
The DNA here is from genome assembly GCA_933207985.1 of Pelobates cultripes. NCBI lineage: Eukaryota > Metazoa > Chordata > Amphibia > Anura > Pelobatidae > Pelobates > Pelobates cultripes. Next base: position 109,672,540 of record OW240918.1, read on the forward strand.
CTCCTCTCCTGTGTTTCCTGTCTTAAGAAGACCCTGATAGTGAGGCAAGCATTTGTAAGTGTATCAAACAGGAATAAAAACTTATAACAAAATACTTGAACAAAAACAATGATGATGCGGCCCTTGGTTGTTTGCGTGAGCCATGTCTAGGTAATCAGTCATGTTCCATTCCGAGGTTCGTGTTGTTTGTGTCGTGGGGTGAAGGGGACTATGGTGGTCAGGTCCCATGAGTGGGTACTGGCTGAGTCATCAGGAGGTGCGGAGAGTCCCAGTCTCCCAAATAGGGCTGGAGCTTCCTCTGCCGAGAATATAGTGTGAGCTGTCCTGTTGTAGAGCACGCTGAGCGATCTTGGTGGCGTCCAGCGGTATGCTATTCCAGCATTCCTGAGCCGGCTTGTCACTGGGAGCATTGTGCGCCTCCACTGTAAGGTGGACCGTGATAGGTCTTGATAAAATGACAGGCCTTAGCCCTCAAACTGGTAAGGTGTGTGTGTGGTCTCATAGTGCTGCCAGGAGTGTCCACTTGTCTTGTGCGGATGTGCACTGGATGAGGATGTTGCTGACAGGCTGAGATGGGGCCCTGGCTGATTTTGGTAGGCGGAACATACTGACGATCGTTACTTTTTTGGCTTGTGTTGGAGGTAGTAGTGAGGTCACTAGGCACCTTAGATAGTGGGGCAGTTCTTCCATTTTAATAGTTTAAGGTACCCCCCGGATTTTCAGGTTATTGCGTCTGGAGCGATCATCTAACTCAGTAAGTTGTAAGGAGAGTGCTTGTTGGGCTGTCCTCACTTCCTGGAGTGAGTCTTCCATGGTGGATACTGCTTGCTTCACATCTATGATGTCTTCTTCTGTGGTATCGACCCTGTCAGTCACCATTTGCAGATCTGTCTGTATCACTGCAATATCTGCTGCCCAGGTCTGCCTAAAGTCAGCTAGAAGTGCTTTAATGTCCTGCTTAGTGGCTAGATTGGAGAACTCAGGGTAAGGTGGTGCTGCTTGCTCATAACCCTGTTGCTCAGATTGAGGCTGTGCCTCCTCCTGTGTGGTAGTTTGAGGTGTACTGGTGGTTGTACCTGCTTCCAGTGTCGCCATCTTGCTTTGGGCCTGTTTCTGGAGCATGACCCCAATGTCTCTAGAATCTTCTGGTGTCCCCAGCAGGGGTCTTTGCTATCTCCTTCCCATTTCGGGTAGCAGCCCAAGTGTAGGGGTTGCAGCTGGCTGTGCTCTTGTGTCCAGTATCTGGAACGGATTCTGCCACACCTCGAGGCCGAGGTCTGGGTGGAGGTGGTAGGCCGCAAGCCTCCTTTTCCACCGTTTCAGCCCGGGTTGCAGAAAAAAAGGCATGTACCGGCTCCGTGGGTCGTGCCAGTTGTGGCAGTCGGATGGACACAGATGCCCCTGATTTTGGATGGATTAGGCCGTTTGTCTCGGGAGCCGTGAGTAATGGCGTCCGCTCCGGCCCGTGGTTAATCCCCGCCCCCTCCACAATTAGTATTTTTAAAGGGCAGTGCATCCCAGGGGCATAGTCACAGGGTAAGAGGCTGGCAAGCAGGCCTCTCCAAAAACCAGTGGCGAGGTCACTTTCACCACAGGTAGGGCAACGGATTCCCTTGTAGTGAGGGTGCGTCATGACTGGCTTCAGGAGTTTCTTGAAGTACTATGGGTCGAACCCATAATGGTAGATATAGATAATGGAACCAGCGCTTGTACAAAAAAGAAAATATTAAATACAAATATATCTTATAATAGTGAATAGCTGCTAAACATTCAGAGATTCCTATTCGATTTAACACACAAAACAAATTAAGAATGTAGCGCTTATATGTAAAGAAATTAATCACCTTTTAGAGTTTGGAGCAAAGTTTCACTGAAAAATCGTCAGGAAAAATATCTATAAAAGATAATCATACATAGTATAAATCACACTTATATACATTTATTATTAGTAAGTAGTATATAAACTCACAAACGGAGAGCTATGGACTTAGCTCTAGTTTGAATAGCCTCTGGGTCCATACAGGTGACCCACCCCTCCTCACGATATGTTTCTGAGATCTGTGGATGAATAGAAATACACCCAATTGCGGAGTATAGTTTATAATATCTCTGAGAAAATATATATAGTCTTTAAGCGGGTACTCACAAGTATGGAGTCAAGATATATTGACTCAATTTCGTAGCGCTGTGCAGATTCGGGACTGCACTCCCCGTTCAATATAACGATATCGGGAACCAGGATCGTTAAAAGTAATAAAAGATTTTATTAATACACTCATATATATAAATAAAAAAGCCTCAATGTGCTAAAAAATACCGGGACGCGTTTCGCCACTACAAACGTGGCTTCTTCAAACCGGATTGTGATAAAACAATGATCCTGGAACTCCTCTTCTCAAGTTTAAATATCCAAAAAAACAGCGGGCAAATTCCAAAGCACATTAACCGTCACACATCAGTACCACCCACAGGTATGACGTGTGCGGTCCATGCCTCCCTTTCATGCTGGTACCGGGAGCGGAGATAATTATATTCTTTCTTGTCATTTCAATTCGTCTTGGTTTTCCATACAGTACCTCATATTTGTTTTCAATAGCTGATATATATCTTAAAAAATTCGTCATTTTGTGTTAAAGTTAAATCTTTTAATGTCCACAAAAGTCCATCTGACGAAAAATGACATTTGTTCCCATATGGAAGGAGAAGAAAAAAAAAAGGAAAAAAAAACAAAACAGAAGGCAGCATCAGTTTTCTTATTATTACAAATGTTTTAGTCTCTTTTATCTGTAACATTTTGTTTCATAAATTGTAATTCATAATGATACTGTAGCAGATACATTGTCAATTTTAGTTATCTATGAACATTTCACATTTTGATTTTGATTTAGTCAATAAAAATAAATAATAAAAACCCGAAATGAAAATGTAATGTTGTTACATATCACCTTTCTTTTCTTATTATTTACATTAATCTTAGAATTATATCGGAAGTAGACAAAATAATAGCACATCCTTATATTCTGTTCCTAAATGTCCGCATTAGTTTATAGTTCTTTATAGACAGGGGGCTAGGGGGGGGAACTACTGTCCTCCCCCCCTAGCCCCCACCCCTGAGCGGTGGGTGGGTGCCCTAAATGAAACACCCCCCCCCAATCAAGGTGACTAGGGGTCCCAAGCCCCTAGTCACCCCCCCACCCAAAAAATAAACTATCTCCTACCTACCCCCCCTCACCCTAAAAATAGTGAGGGGGGAATAAAATAACTAACCTGTAAAAAAAAATTAAACTTACCATTTGACATCTTTTTTCTAAAATCTTCTTTCTTCAGCCCCCAAAAAGGCCAAATAAAAATCCATCATACCCGTCGCACTTTAAAAAAAAAAAAAAAACAAGCGAAAAAAAAAATTAATCCATGTTCGCCCTTCGAGGGCACTCCGCGTCCTGAGCTCTGCAGGGCGGGTCAAGGCTTATAAAGCCTTGCCCCGCCCTGCAATTAGGCTTAGAACACTCTGATTGGTGGGTTTAAGCCAATCAGAGTGCTCTGTGTCATTTTACACAGCGTGGGAAAATTCAAAATAACTTTCCCACGCTGTGTAAAATGACACAGAGCCCTCTGATTCAAGCCACCCAATCAGAGTGCTCTGTGTCATTTTACACAGCGTGGGAAAGTTCTTTTGAATTTTCCCACGCTGTGTAAAATGACTCATAACACTCTGATTGGTGGAAAATTCAAAATAACTTTCCCACACTGTGTAAAATGACACAGAGCACTCTGATTGGGTGGCTTGAAAGCAGAAGTCAAATGGTAAGTTTAATTTTTTTTTACAGGTTAGTTATTTTATTCCCCCCTCACTATTTTTAGGATGAGGGGGGTAGGTAGGGGATAGTTTTTTTTTTGGGTGGGGGGGTGACTAGGGGCTTGGGACCCCTAGTCACCTTGATTGGGGGGGGTGTTTCATTTAGGGCCCCCACCCACCGCTCAGGGGTGGGGGCCAGGGGGGGGAGGACAGTAGGTCCCCCCCCTTATTGTTTTATTAGGGCCCCCACCCACCGCTCAGGGGTGGGGGCCAGGGGGGGAGGACAGTAGGTCCCCCCCCTTATTGTTTTATTAGGGCCCCAACCCAACGCGCAGGGGTGGGGGCCAGGGTGGGGACAGTAGGTCCCCCCCCTTATTGTTTTATTAGGGTCCCCTCCCACCGTGCAGGGGTGGGGGCCAGGGGGGAGGACAGTAGGTCCCCCCCCTTATTGTTTTATTAGGGCCCCCACCCACCGCGCAGGGGTGGGGGACAGGGGGGGAGGTCAGTAGGTCTCCCCCCTTATTGTTTTATTAGGGCCCCCACCCACTGCTCAGGGGTGGGGGTCAGGGGGGGAGGACAGTAGGTCCCCCCATCTTTATTTAGGGCCCCCACGGGCGGGGGGGTTATTAGTTTTTTTGTTTTTGTTTTTTTACAGTGAGCAGCTATAAGCTGCTCACTGCTTACTACACATGCCCCTACTTGCGATATAGCGAGTAGGGGCATATTATTTACTAATACTAAGTAATCTTTACTTAGATATTTGTAAATGTGGCTGAAAGACCAATTTAGGTCTTTCAGCCTTTTAGTAGATAACTCCCTGATACCGTGGGAATTTGGGAGTTATCTACTAAGCGGCTGCAAGATGCAGCCGTGGCAATGAATAGAATCGGAGTTTCATTCATTAGAATGAAATTCCGATCCGAATAAAGTGCCGAATTGCGTTCTAAACGAAACAAACATACTGTTCTAATTCAGTTAGAACGCAATTCGGCAGTTTTGTGTAAAGTGACAGGAAGCATCGCGGGAACACAGAGGGAAGGTAAGGATCATGGGAAAATTGCTCTGACCAGCGGAAATGAAGCACACTTTGCTCCTCCGCTGGTCATAGCTGGTCAAGCGGAGGAATCCTCCATAAGGCAAAGAGTCCCTACTTGGTCTTATGATTTTAAAGAAAACTAAAGAAGACAGGAAGAAAAGAATAACAGATCCTGAGAGAGGGGGAGAAGAGGAAGGGATTGAGGAAAGGTAAGTTCGGCATGACAGTGCCGCTTTAAAGACTATATATATTTTCTCAGAGATATTATAAACTATACTGCGCAATTGGGTGTATTTCTATTCATCCACAGATCTCAGAAACATATCGTGAGGAGGGGTGGGTCACCTGTATGGACACAGAGGCTATTCAAACTAGAGCTAAGTCCATAGCTCTCCGTTTGTGAGTTTATATACTACTCATTAATAATAAATGTATATAAGTGTGATCTATACTATGTATGATTATCTTTTATAGATATTTTTCCTGACGATTTTTCAGTGAAACTTTGCTCCAAACTCTAAAAGGTGATTAATTTCTTTACATATAAGTGCTACATTCTTAATTTGTTTTGTGTGTTGAACCCATAATGGTAGACCCATGAATTGACATGGTTGGTCCCGTCAATGAAACCAAAGGAATGGATGACTCCCTGGTGTGATTAGCATGGACAGGTATGTGTCCCTCCATTTTATATGAGTGAACCCATCTTTGGTGTGGAGGAGATCTCCCAGCAGATGAGTACATCCATCTCGAAGTGACCATACACCGCGAATATATTGGGTAGGAATAGGATGGTGATGGGTTGGTAGTCGTCCAACTTCTTTTGACCATAAAGATATCGATGAGTTAACCAGTGACGTCTGGAGAGAATTGCCCAGCGTTTCTGGTGAATAAGGTGTAAATCTCCTCATCTATGAGGTTTGTGGTCCTCCGATACCTGCAGGGGAGGCAGTTATGGAAAAGGGGAACTGCGACCACCAAGGGTTGAACAGATATCCTGATAAAGTATTAGCTAGCTTACCACACTGGGTCATTCTGCACGGGAGTATAGAGGAATTCTATGACATATCCTCCGACCATCTGGAGTATTCTAACATCCATAGAGATTGTTTCACCAATTGAGAAAAGGAGACCTTTGCCCGTGGTTACATCATGAGGGCGTTGAAACAGGAGATATCTACGATTATACCTGTTTCTTTAGTACCGTTAGGCACCACTCTCTGAACTGAAGATCATTAGCCAATGGACCCCATTCCTTTTCCCCAACTCTACGGGTTTGGTGCCCAACTTGGAAAGGGCCGCATTGCGGTGTTTGGCCCCTATGCCATGTTTGTAGTGCTCAGTATGCGTATAGCTTGTTGCGCTAGTTTACTGTAATGTTGTGCTACATTGTTGGGGAAAAGTGGATGAGCACATGCGGCCTGGAATTGAACCCGCCGATTCACCCTAGTTATGTCCCACGAAGTTGGGGTCGGTACCACTGAGGGGGATCACCCTGAAGAGTATGTGTGGAATAGATGCGTCCCCTAGTGGCATCATAGAGGTGATGTGGTATGGTACTGTTCTGGCATGCAGTCCATATATAGCACCAAGAAGGGGGGTCACCCCTTTAACGGTGTCTCAGTGATGTTTGAATGCTCTGGGGGTCACCCCTAGAAACTGCTCGCCATTACTTGTAATGTGTATATATATATATATATATATATATATATATATATATATATATATATATATATATATATATATATATATATATATATATATATATATATATACACACACACACAATACACAAGATCCAGCGCACTCACCCATCCACTAAACAGCAACTTCAATGTTGAAAGATTTTATTTGTTTTTTTTAAAAACACCTAATCTAGGCAAAAACAATGGGGGTTTAGTTACATTATATGATCATACAGTGCATAAGCCTGCCACAACGTCAATGTACCCCATCTTTGGCAGGTCCTACACTAACAGCCTAATGTCTGCTCTTATGAGATTAACCACTTACTTGAGGAAATAAATTCCATCTGGGGCTCTCTGCAGTACAAGGCTAAATAGGGCCCTGGGATGAGGCACCTGTGACAGGGAGGGGTGCAAAACCAATGAGTTGGCTAGACTCCCAAATATAGCAAACCCCCCCCTTGTTATATATATACATATATATATATATATATATATATATATACACATATATATATATATATATATATATATATATATATATATATATATATATACACTGGAGTTCACCCTAGCGATACGGGGGTCACCCCAATAATAATAATAATGTGCGTAGTAATCCTTTGGGGAATGCACATATGGGAGTGAGGGGATCACCCCAGTAGTAAGGGGGGTCACCCCAATAATAATAATAATGTGCATGGTAATTCATTGGTGAATACACATCTGTGAGTGGGGGGTCACCCCAGTAGTAAGGGGGGTCACCCCAATAATAAAGTGCTTAGTAATCCGTTGGTGAATGCACATCTGTGACAGGCATTGAAAAAAAAAAAAACCTGCAGGAATTGTGTAGAACAGCCCAGATCGTCGGAATCTAACAGAGCTAAGGCTCAGGCCCTCAGTAAGGAAGAGGAGGCTCTGCTTAGCAGAAAAAAAATGGAAAACAACAAGCATTGTATAGGATGGGAATAAAGGGGGTAAGACAGGAGATGGAACAGGAGGGCAATCCGGTATAAATAGTAATTCAGTAAACTAAATCCAAGTACAATACAACAAAAGGAATAAAATCTGCTCAGAACAAAATACTATGACCCGTGCCTGGCTGGAGCAGCAAAGAAAGAGGAAGTGATATGCCTGTCAGGGCTTTATATGGAATGTGTTACTTGTTTCTGATTAGTTTGAGTTTTATGATTGACTTGTGCTGCTGGAGGCATAAGTAAAGAAAGATTATGCAAAATATGAAGCCTCCTGTCGTGTTGTAAAATTGGGAATAACTTACTCATGGACGAACTGACTTCAAAAGTCAGACATTCAATTCCTTCTAACAGAGTTTGTGATCCATATCGAAAGTTTACTACTAACAAGAATAGATAAGAAAACCACATTGTACACTTACAGTCGGGGAATCACATGAATAGGCGTGAATATCAGCATTAGAACATATTTTGGGTTTTTGGGGGATTTTTTTATTGTTGGTTGATTTGTTTGTGTGTTTCATACTTTGTTCCTTCTCTCTCTTTGAGATTAGTTATTTTTAATTTATACTTGAGAAATTTTTGTGGGAAATCTAAATTGTAAAATATTATAAAACAAAACTGACTTTACTTTTTTATTTTTAAGACTTGACAATGAATGCATTTTGTGTATGTCTATAATGTATAATATATGTCTGTTTGAATTTCTTACATAAATTAAGAATTAAAAAAAATAATATATATAAATCAGAGGGGTATATTGCACGTTATAATAAGCATGCAAATAGGGCTTGCAAAAGAGTGATAAGATGGACTAAACTAGAAAATGAAAATCTCATAACCAGAGACCAACACCAAAAAGTAGTTGTTTTTTTTTCAGTACTAATGCCAAAAAGGTTAAGAGTTAAAGTACTGGTCCATTAGAAAGTTTTTAGGCACTTAAAAAAGTTACACACAAAAAGTTACTAGTAAAACTGAAATCAGTTGGTTAATTGGACAAAAGTAGTAAGCGGAAGGCCTCAGGGTTCTGGGCCCACTTCTCTTTAATCTATATATAAATGATCTTGAAGTGGATAGTGAAAGTCATCTTTAGGTGTTTGCAGATGACATTTAACTAGAAAAGGTAATACAGTCTGAACATGATATAACTTCATTACATAGGGATTTTTATAAATTGGGGAACTGTGTAGGCATGTGGCAGATAAGAATCAACACAGATAAATTCAGTCATGCATTTTGGAATAAGGAACCCACAAGCCAATTAAAAGGACTTAGGAACAAATATAGATCACAAAATGGGCAACAGTATGCAATGCCGGTCTGTTGTTTCAAAAGCTAGCAAAGTGCTTTCGTCTATAAAAAGTATTGATTCATGTGATCTGTCAGGATATTTATATCGGCAGACATTTTGTGCTAAGAAAGAAATTAAAAGTGTATATTGCCAGAGTAACTCAGAACAGAGCAGACTCCATTTTGCTATCTTCAGGATAACAAACACATAATTTCCTTGATTTCACTAACCACTGAGCTAAGGAATGCATTATATAAACACAGACACTAGTGATAGAGAAGACTAAGTAATTAATTTTACTTTCTACATTTTACAAGGTTCCATTGTAAGTAAGGGGTGAAACTGAGTTTAGAACTGTCAACTTTACAAATTACGATTAAAGTAGTTGCCACAAAGACTGAGACAAACACTTTGAACTGACAGCAAATTTAAGTTATGGTAGTCATTTTAGATAAGCCAAATGACGTCAAAATTGTCATCAGGAAAAGTTAACTCTTTCCTGGATAGGAAGGTTTAGTTAGGCAAGACTGCCCCCTATGGATCAAATACCTAAATTGCGATTCATAGATTGAACATACCTTTCAGTTTCCTATTGGCTTATCAACTAATGACGTACAGAGAGTCTGACCCTTTAAAAGTTAGGACAAAGGGAAGAGAGAGGTTAGTTGGTAGAGAGACGAGTTGGAGTTTGGGCAATCCGATTCGGACATTCAGAGAGAGAGACTCAAGAAACGCTCTCTGGGACTAACACTCTACTCTTAAACTCTCTTGGACACTCAACTCTTAAACTCCTTGACACTTAGAATTTTACTCTGACTTTCTAACCAACACCACTTTTCTCTATCACTCACGCACCTCCATACAACCAATCAAGTTCCTGGGACTACCTACTCATCTGATGAGAATATCTATGTAACTGGTAATTATGCTGGTTTATTTAATTTATCTTAATTAAAATGTACTAATAGCATGATATATGACTGGATAAATCACGGTCAGATTTCAATATTTAGAAATCTTAGTTAACTAAAGAATATATAGTTATAAACATTCCATTCTGCAGGTGGAATTAAGAATAATTATATATTAATGTGATATTATCACATGTTAGCATACCGCTGTTTTTGTCCAGGTATATTGATTTGCTCTAATATAAGATAAGATATCTTTTTAGGCAAATTAAAATTCGGCTTATAGAATCTGGTAGATTATTCTTATTGGATGGTTCCAGGAAATGACTAATGAGCTTGTTTCGAATGTTATTTTAATTGAAAATTACATGAGAATAGGATACTATATGCCCAGGAGGATCTAGCCAACATTGAATGGGTTACTCAGTTGATTTAACTGTTAGCCAAGGTTTTATGGCTTTTCGCTGTGTGAAGCTTGCCCTCATAAATCTTAAGTGACAGATGATGCTGTTAGCCATTGGAACGTGTATAGCCATTCCATTGTATTGCATACTTATGTTATACTAAATATTCACTAATTAATATCATGCATGCTGCCTAATATTATTGTTATGTTATATGTCACAATAAATTAAATCTATTTTTATAACACATTGTGATCTTAATTGTATGGAACACATTTCACTTATTTGATAAACGATCTCTAAGATCTAAGAGAATTGAAATAGTGGGCAATTCTCGACTGTTTAATATTATCATCCCATAAATATCCCCACAGATCAAAATATAATTTAGCTTCAGAGGAAATACAATAGCACTATACAGGGTCAGTATGAACTATTATGTGCTAACCATTGAGACTTGAATAAAGGCATTTTCACTTACAGCAGAGAACAGTGTTCTTTATAGTAAGAACAATAGAAATGTGGAATTCTCTGCCTAAGGAGGATGTGTTATCAGATTCTATAAATAATAAAAAAAGGCTTGCATGATTTCTTTGCATAAACAGAATATTTAAAGGGTCACTATAGTCACCAGAACAACTACAGCTTGTTGAATTTGTTCTGGTGAGTAGAATCATTACCTTCAGGCCTTTTGCTGTAAGCACTGTCTTTTCAGAGAAAAAGCAGTGTTTACATTACAGCCTAGTGATAACTTCACTGGCCACTCCTCAGATAGCTGTTAGAGATCCTTCCTGGGTCATGGCTGCCTAAAATGCATCCAAACATTCAGTGTCTCCTCCCTCTGCATGCAGTCACTGAACCTTCCTCATAGAGATTCATTGACTCAATTAATCTCTATGAGGAGATGCTGATTGACCAGGGCTTTGTTTGAATCATGCTGACTCTGTCCCTGATCTGCATCTTTGTCAGAGTCAGCCAATCCTATGGGAAAGCACTGTGATTGGAACAGGCTACCACTTCTGATGATTTCAGCAGATTGCTTGTTTTTCTGAGGCAAACAGCATGCAGAGATACAGCTTCAGGCTTGAATACAGTAAGATTTTGCCATATTTATGGAGGCACTGAGAGTGTGTTTGACAGAGAGTATCCTTGTGTGTGTGTGTGTGTGTGAATGTATGTCTCTGTGAGCATGTTTGCATTTTTGTCTGAGATCGTATGTGTATGGGGTAGCTGCTTGAAGTTTGTTGTGTGCATGGGGGGGTGATGGTGAGAGGGGGGTAATGTGAGAAGGAAGAGAGGGGATGTGATGTGAGAGGGGATGATGTGAGAAGGAGAGGGGGATGTGTGATGTGAGAAGGAGGGGAGGGGGGGTGCTGTGAGAAGGAGGGGGGTGCTGTGAGAAAGATGGGGGTGCTGTGAGAAGAAGGGGTTTGATGTTGAGGGTGAGGGATCTGGGGTTCATGGTTGGGGGTGATGGTGAGGGGTGATGCTGAGGGGGTGGGGGTGAGGCTGAGGGGAAGCAAGACTGAGGGGGTGAGTCGAGGCTGAGGGGGTGGGAGGCTGGAGAGTGGTGTGGGGGCTGAGAGCGGGTGATGCTGAGTGTGGTGATGCTGAGGGTTGTGGGGGGTGGTGAGGGTGGTGGAGGGTGGGCGGAGGCTGATGGTGTTGGGGAGGGTGGTGGGGGGTGGTGGAGGCTGAGGGTGGTGTGGGGGGTGAGGCTGAGAGTGGTAGGGGTGGTGAGGTGAGGCTGAGGGTGCTGAGGGTGCTGAGGAGGCTGAGGGTGGTGGGGGGTGGTGAAGCTGAGGGAGGTGGGGGGCAGGGTGGTGAGGTAAGGTGAGGGTGGTGTGGGGGATGAGGGTGGTGTGGGGGTGGTGAGGCTGAGGGTGGTGTGGGGGTGGTGAGGCTGAGGGTGGTGTGGGAGGGTGAGGCTGAGGGTGGTGAGGGTGGTGGTGAGGTGAGGTGTTGGTGGGGGCTGGTGAGGCTGAGGGTGGCATGGGGTGGTGAAGCTGAGGGTGGTGGGGTGGTAAGGCTGAGGTTGGTAGTTGGTAGGGGTGGTGAGGCTGGGTGTGGAGGGTGGTGAGGCTGATGGTGGTGGGGGCAGGAGGCTGAGGAGTGGTGGGGTGGTGAGGCTGAGGGTGGTGGGGGTGAGGGTGGTGGGGGTGGGAAGGCTGAGGGTGGTGGTGAGCTAGTGGGGGGGGTGGGGATGCTGAGGGTGGTGAGGGGTGGTGAGGCTGAGGGTGGTGGTAGGTGGTGAAGCTGAGGGAGGGGTGGTGAGCTGAGGCTGAGGGTGGTGGGGGATGAGGGTGGTGGGGGGGATGAGGCTGAGGGGTGGTGGGTGGTGAGGCTGAGGTGGTGGAGGTGGTGGGGGATGGTGAGGTGAGGGTGTTGGTGGTGGGGGGTGGTGAGGCTGAGGGTGGTATGGGTGGTGAAGCTGAGGGTGGTGGGGTGGTGAGGCTGAGGTTTGTGGGGGGTGGTGAGGCTGATGGTGGTGGGGGTGGTGAGGCTGAGGTGGTGGGGCTGGGAGGGTGGTGGGGGGTGGTGGTGGTGAGTGTTGGGGTGGTGGGAAGGCTGAGGGTGGTGGGTGAGGCTGGTGGGGGGTGGGGGAGGCTGAGGGTGGTGGGGGTGAGGCTGAGGGTGGTGGGGGTGGTGAGGCTGAGGGTGGTGTGGGGGGTGAGGCTGAGGGTGGTGGTGAGGGAGTTGGGGTGGTGGGAAGGCTGAGGGTGAGCAGAACCTACCTTTTCTTCCCTGGTGGTCCAGTGGGCTCCCTGGTGGCCACTGCTTCCGGTCTGCAGCTTCGCAGAGCTGCAGACCATGTAATCTCGCGAGACCATCAGAGCGTTGCCGCGGTAACCCGTGGCAACGCTCTGATTGGCCAATTCTCGCAAGACACATGGTCTGCAGCTCTGCTCACTGCGGTCTGTCTGTGGTGGCTGGACGGGCAGCCAGGAGGAGCCTCCTGGAATCAGTCTGCCCACAGGCAGTTTAGGCGGCCGAGAGGCCCCAGCCAGCGCGAGGCCTTAGGCGGCCGCCCTTATTAGAGAGCCGCCTCTGCAGAGAGCAACGGCGATAGTGGGCACCCCTGTCTAGATCCGTTCGTAATGGGGAAAGGGTCTGATGAGAAGCCAGCATTTAAGACCTTCGCTGAGGGTGCAGAGTACAGGGCCCTGACTGCTAACATCCCCGGGATGTTACATTTGTTCAGGACCCCTTCCATGAAGCCCCAGTGCAAGCGGTCAAAGGCTTTTTCTGCGTCGAAGGACATTATTAAGCCTTCCTTCTGTGTGCCTTGCAGTCCACAAATTATGTCTAAGACCTTTCTAGTGTTGTTGCTGCCTTTGAGACCCTTGACAAATCCCACTTGGTCCGAGTCGATTATGGTTGGTAAGACTATGCTCAGCCTAGCCGCTAGCACTTTAGCAAACAGCTTGATGTCTGTGTTAAGCAGGGATATAGGACGAAAGTTTTGGGGCTGGGCAGGTGGCTTGCCGGGTTTGGGGAGTGTCACTATATGTGCTAGCTGGCATTCTCCTGGAAGTGTACCTAGGTCAATGGCTTCATTGTCAAATGTGGGGTGTGTGTTCCTGAAGCATTTGTAGTAGCAATTAGTGAATCCATCTGGGCCTGGGGCTTTATTGTTGGGCAGTGCAAGTATTGCTTTGTTAACTTCAGATTCTAAGATTGGGGAGGAAAGTAATTGGTTTTGTTCTTCCGTTAGTTTGGGCAGGGGAAGAGGGTCTAGGTATCGCTCTATGTCTGGGAGTGTCGGCTGGTGGAGGGATGCGTCATGTTTTAGATTGTATAGCGAGGCATAGTACCTGGCAAATTCGTTGCTGATGTCTTTCGGAGCTATAATTAGGTGGGCGATTATTATTAGGTGTTATTTTTTGGGGGGCTGGCTTGCTGGTTTCGTAGTCTATTTGTTAACATCTTGCCCGCTTTGTTGCCCTGGGCGTAGTGTGATGCTTTAAGTTTATGTAATCTATATCCCGTCTTCTCTAGGGCCTGTTGGTTAATTTGCCTAGTTATATGTTGAATTTTGGCCTGCAGGGTGGTGGATGGGGTCGCTTGGTTCTGCCTGGTTAAGTCCTTGAGGTCTTTTTGCCAGCCCACTAATTGTGTTTGTGATCTTTTACAAAGGTATGAGGCCCTCCTTATCAGTAAGCCTCCGATGACTGCTTTGTGTGTTTGCCAGATGTTCGCCTGGGTGGTCTCGTCAGGACTATTCTCCAAGAAGAACAGTCTCATCTGTGTGTCTATGTCTTTTGTGAATGAGGTGTCCTTCAGGAGAAACTCATTTAATCTCCATGTGCTGCGGTGGGTAGGATCATAGGAATCCTTAAGTGTTAGAGTCACCGGGGCGTGGTCGGACCAGGATATCCCCCTAATTTCACATTGAGTCATTTGGTCTAACACCTGACCATTTAGAAGGAAGCCATCTATACGCGAGTATGAATTATGCACTGAGGAGTGGAACGTAAAGGCTTTTTCGCTAGTGTGTAGTAGTCTCCACGCGTCATATAGATGGTATGCGTGGAGCAATTTATGTATTGCCTTGCATTGCCTTTTTAAGGGTCTAAGTCTGGGACTGTGTACAGGGAGAGTAGTATCCATAGATGGGTCTAAGACATGATTGAAGTCTCCGCATATTACCGTAATGCCCTGTTGTTTTTCTACTATTGTGGTTAGGATTTTGTGAAGGTAGTTTCTTTGCTCAAAGTTGGGTGCATAAATGTTGATGATAGTGTACAGTATTCAGTTAAACGTGCCTATGACCATTGCATATCTGCCCTCCCTCTCTAGTGCATGTGAGTGGGGTGTGAACGCCACATGTCTGCTAATCAGTATAAACGTTCCTTTTGCCTTCATTGGAGAGGTAGCATGAAATTGGTTGGGGTATTCCCTACTCAGGAGTTTTGGGTGGGTATTCTTCTTGAAATGGGTCTCCTGTAAGCATACAACATCCGCTCTTTGTGAATCAAGTTCTCTGCTCAGGAGGTGTCTTTTTACCGGGGCGTTTAGTCCCCTTACGCTGTGTGTGTATATATCTTCATGGGGGTCTGAACCCCGTTGTGAATATCAGAGCTAGGTTTAGCAAATTAGTTCTATTAGTAAAAAAAATAATGAAATAAAAGTCAGGAGTGATTAACAAGTATATTTCCAGCAGAATGATTGTCCTTATAGCATAATAACCACTGGGACCGCTTAGGATTACTATGGATACTTTGTATCAAAAAGAAGTTGCTGTACTTGCCGGCTGTCTGTGAGGTTGGCGTGCGTCCCAAACTTCACTCTGGATGGTGAATACTGACAGCCCGTCGGTCCCCAGATCGTGGATGCTGTCCGGAAAGGAGAGAAGTTCCTTCTGCCGGCTCCAAATTATGTTCGTACCCTGCTTTCTGCTTGTCTTACGCGTTTTGTGGGTGTCAGCCCCACTTCATCAGAGACATAATAGGGCATCGATATGATACTCATAGGATACATGCATATATAAGAGTTAAAACATACAGAATGAGTAAAACAGAAAATTATTAGAAGATTGTATGTGTATGTTTGTAAATTAGTGGTTAGGAATTTCGGATAATAGTAGATATAAAAATGGATATAAAAAAAAAATCCAAAAAAAAAATCGCTGTATAGAAATGCTTAAGAATCCTATATGGGGGTTAAAAACATAAAATGAATGGTATTAATAATCAGTTTAATGGTAATCTTTCCTTATAATTTGTTAGGTATCACTTTTAGGTATCACTAATATGTTATAAGAATATGTAAAAGCAGGGAATCAAATTAAATATGGAGAATCAAATTAAATGGTATGCAGAAGTATCTATAGTGGATTTTTATCGATCAGTAAACAATACGATGACCTTAGAGAATAAAGTGATTAAAATATATCACTACTGTGTTATGAGAGTATGTAAAAGCAGGGAATCAAATAAAATGGGGAGAATCAAATTAAATAGTATGTAGGAGTATCTGTAGTAGATTTTATCGATCAATAGGCAATACGATGACCTTAGAGAATAAAATGATTGTAATGGGTGGAATGAGGTGCACATAGATGCTAATATGCAGATAAAATGGATAAATATAAAAAATAGATGAAAACTAGGATAGACAAGAAAAGATGCCAATATGTGAATGAAATAATATGTGAAAACCACAGGGACTATTCTGAGCTTTCTGACAGTAAACGACGACAAAGTGCAATAGAGGAGTGGTGTATAATTACATCAGTCCAATTAATGTGAACCATGGAGATTCTAAAGTGCAATAATAAGAATAGTAGTAGGTGTAGATGGGAAGAAAAAAAAAATAAAGAAAAAAAAAAATGAGTGAATCAAGTGAATAGTGTGAATTTAATATATGATAATACAATAGAAATACGTCCATTATCTATAAAAATGCATTCAGTTCAAAATCTATGTTAAGGCCTTTGGGGGCCAGAGTCTCTAGGTGGAATATCCACCTTGCTTCGGTTTGATCCATATTTTTTTCTATGTCGCCCCCTCTCCAATGGACATCTACCTTTTCAATGGGTAAAAATCTCAGTCCTGTAGGGTCTCCTCCATGAAAGTCTCAAAAATGTTTTGAAAGATTATGCGTCTGGAGTCCATTTTTAATATTCCGGATGTGTTCCACCCTCCTTATCTTTAATGCCCTTTTAGTTCGTCCTACATATTGTTTTAGACACGGGCATGTGATGAGGTAGATCACCCCTTTTGTGTCACAATTCATGTTGGTCTTTATGTCGTACTCTTCCATATTGTCCATAGATGTGAATTTGGTAATTTCAAGTTCCAAAAGGGGATTGTTTTTACATGCAACACACTTCCTGCATCGTTTAAAGCTTTTCGTAGCTGTTCTGTCCTGTGCAGGCCCGGACTGGCCATTGGGCATACCGGGCAAATGCCCGGTGGGCCGCGATGGCCGTGGGGCCGAGGCCGGCAGTGGATCTCTCCTGCCAGCCCCTGCAGGGCCAGCGCTATCCGAGCGCTGGCCCTGCTCTGTGCCTTCATGGGCCGGTGGGGAGATCAAAGATCTCCCTCACCGGCCCAGAGGCATGGAGATGCGGCCGCCGGCAGGAGAGGGAGGGAGGCAAAAGAGAGGACCGGCGGAGCTCTAACCAACAGCTCCGCCGGGTCCTCTCGCAGGATTCTGAGCGTTGCCACGGTTACCATGGCAACGCTCAGATCTCGCGAGAGTGAACTCTAGCCTGCAGGTTAGAGTTCACTCTCACCACTGGACTACCAGGGAAGGCAGCATGGTTCCCCTCCTCCATGGATACTCGGCTCCCCACCTCCTCCCAAGGTAAGAAGGGAGAAGGGGATATAACTTTTTTTATTATATATAAAAAGATTATATTTAAATTTAAATAAACACTCACACACACTCACACACAGCACCCAGACACACACAGCACCCAGACACACACAGCACCCTCAGACACACACAGCACCGTCAGACACACACAGCACCCTCAAACACACACAGCGCACCCAGACACACACAGCGCACCCAGACACACACAGCACTCAGACACACACAGCACCCAGACACACACAGCACCCTCAGACACACACTGCACCCAGATACACACGCAGAACCCAGACACACACACAGCACCCAAACACACAGACAGCACCCAAACACACAGCACCCAAACACACAGCACCCAAACACACACAGCACCCAGACACACACAGCACCACACACACAGCACCTCAGACACACACAGCACCCTCAGACACACACAGCACCCTCAGACACACACAGCACAGACACACACACCCCCAGACACACACAGCACCCAGAACCCAGACACACACAGCACCCAGACACACAACCCAGACACCACAGCACCCAAACACACAGCACCCAGACACACACAGCACCCCCAGACACACACAGCACCCAGACACACACACACAGCACCCAGACACACACAGCACAGACACACAGACACACACAACGCACCCACACACACACACAGCAGCACACAGACACACACAGCGCACCCAGACACACACACACAGCAGCACCCACACACAGCACCACCCAGACACACAGCACCCTCAGCACACACACAGCGCCCAGACACACACAGCACCCAGACACACACAGCACCCAGACACACACAGCAGCCCAGACACACACAGCACCCAGACACACACACACAGCAGCACCCAGACACACACACAGCACCCAGACACACACACAGCACCCAGACACACACAGCACCCTCAGACACACACAGCACCCAGATACACACACAGCACCCTCAGACACACACACACACAGCACCCTCAGACACACACTGCTCCCTCAGAGAGACAGCACCCTCACTCACACAGCACCCTCACTCACACAGCACCCACACACAGCACACTCCCACACATATACAGCACACACACACACATATATATATATATAATAAATAAAATAACCCTCAGTGAGTTAACAGACAAAAAAATTTAGAAACCTAGAATGTGACGGCAGATAAAAACACCTTCACACACAGCACCCCTCTTACACACACACACACACACACACACACTGCACCCTTCACACACACACACACTGCGCCCCTCACACATACAGTACGTCCAAATATAAATATATATATATACACAAACTACAGCACCCCTCACACGGCACCACTACACACATTACACTCCAGATACATGCTAGATCCCTTACCTATATGCACTCTTAATCCTCTACACACAAAACACACACACATACTATCTCCTATACACACTCTGAGTCCTTTATACACTAGATCTCCTACACACACACTGCTCCTAGCCACACATATTACACCACAAACACAAATTAAATTGACCTATTTACACAAAACCACACCACACTACACACACGCAATCCCACAAGCAGGCTCCAAACACATGCATCATACGCTTTCCTGGCCCTTTTGTCCTCTGGTATCCCACTTGTGGAGACACCAGAGACAATTTAAAAGCAAACACAGCACAAGCATGTTATTAAATTTGCTTGCGCTGTGCAGAACAAATACAGGGCCTTTTTCTAATGCTAGAGCTCTTTAGCAGGGCTCTGCGCATTAAACCAACATGCTCACTTTGAGAGGGGGCGTGTTTGTCTCTAGCCCCGCCCCCTACTTCGGGGGCCGCTCTGATTGAAAAATGCCCGGGCCTAATTTTTTTACCAGTCCGGCCCTGAGTTAGGATGTAATTACACACACACACACACACACACATATATATATTTTAATTATTTAAACGTATTTTAATTATTGTGTGTGTGTATATATACATATATATGTCATTTAATTCTAAGTGTATTTTTATATAATATATAAATATATATACACATATATCTATATATAAATATATATATACACATATATCTATATATATATATAAATATATATACACACACACACACACGCAGGTATATATTTAAATTCGTAATGCACCAAATAATAATGTATGTATATGTGTGTATATATATATATACACATATATACATACATACACACACACACATATACATACATTATTATTTGGTGCATTATGAATATATATATATATTTATTTTTTTTCATGCAGTTCTTTGGTCTGTTTCTGGGACCAGGCAATCGCTCTGCAAAAGTGATCACATGGTCCGTGGGGTCCTAATTTGACGAGGGGACGGTCTGTGCTGTCAGGCAGTTGTTCAGAAGTGGATCGCAGATCTCCTGGGGCTCCTACGTCATTCCATGCTGCCGCAATGGCTTTAAAGCCTGTTAATACAGGGACAGCATGGAATGCCGTAACGGCGGGCAGAGGTTAAGCTCAGCCCATTGGCAAAGCTTGCAAAAGATAACATTCATCATAAGAAATAGTAAACGTTAGTTTATCTTGAATGTAAAAACAAAAAAAAAACACAAAAGCAAAAAAGGAAATGGAGTAATTTTAAAACAACCCTGAAAAATGACAGTGCCACTTTTTTCAAAACTATATGAATAAGTACTGACAGTTTTGCAAAATAACTTCTGTAAAAACTCCACAAAATAATTTTATGATATATGATAGCATAGGTAATGACCAATACACTCAACCCTAAATACTTGTGTACGGGGCCTAAGTTAAGATGGCGCGTGCCGCATTTCAGTGTGCAGCGGCCCACACGCATACCTGGCCTCCCTCCCGCCAATCCACTTCTGAATGTTGTGGCAAGGAGGAAGAGGTCCCTATATGTGTGAAAGCTGCAGCTGACGTCGGCATTTACCAACAACAGAGCTCCAAACAGAGACATGCCACATCACAGAATAAGCAGCCATATTAAGGTTTGCTCCAGATAGGTCTTGCTTTCTAATTTATATTTATGGGCGAGGAAATGGGGATCAGGGAGCAGAGGGAATACTACTGTGATGTCTCAGCATGCCCTCACACCACCTGCTGTATTGTATTGTAGAGCCATTAAAGGACCACTCTAGGCACCCAGACCACTTCAGCTTAATGAAGTGGTCTGGGTGCCAGGTCCAGCTAGGGTTAACCCATTTTTTTATAAACATAGCAGTTTCAGAGAAACAAGAGGAAGATAAGAAAAAGAGAGAGAGAGAGAGAGAGATAAAAAGAAAGAAAAAAAGGTACTAATGGGGGGGGGGAGGAGGGGGACGGTGTAATAGGGGGGGAGGGTAGTGGTAAAGGGGGAAGCCACCACAGGCTGGGCTATTACGTTTGGAGTAAGGGGGGTACTTAGGTTAGCAATGGAAAACATGAACCCCATGCATATAAAAAGATGAAATATTCAATTAGAATCAATGGCAAAGTTATGGGCCTATATGTCTCCTCCCAGAGGCACCCAACTGTCAGCACATCCATTGAGACCAATAAAACCAGGTACCATTGTTGTCTGTCAGAAGCCAAGTGAATTATCTTTTTACAAGATCAAATCTCTTCCACCCTTTTTATCCAATCCCAGGAAACATTTAAAAGCATCTTTACTGTTGCATAATATAAGTTCCCATTTTCCTTTTCAAATAATGTATTTATTGTATAGAACTCTACACATAAAATAAGACAAAAAGCAGCACTGCTGAAGCAGTAAAATATGGACTCTGCTATTCATTTTTTTTTTTTTGGAAGGGTGGGGATATTTGGCATGGTGGGAGAGTATAGCTGAGGTTGTGTATGCAAAGGGGTGAAGATAGAAATATGTCCCTCCCTCCATTAACTTTTATGAACACTCCAAAAGTCTGCATTTTTGCAAAATATAAACAAATGCATTTTGGAGGTAAGCCATTCAGAAGAAAGTAACTAGCCAAAATAATGAAGTTTTTGTTGTGACAGAAATAAGACAAAAAGATTCTTTCAGTTCAGAAAACAGAATGTCAGAGGTTACTGTGTCAAAAAGGTCAATAAAACGGTGTTCCTTTTTGTTAGGGCAAAGTGCTTTAAAGAATTATGAAGCAGTTCCACTTTGTGGCCTCATTAGTCCAGTGTTACATGCCATCAAAGATCCTCCTCGTCACACAAGGCAGGAACACTGCACAAACCTTCTAAACAAGTCTGCTTTGCTGAAGTGGTGATGAACAAAGAGCCTAACAGTGGGGGGCAATGGAAGAGGGCAGAGGAAAGAGGCATCGTCAGTCTGTTCTATAGCTAGTCATAAGCTGTTAATTCCAGTTTAACATTCTTCACAAGAGGCTGTTAAATATAGCAAGTTATGGCTTATATTGCTTTCTAAATTATATTTTGCTGGGAGGAAATAGCCTGCCTTTTATACTCCAATAAGTGAACTTTTTAAAGGATTAAAACAAACATTTATGTAGTGAAAACAAGTTTAGAGGTGCTGCAGATGTTAAAGCACTCTGCCTGAGTATTTCATAAAGGTATTGTTTTTATGTTTCATTGAAATTCCATTGAAGTCCAAATATACCATGAGACAAAGTATGGACTTTTCGTAAAGCCTGAGGTTGACAAAACACAGAGCTTCGCTGTTAACTTTTAACCAACCCCAACAGCCATCACAAGAGATGACTGAAGGATTCAGGAATAGTCTTGCTCATTTCAAAATGTACTCTATGGAGGGTCTTACAGTCTCACCGGCTCCTCCATAGACCTCAGTGTTATACTCTTACAATTGTGCATTAGTACAGTACAGCTATAGCGCCTGGCAGGTGAAGCACTAGGAGCTGAAGAGAGTAACCCAGGAGAAGATGGTACCTAACTTCCACTGCAATCTGCATCTCCTGGATACTAATCAGAGATGTCACCTTCAAAAGTCTTTGCAAAATATGCAAAGATCCCTAAAGGTAACAGATCCACGGTAAGTAACCAACCAAACAATAGTCAGAGAGAGGGTGCCAGAAATGCAACTCATTGTGGAATGTGGGATGCCCCGTTCAACAAGTGCAGCAGGTTTTTTCATTGATGATGATAGAT
>OW240918.1:109695143-109713638 GCA_933207985.1 Pelobates cultripes
GACCACCAGGGAATCACCACTGGGACCACCAGGGATGAAAATATGTCCCCCCTCCTCCTCCATAAAGGTAAGAAGGGAGGGGGGACATAGAATATTTGCTTTTTTTAATTAAATAAAGATATATATTATTTTAAAAAGCCCCCCCTACCCTTAACACACACACACACATAGCCCCCATGCTGCCCCCCCATACACACATACTGCCCCCCATGCTGCCCCCCCCATACACACATACTGCCCCCCATGCTGCCCCCCATACACATGCCTTTTACTTTTTTATACTGCTGCTGCCCCATACACATACTGCTTTATTGCCCCATACACATACTGCCCCATACCTTTATACACACATACTGCCCCATACACATGCACTGCCCCCATACACTACTGCCCCATGCCTTCCCCATACACACATACTGCCCCCATACACACATACTGCCCCATGCGCGCCCCCCCATACACACATACTTTCCACTACACACATGCTGCCTCCATGCTGCCCATACACACACATGCTGCCCCCCCCATACAAACACACTGCCCCATACACACACACTGCCCCCCATACACACACACTGCCCACCATACACACATACTCTACACACATACACTATCCCCATACACACACACTGCTCCCCATACACACACACTGCCCCCATACACTGCCGCCCCATACACACACATTGCCCACATTCACACACATACTGCAACTGTTACACACACATACTGTCCCACACATACACTGCATCCCTGACATACACTACCCCCCTACTCACACACTACAACCTTCACACACACACACACACACACACACTGCTCACACACTGTCCACCTCACACACACTGCACCCCTTACACATTGCACCACTCACACACACCACTACTCCTATGCCCTACTACCGCCCCATTTCCCAGCAGACCTCAGGTAAGTTGTCAAACTGTTCTTAAACGGTTTGACTACTTACTCTAGGAGCGGGTCCCGGCACTATTGACACCATAACCACTACACTGAGCTGTAGTAGTTATTGTGTCTGGATTATTTCTTTAAATAATCTACAAGTGCCCCTCCCGAGATCAGGCTCTGGATCCTCCACTGACTTGGAGTGCTCGTAACAAATGCGGTCTGGATTTACAGACCTGCCTATATCCAATCTAGGTTATATTACATGTGTAGCAACTTAAATAAAGATGCAAATTGGGCCAGATACAATAAAAAGGGTCAATAGGGCCAACACACAATGAAAATCGCTTTGCATGCAGCTATAATGCTGTGTAAAAAATATATATAATATAAAATATATATGTATACGAATATATGTATATATATAAACAGAAAAAGTAAAAAAGGAAAAATGAGGAGAAAATAAGAGAAAAACTTAATAGCCCATTTGCATCACTACATTCATAATTTGGATACATATATTTTGCTAAGGCTAACATAGAAAAACTATCTTTTCAATGTCATAATAAATCTTATAGACATTAGTAGAAGATGTCAAGTAATCAAGAATCCAATTTATCTGAATAAATATGAAAAGTGAAAAATAAAATAAAAAATAATAATAAAATATAAAAACAAATCCCAGCAATGTAAATTTGATCATAAAAACATATTTTAAAGAGAAAGAAGTAAATAAAATCGGACATATAATGGCAAATATACTAAAAAATATATATAATAGATCACAAGATAAAAACCCCTATATGATGAGAAAAATAATACTGTATAAGATCCAAAGAGTAAAAATAATAATTTTTTTAATAATAATTTTTCTTGTTTCGTTCTTCATTGCACATAAAAAAGGGTATATAAAAACAACAGATTAATATATGCAGATTAATCAATGAAAACAAGTATATCAAGATCTGTGTTAAGGCCCGAGGGAACCGATGATTTCATCTTGTATATCCATTCGGTTTCCCTCATTGCCAACATTTTTTCAGTGTTTCCCCCTCTCCAATGTGGTGTGATCAAGTCAGTCCCAATACATATAAAATCTCTCAAATTGAAAACATCACAGGTGGTACAGTGTTTAGGAACACTATGTTTCATATTTTTATTATTAATCCCGTTAAAATGTTCAAGTAATCTAATGTGTAGTTTTCTAATAGTGCGTCCTATATACTGGACGCCACAGTTGCATTGTAATAGATATACAACATTTTTGCTCTGGCAATTAATGAAATGCTTTATTTTAAAAACCTCCTTTGTAACAGTGCTCCTAAATTCTATGGTTTTATTTGCCTGAAATTTACAGGTACTGCACCTACCACATTTAAAAAACCCCATAGGTTTCTTGGATAAAAAGTGCTCCTTCTCTTTGCCCTCTTTAGGTAATATACTAGGTGCTAAAATATTTTTCAAATTATTAGTTTTTTTGTATAGCACTTTCGGTCTTGATGGTAAAATCCTTTTTAAATATTGATCCTGCAATAAAATGGGCCAATTCCTTCGTATAGATCTTTCTATTAAATTCGCCCTACCATTATATTTCGTAAGGAAGGCAAAATCAAAATCATTTCTCTGGCTTCTATTATTCATAGTTTTATATTTCTTTTTATCTACTAGGAGATCTTTCCTTTGGAAACCTTCTACCTTTTGTTGAGTTTTAAATAAAAGATCCTCAGGATAATTTCTGTCTTGGAATTTCTTGTTTAAAACCTGTACTTGTTGTTTAAAATCATCCCTATCAGTGCAATTTCTAAAAATCCTCATATGTTGTCCCTTTGGGATATTCATCAACCAATTCCGATTATGGCAACTAGAAAACTCAATGAACCCATTACCATCTGTGGGTTTAAAATAGGTCTTACTTCTTACTCTTCCTTCTTTTATAAATAGAGTCAGATCTAAAAAATTTATATGAGTATTATGAATCTCTTCAGTGAATTTAAGACCATATGTGTTAAGATTAATAAAAGACAAAAACTGCTCTAAAACCTTTCTTTCCCCTTTCCAAATAATTAAAACATAATTCCGACCAGCCGCACGTCATCACGTATGAAGGTGCGCACTGCACGGTTCGCGCATGCGCGATCAATTAATGGCGGCCAGACCGGCGGATTTAAAAGAAGACGAGGACCAACAGCAATTCAGCAAGCTCCTGAGGAAGTCGACATCGACGAAATGCGTTGAGCACCTCCAAGACCCCTGCAGTTTTTGGTATAGCAGTCTTTTTCTACAAGCATTCCATCTCATAGTATTTGTGCACTTTATGCTGTTTTTGAACTACTGGCATTTGCACTTTTGTATTTCAGCACTTGGCACTTTACTATTTTCCCTTGTATGATTATAGCTGCTATCCTTAGGGGTTCTTGGTCCATTTATTTTTAATATTGTTATTTTAATATTGTTATTTTATCTATATTGTGCATGTTGCACTTTTGGATATTACTGTTTCAATAAAGTGGATTTTTTATTTCCACGGATTACTCTTCATTTATGGGATTATTCCATACCATATCGTTATATGCTTTAGTGTTTGTGGTGCCCTGTAGCCTGTACTAGTGTCCAGACATTGTGTTTATATTTATAACTCTGCCAGGGTTATTCACGAAACACTGGATTTTTATGAAAAACAAATGATCCACCACTCTTCAGTACTTAGAAATTATCTTTAATGTTTACTCACAGCAGCAAAGTTTTGACCCAATAATAGAATCTTAATCAAACCTTTGCCTGGGGTTTATCAAGCCACTGCATGGCAAATTGGGGTTATAGGGAGAGTTTCATTCCCCCTTTTGATATTATGGGGATCTTGTTGAATTCATTTATTTTAACTATTTAATGGGGTGGCACACTTGAAGTGATGGACAGCTGACACACAAAGAACCCTCATGCCACCACCGGTTATTTAATATTTGCCCACTGGCTGCTAGCACTGGCAGCTGGCAAATAGCTCAGGTTTTCTTTTTTAAATCCAGGCCCTGGCTTTGAAGAATTTGGTCTTGATTCCAGCTGGATTTGGGACCAGTACAAAATTTGGACCTTGTTAAATATTGTGAACAATGTTTTGCAGTCCGAATGGCCCCATATGCAGCCAGATGGTTTTGTATGCAACCAGATGATTTTGCCCCATTTGGTATGGGGTCTTTTGGACTTAAGTGAATCTTTAGTAATTAATACAATGTAGCATAGTTTGGGATGGTTTGCAATATATATTTTTTTACTTAAAAAGTGTGAATCTAAATCTTCCACTGATCAGCCACAACATTAAAAGCACCTGACTAATATTGCATAGGTCTGTAGGGCAAAAACAACTCAGATGCCTTGAGGAATGGACTCAACAATACCTCTGGACATGTCCTGTGGTAATTGGCACCAAGAAATTAGCAACAGATCCTTTAAGTCCTGCAGGTTGGGAGGTGGGGCCTCCATAGATTTGTTGTTCCAGCACATTCCACAGATGATCAATCTGATTGCGATGTGGGGACTTTAGAGGACTAGCTATCTTGAACTCTGTCATGTTTCTCAAACCATACCTGAACAATTTTTGCAGCGTGACAGGGTGCATTATCCTGCTGGAATAGGTGACTGCCACCATAGAACACCATTGCCATGAAGGGTATGTGTATGTATGTGGTCTGCAACAATCTCCAGGTAAGTGGTACGTGTCAAAGCAACATCCATGTGAATGCCAGGATCCAAGGTTTCCCAGCAGATCATGGTTCAGCGCATACCTCTGCCTCCTTCCCATAATGCATCCTGCTGCAATCTCTTCCCCAAGTAAATGATACACATGCACCTGGCCATCCACTTGAAAAAAAAGTGATTAATCAGACCAGGGTAACTAACTTCTATTGCTCAATGGTCCAGTTCTGACACTCCCCATGGAAGGTGATTTTGTCAATGAACAGGGGTCATCATGGGCACTCTGACTGGTCTGCGCCTAAACAGCCCCATAAGCAGGAAACTGCACTGTGTGTTCTGACACCTTTCTATCATGAAAATGTGCTATCACAACAGAGATAAGTGTGTGAATAGTGTGCCAAGTATAATATATACTTATCTAATAGTAAACAGGACAGTCTCCCACTGATCACCTCCCAGATGGTGATCTTACATCAAATAGGTATGGAAACAACAAAACATGTGAATGGCTGTATAACCTAAAAGAGAACACAAAAACAAAACATAGTGTATTACTGTTACAAATTATATATGTGCGCTGGTAATCTTTTGCACTCACAAGATTGACGATATAAACGCATTCAAAGGGTACCTCCCCCGATGGTGTTTGGGGGCTGTAAACCCACGCCTTGGTCCGTGTATGTTCCTTTAAGACCCAAAATCCAGAGGATAGTGGTAAAAAAAATATACGGATTTATTTATCAAAAGGTTAAAAATACACCAATAAAGTAAAAACAGAACTGGTTCTACGCGGTTCATCCAAGTACAAATGGACTTCCTCAGGAACCAAAAATCAATATGTGTAACAGCAGCATGCAACAATGACATACAGAAATAAAACAGCCTCTTTCTATCATGGCCAGCATTACCTTTTTCAACAAGTTGAGCTACAGTAGCTCTACTGTGTGTTCACACCAGACGGGTTTAGGCACCCATGACCTTGATGGTGGTTCAATGATTGTCCTTCCTTACAAAAACTTTTGGTTGGTACTAAATACTGCATGTGGGGAACACAATTCACAAGACTTGCCATTTTGGAGGTGCTGTGACCCAGTCAGCTAACCATCACTATTTGACCCTTGTCAACGTGTCAAGAAAAAATATAGCAACCCTACATGCATGCTACACCTATGCTATCCAAATGGGGACACAAAGGATATCAGCATATTACCAGACATTAAAGAGGCTAGACTAATAGGCAAAACAGCAAGGTCAAGGAAAAAGCAAGGATTCCAGAGGAACGCAATAATGAGAAGCAAAGCTGGGTCCAGGAGTACAGATAACAGAGTAGTCAGACAAGCCAATTTAGGAAACCAGGAAATCTCAGAATAAGGAACACAGTATTGGGATCATAAATAAACCGGACAGGACAACAGGACACTGAGTGGGCTTCACCACCTTCTGTTTCACTCTACCCCACTCCCTATAGCATGTAAGCTCATTTGAGCAGGGCTCTCAACCCCCTCTGATCCTTTGTGTCCAACTTATCTGGTTACAAATACATGTCTGTTAGTCCACCCATTGTACAGTGTTGTGGAACTTGTTGGTACTTTATAAATAATAATAATATTAATGGTGTTATGATTGCATGAAGAGGGTGTTTCCTAATGACATAATACAAGGGGTGGTGTTACAGTTTCTGGCATCAGAAACTCTGTCTAATGGCTGAGGGTGTGTAACTGAAGTGGTGCTCACTTGGGGAGGTAAGAGTTCCAGATGAGTGGCACAGTGCAAGGATATGTATCTTTACACAAAGTCACTCAGTGTTGGGTCTTTGACAGGTGAGACCCAGGGGGTAGTAGTGAGCCAAAAGCGAGGTACCAATTGATGACAAAACAGTCTCATAGTCAGGGTAAGCCAAGGTCAAGGGCAGGCAGCGCAAATTCAGGAATGGTATAACAGGCAGATAGGATAAGGGCTGAATAAGAAGTGTAGTGTATATACCGAAGAGTACAGTATAACTGAGCAATGAGGTAGAGGTTAGCTGGGTTTATATAGGGAAGAAGTATCCACCTCTCACATGTCATTGGTTAAACACCCCTTTAGGATGTTTCAGGTGTTCTGTCCCTTTAGGAGACTGGCTGTCAGGCGCGTGCGTGCACCTAGAGTGAGTGCAGTTACATGTGGGTTCAGCTGGAGCTTCCTGCTGGTCGCAGCATGGCATGGAGAGTCGCGACACTGTGTCCACGAGTCAGAGGGATGCTAGCCCTCTGTCCTTGTGGTCAGACCTGTCAGAGTCCTGTGTGTGCAGCGAGGAGGGACCGTCGCAGGAGTGGACAGAGACGTGGTGGGGGACCCCAGGTAAGTGTGGCCATGACAGTACCCTCCCTCTAGGATGCCACCTCTGGAGGCATAAGGGACATTTCCGGAGGCATTTAGGTTGATTAGGATGTTGGTAGTGGAAGATTTGTATAAATCGGCGTGCATGGACCTTTTCTCCAGGTTCCCAAGATCTTTTTTTCAGGTCCATAACCTTTCCAATGGATGAGGTATTCTAGATTTCTTCTGTGCCTACGAGAATCTAGAATCTCTTGAACTTTGTATTCAGGTTCTCCATCAACTGTTATGGGATCAGGAGGTGGTATATCTCTGTTGGGAAACTGATTTTCTTTGGCAGGCATGATCAGAGAAATTGAATGAAGTGTGTATTCGATATTGACGTGGCAGATCTAATCGTACTATGACAGGAAAGATAAGTTTAGAAATTCGAAAGGGACTAATGAACTTGGGTCCCAATTTCTTGGTAGGACAGGATAGTTTCAAGTACTTTGTAGATAACCAAACCAGTTGGCCCACTTGATTGAGATATTTTTATAGGTTTCTTGGTTCTCTTGTAGTGTCGATTGGGCCCATGGAAAACCTTGTGCTAGTTGCTGTAAATGGACCATGACATCTGGAACAGGTGTAAGTGGCGGACTTCCTGGAAGAGTACTGGGATGAAAACCACAATTCATGTTGCTTCGAGTTATAGGCAAATTCAGCTGTAGATAATAACTCTTTCTAGTCAGATTGTAGATGGGTATAGTAACAATATATGTATGTTTCCAGGGTTTGGTTTGTTCTCTCGTTTTTTCCGTTGGTTTCAGGGTTTTGGAAGGCAGTAGAGAGGTCTATGGATATTTTGAGTGATTGACAGAAGGTTTTCCAGAAGTGGGAAGTAATTTGTGTCCCTCTGTCTGAGAGTATAGATTTGGGGATTGAAAGTTAAGTTTAAAAATGTTGTCAAGAAAAAGGATGGATGTTCGTTTGACCGTAGGGAGTACTTTTGTGCAAATTTTGTTAGACGATCTACAACAATCATAATGGTATCGTATCCTTGTGAAATAGGGAGGTCTATGATGAAGTCAATGGTTAGATAACTCCATGGTCTGGATGGGATAGGTAATGGTTGTAATAATCCAGCAGTTTTGAAAGTGTTGGTTTTAGCATGGGCACAAGTGAGAACGGAGCTGACATAGTCCTTGACATCTTGTTGAAGAGAAGGCCACCGGAAATGCCGTTTGATACTTTGTAATGTATTCCTCTGTCCTCCATGACCAGCCAATGGGGTATCATAATAATGGTGGAGCACTTTAAGACGGGTCTTTTAAGGTACAAAAATCTTGTCATGAGACAAAGGGTAACCTTTGTGGTAATGTGGGAAGATTATTATTAGAGGTGGTAGTTTCCTTTATCTCTTGTAAAATGTGAGATATGAGGCCAACAAAGTGATGTTCCTGTAATACTGTTGTTTCTAATTTGGTTTTATCTGTTTCAGAAGAATATATCCTTGAGAGTGCATCAGCCTTTTGATTCTTAGACCCTGGTTGATAGGTGACATGACAGGAAAAACTAGTAAGAAAACGGTGCCCATCTTGCTTGTCGAAGGTTAAGACATTTGGCCGTTCAAGGATTTTTTTTATAATACTTATATACAGTGATAGGGTATTTAGCACCTTTTGGTAGGTGTCACCATTCTTCAAATGCCTTTTTAATGGCTAGTAACTCCTTGTCTCCAACATCATAATTAGATTCTGCATCTGTTAACTTGTGTGAATAGAAGGCTACAGGGTGTAATAATCATGTTTTAATATCTCTCTGTGACAGTACTGCTCCTGTGGCTGAGTCAGATGCATCAACTTCAAGAAAGAAGGGTTTCTCAGGGTCTGGTAGTTGAAGGATGGGTGCCTTGGTAAATAATTGTTTCAGATTATCAAACCCCTTTTGAGCCAGGGGAGACCAACTCAGTTTTACTTCTTTCTTGGTAAGGCGTGTTAGGGGTTTAATTACTTTTGAAAAGTTACGTATGAATTTTCGATAAACGTTGGCAAATTATATAAATTGTTGTATTTGTTTCTTATTCTGGGGTGTGGGCCATTTCAGGATAGCATTTACTTTTTTGAGATCCATTTCCACTTTACCTGGTTTAATGATAAAGCACAGAAATTCCACAGTCAGATTAGAAGATGCATTTTTCATTTTTGGCATACACATTAAATTTCCTTAAACGTTTCATTACCTCAGTCATATGTAGACAATGGGTTTGAAGACCTGGTGAAAAGACCATTATGTCATCAAAGTATACGATTACATATTGACCGAGAAGGTCATGAAAAACACTGTTAAGAAAATGTTGGAAAGAGGCAGGGGCATTAATGAGTCTGTAAGGCATAACCAGATATTCAAAATGACAGTACCGGGTACGAAATGCTGTTTTCCATTCATCACCCTCTCGGACTCTGAACAGGTTATAGGCACCTCTTAGATCAAGTTTAGAATATATACAAGCAGATTGGAAGTGTTCATAAATTCAGGAATAAGGGATAGTGGATATTTGTTTTTTATAGTGATATGGTTGAGTTCTCTGTAATGCACACAAGGTCTTAAACTGCCATCTTGTTTCCCCACAAATAATATTTCAGCACCTGCAGGAGAAGTAAAAAGATGATAAATCCTTTCTTTAAGGTTTCCTGTATGTATTCCTTTAGGATATGGCGTTCCTTTTCTGATAAGGGGTATATTCTTTAAAAAGGAATAGGTGCTCCTGGCAGCAGGTCGATTGGTCAATTATATATCTGACGGGATGGTAATGTTTCTACTCCCTTTTTGTCAAACACATCTTGATACTCCTTATCAACTTCAGGGAGGAGTATCTCTTGCTCCTTTTTCATGTTGATATCCAATATAGAATGAATAAAACCCCCTTTGGTAGTGTTTAAACAAGACTGAGCAATGGGGCGAAGAGAATGATACGGTACCAGTAGACAAGGTAATAGTAGAATCATGTTGCCGTAGCCAAGGGATACCCAAAATAACAGTGAACAATGGGGAAGGATCCAAATCAAAAGTCAAAGTCTCAGAGTGTTTCCCTATTGACACTAATATTGGTTTAGTTTGTTTGGTAAGTGGGCCAGATTGTAAGAAGGACCCATCCACAAGTTGTATTTGTAGTAGAGTGTTTTTATTGTGTACAGGAATGAAAAGGGAATGTACAAGGTCAATGTCCAAGAAACAGCCACTTGCCCTGAAGTCAATCAGAGCTTGACATGCGTAGCTGTTTTCATTCCACTAAAATGAAAGGGAAACAGATAAGGGTGGAGTAGCTGTGACTAAAGCAGAAGTTATAGTAGTCAGGATAATCTGCTTACCAGTGGATTTTTGAGGACAGGTTCTCACGGTGTGATGAGGAAGGCCACAATAGAGACACAGGTTTTCTCTTTTTCTTTTTTTTTGTAGTTCAGCTGGGGGTAACTTTACCTGCACAGGAGGTCATAGGCCCATTCTTGGGGTGGACCTGAGACAAGGGTGATAATGGTGCACTCTTTGACAGCATGACAATAATAAGTCCTAGGTTTTAAATCAAATAATAGTTTGCACGCCATAATGAAGGAACAATATTTAGATTTGTCTCCTGAGAAGCATTCTGGTAAAGACACTTGTCGCAGCATGGCGCGGAGAGCCGCAACGCTGTGTCCACGAGTCAGACGGATGCCGGCCATCTGTCCTTGTGATCAGACCTGTCAGAGTCCTGGGAGTGCAGCGAGGAGGGACCGTGGCAGGAGTAGATGGAGACACGGCGGGGGACCCCCAGGTAAGCGTTGCCATGACACTCAGACCTTTTTATTTGCCCATTTTCCCTGTTTCCAACACATGAATTTCAAGAACTGACTGTTCACATGCTGTCTAATATATCCCACCCCTTGCCAGATGCCATTGTAACAATATAATCAATATTATTCACCTCACCTGTCAGTGGTTTCAATGTTATGGCTGGTCAGCTGTGACCAAAGTATCCAATGATCTTATCACTGTAAAATCCTGTGGCCACTACACTATCTTAATTCTCCATGACCTTTCTGTTGCTTTTGACACTGTTGATCATCAACAGCTTCCTCTCACCCTCCATAATTTTAATCTGGTGCTCTTCCTACCTCTCCCAGCGCTCATTCAGTGTTTCTTTCTCTGGCTCTGCCTCTTCTCACCAATCCCTCTCTGTTGGTGTTCCCCTAGGGTCTGTCCTTGGACCCCTATTGTTCTCAATCTACACTGTAGACATGTTCAATTTGTTTCGGTCCGAATATGAATTCGGACGAATCTCGGGATATTCGGACATTCGGGTACTTCAGAATGTCCGAATTGCCGAAGTGCCGAGGTCCCGAAGTTCTGAAATGCTGAAGTGCCGAGGTTCCGAAGTACAGTATTGCCTAAGTACTAATATACTTACCCAGTGAAAGAAGAAGAATGTTACATTGTATACAATTTTAAATAAAAGTATAAGTATACAAACATTCAGCTGTAAGCATTTGCAACACTTACAACAATCAAGTAACATACATTCATATAAAATATAAGTTAGCCAGTCATGTAATGACAGGAATGAATAAGTAGATAACTCCCTAATTCCCACGCTATTAGGGAGCTATCTACTAAATGGCTGAAAGACCTAAATTGGTCTTTCAGACAAATTTACTAATACTAAGTAAAGATTACTTAGTATTAGTAAATTATGCCCTTCAGTAAAATAAGGGGGGGGACCTAATGTCCTCCCCCCTGGCCCCCACCCCTGAGCGGTGGGTGGGGGCCCTAAATTTGAATAAGGGGGGACCTAATGTCCTCCCCCCTGGCCCCCACCCCTAAGCGGTGGGTGGGGGCCCTAAATTGGAATGGGGGGACCTAATGTCCTCCCCCCGGCACCCACCCCTGAGCGGCAAGTGGGGGCCCTAAATCCCCAAATCCCTAGTCACCCCCTAAAAAATTAACCCCCTACCTACCCCCCTCTTCCTAAAAATAATGAGGGGGGACCTTTAACTAAGTACCTGTAAAAAAAAAAAAAACTTACCATTCCATGTTTTCTTTCTTTTAAAATCTTCTTTTTTCAGCCCCAAAAAATACCAAATAAAAAAACATAATAACCGATGCACTTAAAAAAAACAAACAAACAAAAAAACGAGCGCAAATAATCTATCTTCACCCGGCGAGGGCTCCGCGCAGATTGAACTCCGCAGGGCGGGGGAAGGCTTATAAAGCCTTGCCCACCCCGGCAATTACTTAATCCACCAATTAGAGAGTTATGAATCAAATTACACAGCGTGGGAAAATTCCAAAGATCTTTCCCATGCTGTGTAAAATGACACAGAGCACTCTGATTGGTGGATTTCAAAACAACCAGAGTGCTGTGACAGGTAAATGTAGAGACTTACCGGTCAGTCTCTTCATTTACCTGTCAGAGCACTCTGATTGGATGGCTTAAATCTACGACCTACTTATCCTCACTAATAAACAAATATATCCCGTCTAGGCCCCTAAGCTCTGCTGACCTACGTCGAATCTCTGTTTGTACTCCTACGTCTGATGCTCGCCTTAAAGACTTGTCTAGGGCTGCACCATTCCTATGAAATGCCCTTCCTCTTTGTAAAGGGCAAAATAGGTAATACTCACATAATGTTAGCAAATATATACTTACCTAATAAAAAGCAAAACCTGACCTTAAAGAAAATACTACACAAACTCTTTACCTTCCAGGAAGGCATATTAATAGTGGGAAGAGATATCAATATCTCCCTGAATGGGGACCTAGACTCCACTGCAAAAGTACAAAATCATATGACACAACCCGGTAAACCAATTAGTAAAAAACTCTCTATGACCAGTGGCGTCTCTAGGATTCATTTTTCGGGGGGGCACATGGAGGGCCAGTGACAAAAGTAGGGGGGCACATTTAACCCCGCCCTCGCCGCAGTTTGACCCCACCCCTGTCACATGGGGGGGCAGTATGGGGGACAGTGTGTGTCTATGGGGGGGCAGTATGGGGACAGTGTGTGTCATGGGGGGCAATGCGCATGGGGGCATGGGGGACAGGTGTGTGTATGGGGAGGCCGTGTGTGTGTATGGGGGCGCACAGTGTGTGTGTATGGGGGGGCAGTATGGGGACAGTGTGTGGCATGGGAGGGCCAAAATGGGGGGGGCAAAGTGTGTGTATTGGGGGGGCAGTGGCTGGGGACAGTGTGTGCCCCTGGCGGGGCAGTAGCTGTGGACAGTGTGTGTGTGTGTATGGAGGCTGTATGGGGACAGTGTGTGTGTATGGGGGGCAGTATGGGGGGCTCAGTGTTTATGGGGGGCAGTGTGTGTGTAAGGGGTACTGTGTGTGTATGCATGGGGACAACAGGCAAAATGGAAGGCAGCATGGGTAAATGTGTGTGTATGGAGGGGCATGGGGACAGTGTGTGTGTGGCTGGGGGGCAATGTGTGTGTATTGGGGGCAGTGCATGGGGGTGGACAGTTTCAGGTATGGGGGGCAATGTGGGTGTGTGTATGGGGGGGGCAGTATGGGGACAGTGTGTGTGTATGGGAGGCAGGGGGACAGTGTGTGTGTATGGGAGGCAGCATGGGGACAGTGTGTGTGTGGCTGGAGGCTGTATGGGGCGGTGGCTGGGGACAGTGTGTGTGTATGGGAGGCAGTATGGGGACAGTGTGTGTGTATGGGAGGCTGTATGGGGGCAATGTGTGTGTATGGGGGACAGTGTGTGTGTATGGGAGGCTGTATGGGGGCAGTGTGTGTGTATGGGGGCAATGTGTGTGTGTACACCCCCCCCCCCAGCCTACCTGTCACCTGTGGGGGTCAGGCAGCCATCTTCAGCAGCAGCATGGGCTGCTGCATAACGGCAGGGGCGGGGCTTCGTTTGGGGGCGGAGCCTGTGCCGGGGAGCCAATCAGTGCTCCCTCCAGCCACAGACAGCCTCCAGCACCTCTCTCCTGCATTCCCTCGGGCTGTAACAGGCTGTTACAGTCCGAGGGAAGCAGATGGCCAGCTAGTTGCCAGCATTTGGGGGGCCCAAGGGGGGGCACAGCATCATGTAGGGGGGGCCATGGCCCCCTCTGGCCCCCCCTAGCGATGCCACTGTCTATGACGCCCAAGTATACGACAGCTGGAGAACTATCCACCCCACACACAAAGATTATTCATTCTTCTCACCTCCTACAGGGGCGTATTCCCGCATTGACACCCTTTTTCTCCAACACAAATTTCTACCCCTAATTACATCAGCTACATATGGCCCAGTTACATGGTCGGACCACACACCCATGACATTAGCCCTGGCCATTCCGACCTTAACAAACCCTACATCTACATGGAAACTTAGTGACTTAATCCTCAACGATACAGAAAGTATTACAAAACTTAGAGACATGGCCGCATCATACTTTAAGGAGAACACACAACCGGACACCTCCCCAGCCATTGTCTGGGAAGCCCACAAAGTGGTCATGAGAGGTGAGCTGATTCGTATCGCCTCCTTTTTAAAACGCAAGAGAGAGCTCAGAATTACCCAGCTCACACAAGAAATAAGATTACTAGAACATAAACACCATCAACATGACACCACCCTAGAAGTTTACACAACACTACTAACAAAAAGATCTGAATTATCTACACTGCTATTACTACATGCTAAATGTAAACTGAAACTGACAAAACACACGTACTACACAAATGGAGCAAAAGCAGGAAAACTCCTAGCTCAGACTCTCTGTCAAGGTAAACAAACTACATTCATCTTGGAGATCAAACTAGACATTGGCGCTACAACAAGACAAATGCCAGACATCATAAAGGCATTTCATAAATTCTACACAAACCTTTATAACCTCACACAAACACACCCAACCACAGAAGACATTCTGAACTTTCTTAGACCTAGAATCAAAAACACTATCCCGCCCAATGAAGTCAAATTTCTAGACGAACCTATTACAATAGAAGAATTCAAAAACACGGTCAAGACACTACCAACAGGTAAAAGCCCTGGACCAGATGGCTACACAGGCAAATACTATAAACTCTTATCTCAAACACAAGCTCAACCCTTCACTGAGGCTTTCAAAACACAAAAACTCACAACCACTATACCTAAATAAGCACTGGAAGGAACAATCACCCTAATTCCAAAACCAGGCAAAGATCCCTTTATATGTGGGAGCTATAGGCCAATCTCGCTCATAAACATTGACCTGAAAATCTTGACTAAAATTATGGCCACGAGATTAAAACCCTTCCTGCCAAATCTCATCCAGGAAGGGAAGCTAAACACAACACAACAAAAATCTTAAACCTGATGCACTGGGCCCAAAAACATAAAATTCATAGTACCCTATTAGCAATTGACACCGAAAAGGCATTTGATAGAGTCAGTTGGTCGCTACTCACATACGTGATGCAGGCTCTGGGCTTTGGGCCGAGATGGCAGCTATCTACTCGTCGCCCACAGCTCGACTTCGCATCAACGGCCAGCTCTCACCCCCAGTCATTATCACAAATGGAACAAGGCAGGGATGCCCACTGTCTCCTCTCCGTTTCATACTCGTGCTTGAAACATTTTTACAAGGAATTAGAGACAATACACTTATTCAGGGCCTCACAATAGATAACTGCGAATACAAAGTTACAGCATTTGCGGATGACCTCCTCTTTACCTTATCCAACCAATTATCCACAATAACAACCATTTTGTTGGAAATGAACCTATACAGCAGGGTCTCAAATTTCCAAGCTAACTTGACTAAATGTGACTTACTTCCCATACATACAACTAAGGGAGAGGTTCCACTTCTCTTGGGCACACAAATCTCTTAAAATATCTAGGAATCCACGTCCCAACCAATCTAGATCAACTGTTCGACCTGAACTTTCCCCCACGTCTAACCACTATTACCAAAGACTTAAGTACATGGCATAGGCCTTGCTTTGGGTGGTTCTGTAGAATCAACATTATAAAAATGAATAAACTCCCCCACATACTATATATCCTTCAAACACTCCCCATTACAATACCAAATCGATTCTTTGTGACAGCCAAATCCTTACTTACTAATTTCATCTGGTCTAACACCCACCCAAGGCTAGCCCACGCTACACTGGTCAAAAGCAGAGAAAAGGGAGGACTAAACCTACCAGATATTGAAACATACCACAAAGCAACACACCTCACTAGAATCTATGAATGGACACACCCCCTCCCAACACAACACTGGGTATTATTAGAAAATACTTTTTCAACGACCACTTGAATGTGCTCGCTAATACCAAAACAAACACAAAAACACTTGGACACCCACCCCCGACTATTAAAGCTACTCTCCAGGTGTGGCACACACTAGCAAAGTCAACAAAGATATCACCCTACCCCTCTCCTCTCTACCCTTTCACACATAACCCCAACTTCCAAAGAGGACAATCAGGGAAGACATATAACCTATATCACGAAAGTAAAGTGTTACAACTAAAAGACATGGTTAATGACAACAAACTGAAAAGCCTTTCCAATATCATACCGAACACTTCTCACACAGGCAACCAAAAACTGCGCTACAATCAACTATTACACTTCATCAAAAACCTAGACCTCCTACCGAAGGGAATGCGAACCTTAACCACCTTTGAACAAATATGCTATACCCACACACTCACAAAAAAGACTCTATACACCATGTATAAAATAATTAGAGAGGCACAAGACTCAGAAATACCTCACTGCACTGTGAAATGGGCAAAATAACTACAGATAGATATCACACCACAAGCCTGGTGCTCTATTCTCCAGAGAGCCCACAAATCAACATCCTCCCTAATAGCTCATGAAAGCAACTATAAGCGCATCACCCATTGGCACTATATGCCAGCAAAAATACAAAAAAATACACAACACTACCACTGATAATTGTTGGAGATGTCAACACACAGGAGCTCACCATTCCCATATATGGTGGCAATGTCCACTAATAGCAAAATACTGGAATAGAATTCACACCCTCATCCAAGTGATTACCAACAGCAAGTTTCCTCTTACACCACAATACTACATTTTCCTAATGCCCCCTCAAGGCTTTCGTAGAGACAACACGACTCTATTCAACCACCTGATCTCAGCGGCTACACAACTGATACCCAAATATTGGAAACAAATAAAGATCCCATCTATCAAAGAGTGGATAGGAAGAGTAGAAGATATTAAACAGATGGAAGAAATTACCTATGCCAGAAACAGAAACTATCAGGTCTTCTAAAAAGTATGGGAACCCTGGGTAAATTTCTTAAACTCAGACATAAACCATGTACACTAATCCAGAACCATCTCAAATGAGATCCAAAGGGACATAAAGTCACCAACTGGTCTGGTTGACCTTAGTATCAAAAAACGCAATGACACTATGCCTTTATTTATGCAATGGTTTAATTACTTGTTAACTAACCTCACTAGCTCCTTTATTTAACAAACTGTACACAGCGTATACATTAAATGAGTTCTGTAGAAACCAATGATGCCATGCAACAACTTGTAATTTTACAATGTCCTTTATTCATGTTGTATACTTGTAACAAATTTACACCTGTACACTGTTTCTTATGTATTTCATGTACATGTAACTTATGCATGTTTAAGACAAAATAAAAACTTTGAAATTAAAAAAAGAAAAAGAAATGCCCTTCCTCTCTCTGTTAGACTTTCACCCAATCTCCACTCCTTCAAAAAATCTTTGAAAACTGACTTCTTTAGGAAAAGCATATCAATTAAACTGCACAGCTTTCTCTCCCTGCACCCTGATTCTTCTCCTGCAACTGTCATAAAAACAAAACACTAAGCCCTCAGTGAATACTATCCTAGCAACCTATTTTTCTACCCTACCCTTACCTTTTGTGTCCGCACTCCCTCTAGCATGTAAGCTCATTGAGCAGGGCCTTGTATGAATTGAGCTATGGCCAATTCATACAACATACAAGATCCAGAGCACTCACTCATTAACTAAACAACCATTTTAAAGGTTACAGAATGTAATATTTGTTTTCTTTTTTTAAACACCTAACCTATGCAAAAATAATGGGAGTTTAGTTACTGTATATGATCATACATTGCATTAGACTGCCACAATACATATGTACTCCATGTTCCCTCCATGTTTAGGTGAGTGCAGTCCTCTTGGTTTTATATATATATATATATATATATATATATATATATATAGCAGAAATTACCGCACTCCAAGGACTTTATAGAGATTTTCAAATAAAATTTAACTTTTATTCAATCCATTTAAAAAAAATCTACGTTTCAGCTCCCACATGGAGCTTTCATCAGGACAAAACATAACTTACAAGTGCAGACATAAAGAAATATATACCCCCAATCCCTCAAAATAATTTAACTTAATTGTGTACTCACCTAGCCATGAGACAGCTTGCCCTGAGAGTAATGTACTTAATAACAATCCAACTGGACTGATTGCTTTCCACCTTGTGGCCTAGTAGCTACAATCATGATTGAGCTCAGGGTAAAGTAGGAGTGGATACAGAGTCTAGAATGTTGCAAAAATTAATGTGTCAGTGTTTATATA
>OW240918.1:109713939-109729067 GCA_933207985.1 Pelobates cultripes
GCACTGAAATGGTGTATCTGTTCCTTTGTAACTGAGGAAAGAGCTGGACTATAAGTCTACTCTTAAACTCTCTATGCTTATAGCAAATAGGGTGGGCATATCTCATGGTTCGGATCTAAAAAACACATTTAATATAGACATACATGATTTTTTGAAATAAATAAAAACAACAGCTCAAGGCAGGAGATGTTACCATGTTAATACATTGATTATGCATAGGGCACTAAAGTTTAATAAATAATATGGACAAACAAAGTGACCAGTGTTGAATTGCATAGTGTCCCTGCATAGTTATTTATGATTATATACAAGGTGTGACCTGAGTAGTGTTATCTCTTGGGTACATGGCACACACCATTGGAGTGTGGTGGTCTAGTGTGGTGGTCTAGTAGGGTATTTAACCCCTACAATAGGCTATTACACATAGCTATAAAATAGAAAATACAGCTGTATAATAAGTAAATAGCTGCTATTTACTTATTATACAGCTGTATTTTCTATTTTATATTAGCTTGTTGTTATTTTACTTGTTTCTCTTGGTTACTACATTTGGGGTAAGTGGATATCCTTTTTTCTGTATCCTTTTGGATTCCACTCCCCTAGTACCTTGAGCTTTGCATATTTTATCCTAAATAAATATATATATTTTTTACAGAAAATTCCATCCACTCTTTGGGATTTCGTTAGCCTGAATTGGCACCTTTGGGTCTGCTATACAGAGCCTGGGACGGCTCTGCCGAATGTGAGTGACAGTCTGTTTTGTCCTACCTCATATTATCTTATTACAGATTACACTATGTTGTATTATATTTTATGTTTTTAGATTTCACCTGACTACTTTGCCAAGTTCAGGTTGTATGTTTGTATATATACATTATCACTATTTCACTCTTGGTTTTCATTATTTGTGGCTTTGATATAAATTTTGCATTTATTATTCACTTTTTATCTGTGTTTGGGAAAACACTTTTATATCTACCACTATTTTATCTTTATATTCACGAAGCGCCTACACACTATTCACTTTTTTTTTTTTTTTATATATATCAACCCCTATCTAAATTCTGTTTGTATTCACGTCAATGCCATGTTCTGTTTAGACATGTCTTAATTCAGTATTCAGTTACACAAGGAATGGAATCACCCAGCCAATGAAACGATTTACAAATGAAATACAGTGGCAAATAAAATGTAACAGTAAAATTCTGAAGCATGTAGATGGGGAATAAAGTAAATTGTAATAGTGCATTCAAATATTTATGTAATATTCTGTGTATGAAATCTGTGCTTGGCTGCACTGGTACATTACTATATCTGCTCTGTCAGAGTAATAATGGTGGTACTTTAAAACAATCATTGTTAATGTGACTGCCTAGTGCTGAGTTGTCCATAGAAATATATGCGAATTATTGGAAACCACAGTGTTTTTATGCATTTTTCTTTCTTTAAATACTTTCACTTTTTTTTTTTTTTAACTTGCTGTTCCATTTACACACTCTATTTTCGGTTTAAGCTGACTAGAAAAATAAGTCAATTTCTAAAACGTATTTCGTAAAAGGAGCTGCGGGAAGTAGGCAATTCTATTTGAATCAGAATATTATTATATCTGAAGATACATTTCACTTGCATTATTGATGTGGGAGCTTTCTGCTAACACTGCACAATCAACTGTAAAGTAATAAAAGAAAATAATTTCAGCTGTAAAAGGAAAGAATAAAATAGCAGCTATTTCGATTTATATAAGCATTTTTTTGCCAAAATGAGATTCCCCAAAAATCTCGTTCCTAAAGACAATTTTAGACATTTCTTCAGTGGAATACAGGGATTGTTTTTGTATGATCAATTTTAATAAGTTTAATACGTTTGCATAGCACTTCTGAATAATCTATCCAGTAACCAAGTCAGATTCGATAGATTTAGTTACTTCTTGCTTTCACATACTTTATTTCACTTTAAGCTTTTACTTAACTGGGACTTCACAAAGAATCAAAATGTGTCCTTGGTAGGATATTTTTGTTTATTGCAAAAACTATTGATAGATATTTTGCCTGTATAAAAGCATATCAATATAACTATTTTATATTGTTGAAGCACTTTCAGCTAATCTTTTGTCAGGGACATTCTCAGATTTAATAAATATATCTACATTGTCAGTGATGGTTTAGTAAATTTGGAGAGAAAACAACTACTAAACAAAAGAAAAAAGTTAAAGGTTTTATTTTTGCCTCTATGAGTCTGGTTTCAGCACTAACTGTAACTAACAGATTTTACATAATACAATTAACATAATAGCTTTCATCCAGCTCAACATTTTATATAATAATTCAACATTAACACAATGTAACCCCATATACTATATATAATTTTAAAGTCTGTTACCAGGCCCATAGTCTGTGGGCAGGAGGCTAGCTGGTATGCCTCTCCAGCAGGCTGTGGCATGGGAGCTTCCTTGACAAAAACATTCCAGAAAACATTGCATGAAATGTGCATATTAAAACGTTTTTTTATGCATCATGTCTCACAAATATGTATTTGTTGAATTTATCATGAGACTGAGTAATTATCATTCTTAATTCCCCTGCCTAGAGGTGATGAATC
Source organism: Pelobates cultripes (assembly GCA_933207985.1). Taxonomy (NCBI): domain Eukaryota; kingdom Metazoa; phylum Chordata; class Amphibia; order Anura; family Pelobatidae; genus Pelobates; species Pelobates cultripes. The sequence goes on from OW240918.1 coordinate 109,716,538, forward strand.
AGTGGTGCAAGGCAATAATTAGGAGTTAAAACATTAAAGATAAGTTATATTCACCAGTGAGTTTGAATAATTATACAATACAATTAATAAATCTAACTTCATAATTAATTTAAATTTAATACCTGCAAAGAACACTTAATCTTGCACATTAAACTCTGCAGGTCAAATAAGTTAAAAAAAAAAATACAAAAAGGCATAAATGCAGATTACTTTAAAATATATTTAAGTGCTCATGTTTGTGTTCTGAAGAAAATAATTTGCAAATAATCAACCTGAGTATGTGTGCTAATACATATGCATAATTATATGATTTTTCTTTTAACCTCATAGTAGTTAAATAAATGTGCAATCTGTTATTAAATGTTACTTACTGAACCAAGGGCAGATTTAGACCTCGGTCTCAGGAGGAGGACAACTGGAATAAATTGCCAAAGATGAAGAAGAGGTTGCAAAACTCATACAATCATCTCTGTAATACTCAGGGTTATGTATTGAAGTAAAGTAATGAATTCAAAGTGAATTTCATATTTAAGGGAAGAGCTGAAGAATTGTAAGCATAGCTGAGATTTTTCCAATTCAGTATTTTGCATTCTTACTTTAGTGAATAATCCAGACTGCATGCTAACATATTCAAATCAGCACTCAATCCCTTCACAATTCTTGCCCTCGCTTTCCATTTCCACAGCTTTCAATTATCCCCACACCTCCCTTCCAATTATTCCCACATTCCCTCCTGTATATAATTCAATATACCTCTAAAAATGAACCATCTCCCCAATTTAGATATACACATTCCTAAGCAAATTAACCCACATCCCTCCACAAAGTGGACCCCCCCCCCTATTTCCCTGCAAGCTAATTAACTCATCCCTCCACAAAATAGATTTTATTTTTTTTGGGGGGTGGGGGGGTGTGGATAACTGCTGAGCAGGATGGCTGCATAGTTCCTTGCTCTGGCACATGAGCTCACAATCCGCTGCAATCCTAGCATCCAGAACCACTATACAACCAACAAACACCAAATATGTCTCACCACAAAGGCAGAAAACAAGCTGGGAGGGCTGAAAAGCTGAATTTCTTCAGCCAGAAAAACAACCCTGGAGCACGGGCCATGCAGGCCGAAATTCAAGATGGCTCAAAAATGGGCACCAATACACCAGATGTGGATGATTCCTTGGCTGCTGAATCGGTGACTGAACCAGTGACTCAAACCTACCTGACACAAGCCCTAGAAGTGCTATCCAGCAAATTGATCTCAAGCTGGCAATCCTCGTTCAACACCCTGAGGCACGATATACAGGAGCTGGGGTCCAGAACATCCCACATGGAAAGCAAACTAGAGGAATTTGCCACGGCACAAAATGATCTGGCGACCCACATGGAAGAGACAGAGCAAAAATAGTCCAGATACAAGCTAAACTCATGGACAATGAAGACAGGGCCTGCAGGAACAATTTTAGGCTCCGAGGGCTCCAAGAAGAGGTGCAACCTGCTGACCTACCTGCGTATGCGAGAGGCCTGTTGCATGCCTATGCCAGAAATCCCAGCAGACATGCTACTGGTGGACAGAATCCACCAGGTACCGAGACCTAAACACTTACCTGAAACGGTTCCGCGAGATGTACTCCTCAGAGCCCACTACTACCACATTAAAGAACATGTTCTGAAAGCAAGCCGTAACACATCTCAACCCTCAGAGAACTACTCCAGTGTTAAAATATTTGCTGAACAGTAACACCTTTGTTCAAAGTGGTGTGTTCAGGAGCTGATTTACCTCTAAATGGCTTTTTCGGTGAAACTGAATATATGGTTATGTCGGATTCTGGACAGAATAGTGATTACCAATATATACAATATGTATGGTGTGCATACCTTTAAATCTGCTATAGGCAGACTCTATCTGTTACGCACCAAATAGTCTGCTTAATAGAAGCAACTATATGCTACAGAAAACGGCATGGAAAGTAGTTGTCTGTTCCATAATATACACAGTTATACAAAAAGTAGTGAGTGTGTATCTCTTTGAATCTGCTAGCAGCAGACTAAATAGTGCATGTTAGTGCTTGGTTGAATTCATAAAACGTATGGATTTCTTGTTCACATTTCTTAATGTTATATTGAATCACTTGAAATGTATATTAGAAGATGAAATTAAAAAAAAACACTATTAAAAAATAGAATTATTTAAAAATTATATAAGAATTTATTCATAGTATATAGAAAACATGTATAAAAAATATTGCAAGTAAAAAATGTAATGCAAGTAAAAAAAAATAATGAAATAAAAGTCAGGAGCGATTAACAAGTATATTGCCAGCAGAATGACCGCTTAGGATTACTATGGATACTTTGTATCAAAAAGAAGTTGCTGTACTTGCCGGCTGTCTGTGAGGTTGGCGTGCGTCCCAAACCTCACTCTGGATGGTGAATACTGACAGCCCGTCGGTCCCCAGATCGTGGATGCTGTGCGGAAAGGAGAGAAGTTCCTTCTGCCGGCTCCAAATTATGTTCGTATCCTGCTTTCTGCTTGTCTTAAGCGTTTCGTGGGTGTCAGCCCCACTTCATCAGAGACATAATAGGGCATCGATATGATACTCATAGGATACATGCATATATAAGAGTTAAAACATACAGAATGAGTAAAACAGAAAATTATTAGAAGATTGTATATGTATGTTTGTAAATTAGTGGTTAGGAATTTTGGATAATAGTAGATATAAAAATGGATATAAAAAATAAATTTAAAAAAATCGCTTTATAGAAATGCTTAAGAATCCTATATGGGGGTTAAAAACATAAAATGAATGGTATTAATAATCAGTTTAATGGTAATCTTTCCTTATAATTTGTTAGGTATCACTAATATGTTATAAGAATATGTAAAAGCAGGGAATCAAATTAAATATGGAGAATCAAATTAAATGGTATGCAGAAGTATCTATAGTGGATTTTTATCGATCAGTAAACAATACGATGACCTTAGAGAATAAAGTGATTAAAATATATCACTACTGTGTTATGAGAGTATGTAAAAGCAGGGAATCAAATAAAATGGGGAGAATCAAATTAAATAGTATGTAGGAGTATCTGTAGTAGATTTTATCGATCAATAGGCAATACGATGACCTTAGAGAATAAAATGATTGTAATGGGTGGAATGAGGTGCACATAGATGCTAATATGTAGATAAAATGGATAAATATAAAAAATAGATGAAAACTAGGATAGACAAGAAAAGATGTCAATATGTGAATGAATTAAGTGAATATGTGAAAACCACAGGGACTATTCTGAGCTTTATGACAGTACAGGACGACAAAGTGCAATAGAGGAGTGGTGTATAATTACATCAGTCCAATTAATGTGAACCATGGAGATTCTAAAGTGCAATAATAAGAATAGTAGTAGGTGTAGATGGGGAGAAAAAAAAAAAAGGGAATATATTCCTAAAATTAGTGAATCAAGTGAATAGTGTGTAGAGGATGAAAAATGTAATCTGTGTATATGTTGAAAGCTATATGGGCATGTGAAAAAAAAAAGTTACGCAAATTTATTTATGGGCAAATGGGAGGAGGAATTTATATGGAACCATTGCCCATTTGGCGCAAACCTCTCCCTCTGGCGAAGATATATAGACGACTGTTTCTTCATTTGGAAAGGGAATGTGGATTCTCTTGAACTGTTTAAGACCTACCTCAATAATAATCCGTACAATCTAAGATTTACTTTTAACCATTCATGTGAACAAATTGAATTCTTAGACCTTAATATTTATATAGAAGAGAATCAAATACAGACTAAGACTTTAAAAAAAACCAGTAGATTGTAATAGTTTTATCCCTTTTAATAGTCATCATAAAATCACCTGGCTCAAAAATATTCCATACAGTCAATTTAGGCGGATTAGAAGAAACTGTTTGAATCTACAAGTATGTGGTGAACAAATGGAAGAAATGCAACAAAGATTTATCAACAAGGGATATCCTACAACACTACTTACTGAGGCTAAAAGTAGAGCATTAGCTATTCCAAGAGAAGATACCCTTAAAAATAAAAATTAGATTATCGAGACGCATCAATCAGCACCAGCTTTTATAACCCAATTTAACCACCAATCCCGCACTATAGAAAGAATCATAAAGAAACATTGGAATATCCTCATAAGTGACCCCTCCCTTGCAGGAATTCTGGAGAATCAACCACATATCATTTTTACAAAAGCACCCAACCTACAACTAATGTTGGCCCCAACTCTCAAGCTACATAATGATACACAGGACCAGGGCCGGACTGGGAAAAAAATTAGGCACGGGCATTTTTCAATCAGAGCGGCCCCCGAAGTCGGGGGCGGGGCTAGAGACAAACACGCCCCCTCTCAAAGTGAGCATGTTGGTTCAATGTGCAGAGCCCTGCTAAAGAGCTCTAGCATTAGAAAAAGGCCCTGTATTTGTTCTACGCATCGCAAGCAAATTTAATAACATGCTTGCGCTGTGTTTGCTTTTAAATTGTCTCTGGTGTCTCCACAAGTAGGATACCAGAGGACAAAAGGGCCAGGAAAGCGTATGGCGCATGTGTTTGGAGCCTGCTTGTGGGATTGCGTGTCTGTAGAGTGTGGTGCGGTTTTGTGTAAATAGCTCAATTTAATTTGTGTTTGTGGTGTAAAATGTGTGGCTAGGGGCAGTGTGTGTAGGAGATCTAGTGTGTAAAGGACTCAGAGTGTGTATAGGAGATTGTATGTGTGTGTGTTTGTGTGTAGAGGATTAAGAGTGCATATAGGTAAGGGATCTAGCATGTATCTGGAGCGTAATGTGTGTAGTGGTGCCGTGTGAGGGGTGCTGTAGTGTGTATATATATATTTATATTTGGACGTATTGTATGTGTGAGGGGCGCAGTGTGTGTGTGTGTGTGTGTAAGAGGGGTGCTGTGTGTGAATGTGTTTTTATCTGCCGTCACATTCTAGGTTTTTTTTTGTCTGTTAACTCACTGAGGGTTATTTTATTTATTATATATATATATATATGTGTGTGTGTGTGTGTGTGCTGTATGTGTGAGTGAGGGTGCTGTCTCTCTGAGGGAGCAGTGTCTGTCTGAGTGAGCAGTGTGTGTCTGAGGGCTCTGTGTGTGTGTGTGTCTGAGGGTGGTGCGTGTGTATCTGGGTGCTGCGTGTGTCCTAGGGTGCTGTGTGTGTCTGGGTGCTGTGTGTGTCTGAGGGTGCTGTGTGTGTCTGGGTGCTGTGTGTGTCTGGCTGCTGTGTGTGTCTGGCTGCTGTGTGTGTCTGAGGGGGTGCTGTGTGCAGGTGCTGTGTGTGTTTGGGTGCTGTGTGTGTGGGGGTGCTGTGTCTGTCTGTGTGCTATGTGTGTTTGGGTGTGCTGTGTGTTGTCATGGTGCTGTGTCTGGGTGCTGTGTCTGTGTGTCTGGGTTCTCGTGTATCTGGGTTGCAGTGTGTGTGTGTCTGGGGGTTGGTGCTGTGTGTGTCTGGGTGCTGTGTGTGTCCTGGGTGCTGTGTGTGTATCTGGGTGCTGTGTGTATCTGGGTGCTGTGTGTGTCTGAGTGCTGTGTGTGTCTAAGTGCTGTGTGTGTCTGGGTTCTGCGTGTGTGTCTGGGTTCTGCGTGTGTATCTGGGTGCTGCGTGTGTCTGGGTGCTGTGTGTGTCTGAGGGTGCTGTTTGTGTCTGGGTGCTGTGTGTGTCTGAGGGTGCTGTGTGTCTGAGGGTGCTGTGTGTGTCTGAGGGTGCTGTGTGTGTCTGAGGGTGCTGTGTGTGTCTGGGTGCTGTGTGTGTCTGAGGGTGCTGTGTGTGTTTGGGTGCTGTGTGTGTCTGAGTGCTGTGTGTGTCTGGGTGCTGTGTGTGAGTGTGTGTGAGTGTTTATTTAAATTTAAATATATTTTTTATATATATAATAAAAGTTATATCCCACTCCCTTCTTACCTTGAGGGTGGGAGCCAGGTATCTCCATGGAGGGAGCCATGCTGCCTTCCTGGTGGTCAGTGGTGAGAGTGAACTCTAACCTGCAGGCTAGAGTTCACTCTACAGATCTGGCGTTGCCATGGCCAGCAGAAGCTCAGAAATCCTATGTGAGAAGGACCGGCCGGAGCTGTTGAGTTTTAAGAAATCCGCCCGGTCCCTCTCTTTTGCCCCTCCCTCCCTCTCCTGCGAAGCCATCCTCCCATGCCTCTAGGCGGTGAGGGAGATCTTTGATCTCCCCACCGGCCCATGAAGGCACACAGCAGGGCCAGCGCTCGGATAGCGCTGGCCCTGCAGGGGCTGGCAGGAGAGATCCCCTGCCGGCCTCGGCCCCACGGCCATCGCGGCCCACCGGGCATTTGCCGGTATGCCCAATGGCCAGTCCGGGCCTGCACAGGACAGAACAGCTACGAAAAGCTTTAAACGATGCGGGAAGTGTGTTGCATGTAAAAACAATCCCCTTTTGGAACTTGAAATTACCAAATTTACATCTATGGACAATATGGAAGAGTACGACATAAAGACCAACATGAATTGTGACACAAAAGGGGTGATCTACCTCATCACATGCCCGTGTCTAAAACAATATGTAGGACGAACTAAAAGGGCATTAAAGATAAGGATGGCGGAACACATCCGGAATATTAAAAATGGACTCCAGACGCATAATCTTTCAAAACATTTTTGAGACTTTCATGGAGGAGACCCTACAGGACTGAGATTTTTACCCATTGAAAAGGTAGATGTCCATTGGAGAGGGGGCGACATAGAAAAAAATCTGGATCAAACCGAAGCAAGGTGGATATTCCGCCTAGAGACTCTGGCCCCCAAAGGCCTTAACATAGATTTTGAACTGAATGCATTTTTATAGATAATGGACGTATTTCTATTGTATTATCATATATTAAATTCAAACTATTCACTTGATTCACTCATTTTATGAATATATTCCTTTTTTTTTCTTTTTTTTTTTTTTCTTCCCATCTACACCTACTACTATTCTTATTATTGCACTTTAGAATCTCCGTGGTTCACATTAATTGGACTGATGTAATTATACACCACAACTCTATTGCACTTTGTCGTCCTTTACTGTCAGAAAGCTCAGAATAGTCCCTGTGGTTTTCACATATTCACTTATTTCATTCACATATTGGCATCTTTTCTTGTCTATCCTAGTTTTCATCTATTTTTTATATTTATCCATTTTATCTACATATTAGCATCTATGTGCACCTCATTCCACCCATTACAATCATTTTATTCTCTAAGGTCATCGTATTGCCTATTGATCGATAAAATCTACTACAGATACTCCTACATACTATTTAATTTGATTCTCCCCATTTTATTTGATTCCCTGCTTTTACATACTCTCATAACACAGTAGTGATATATTTTAATCACTTTATTCTCTAAGGTCATCGTATTGTTTACTGATCGATAAAAATCCACTATAGATACTTCTGCATACCATTTAATTTGATTCTCCATATTTAATTTGATTCCCTGCTTTTACATATTCTTATAACATATTAGTGATACCTAAAAGTGATACCTAACAAATTATAAGGAAAGATTACCATTAAACTGATTATTAATACCATTCATTTTATGTTTTTAACCCCCATATAGGATTCTTAAGCATTTCTATACAGCGATTTTTTTTTTTTTGATTTTTTTTTTATATCCATTTTTATATCTACTATTATCCGAAATTCCTAACCACTAATTTACAAACATACACATACAATCTTCTAATAATTTTCTGTTTTACTCATTCTGTATGTTTTAACTCTTATATATGCATGTATCCTATGAGTATCATATCGATGCCCTATTATGTCTCTGATGAAGTGGGGCTGACACCCACAAAACGCGTAAGACAAGCAGAAAGCAGGGTACGAACATAATTTGGAGCCGGCAGAAGGAACTTCTCTCCTTTCCGGACAGCATCCACGATCTGGGGACCGACGGGCTGTCAGTATTCACCATCCAGAGTGAAGTTTGGGACGCACGCCAACCTCACAGACAGCCGGCAAGTACAGCAACTTCTTTTTGATACAAAGTATCCATAGTAATCCTAAGCGGTCCCAGTGGTTATTATGCTATAAAGACAATCATTCTGCTGGAAATATACTTGTTAATCACTCCTGACTTTTATTTCATTATTTTTTTTACTAATAGAACTAATTTGCTAAACCTAGCTCTGATATTCACAACGGGGTTCAGACCCCCATGAAGATATATACACACACAGCGTAAGGGGACTAAACGCCCCGGTAAAAAGACACCTCCTGAGCAGAGAACTTGATTCACAAAGAGCGGATGTTGTATGCTTACAGGAGACCCATTTCAAGAAGAATACCCACCCAAAACTCCTGAGTAGGGAATACCCCAACCAATTTCATGCTACCTTTCCAATGAAGGCAAAAGGAACGTCTATACTGATTAGCAGACATGTGGCGTTCACACCCCACTCACATGCACTAGAGAGGGAGGGCAGATATGCAATGGTCATAGGCACGTTTAACTGAATACTGTACACTATCATCAACATTTATGCACCCAACTTTGAGCAAAGAAACTACCTTCACAAAATCCTAACCACAATAGTAGAAAAACAACAGGGCATTACGGTAATATGCGGAGACTTCAATCATGTCTTAGACCCATCTATGGATACTACTCTCCCTGTACACAGTCCCAGACTTAGACCCTTAAAAAGGCAATGCAAGGCAATACATAAATTGCTCCACGCATACCATCTATATGACGCGTGGAGACTACTACACACTAGCGAAAAAGCCTTTACGTTCCACTCCTCAGTGCATAATTCATACTCGCGTATAGATGGCTTCCTTCTAAATGGTCAGGTGTTAGACCAAATGACTCAATGTGAAATTAGGGGGATATCCTGGTCCGACCACGCCCCGGTGACTCTAACACTTAAGGATTCCAATGATCCTACCCACCGCAGCACATGGAGATTAAATGAGTTTCTCCTGAAGGACACCTCATTCACAAAAGACATAGACACACAGATGAGACTGTTCTTCTTGGAGAATAGTCCTGACGAGACCACCCAGGCGAACATCTGGCAAACACACAAAGCAGTCATCGGAGGCTTACTGATAAGGAGGGCCTCATACCTTCGTAAAAGATCACAAACACAATTAGTGGGCTGGCAAAAAGACCTCAAGGACTTAACCAGGCAGAACCAAGCGACCCCATCCACCACCCTGCAGGCCAAAATTCAACATATAACTAGGCAAATTAACCAACAGGCCCTAGAGAAGACGGGATATAGATTACATAAACTTAAAGCATCACACTACGCCCAGGGCAACAAAGCGGGCAAGATGTTAACAAATAGACTACGAAACCAGCAAGCCAGCCCCCCAAAAAATAACACCTAATAATAATCGCCCACCTAATTATAGCTCCGAAAGACATCAGCAACGAATTTGCCAGGTACTATGCCTCGCTATACAATCTAAAACATGACGCATCCCTCCACCAGCCGACACTCCCAGACATAGAGCGATACCTAGACCCTCTTCCCCTGCCCAAACTAACGGAAGAACAAAACCAATTACTTTCCTCCCCAATCTTAGAATCTGAAGTTAACAAAGCAATACTTGCACTGCCCAACAATAAAGCCCCAGGCCCAGATGGATTCACTAATTGCTACTACAAATGCTTCAGGAACACACACCCCACATTTGACAATGAAGCCATTGACCTAGGTACACTTCCAGGAGAATGCCAGCTAGCACATATAGTGACACTCCCCAAACCCGGCAAGCCACCTACCCAGCCCCAAAACTTTCGTCCTATATCCCTGCTTAACACAGACATCAAGCTGTTTGCTAAAGTGCTAGCGGCTAGGCTGAGCATAGTCTTACCAACCATAATCGACTCGGACCAAGTGGGATTTGTCAAGGGTCTCAAAGGCAGCAACAACACTAGAAAGGTCTTAGACATAATTTGTGGACTGCAAGGCACACAGAAGGAAGGCTTAATAATGTCCTTCGACGCAGAAAAAGCCTTTGACCGCTTGCACTGGGGCTTCATGGAAGGGGTCCTGAACAAATTTAACATCCCGGGGATGTTAGCAGTCAGGGCCCTGTACTCTGCACCCTCAGCGAAGGTCTTAAATGCTGGCTTCTCATCAGACCCTTTCCCCATTACGAACGGATCTAGACAGGGGTGCCCACTATCGCCGTTGCTCTCTGCAGAGGCGGCTCTCTAATTAGGCGGCCGCCTAAGGCCTCGCGCTGGCTGGGGCCTCTCGGCCGCCTAAACTGCCTGTGGGCAGACTGACACCAGGAGGCTCCTCCTGGCTGCCCGTCCAGCCACCACAGACAGACTGCAGACCGCAGTGAGCAGAGCTGCAGACCATGTGTCTTGCGAGAATTGGCCAATCAGAGCGTTGCCACGGGTTACCGCGGCAACGCTCTGATGGTCTCGCGAGATTACATGGTCTGCAGCTCTGCGAAGCTGCAGACCGGAAGCAGTGGCCACCAGGGAGCCCACTGGACCACCAGGGAAGAAAAGGTAGGTTCTGCTCACCCTCAGCCTTCCCACCACCCCAACTCCCTCACCACCACCCTCAGCCTCACCCCCCACACCACCCTCAGCCTCACCACCCCCACCACCCTCAGCCTCACCCCCACCACCCTCAGCCTCCCCCACCCCCCACCAGCCTCACCACCACCCTCAGCCTTCCCACCACCCCAACACTCACCACCACCACCCCCCACCACCCTCCCAGCCCCACCACCTCAGCCTCACCACCCCCACCACCATCAGCCTCACCACCCCCCACAAACCTCAGCCTCACCACCCCACCACCCTCAGCTTCACCACCCATACCACCCTCAGCCTCACCACCCCCCACCACCAACACCCTCACCTCACCATCCCCCACCACCTCCACCACCTCAGCCTCACCACCCACCACCCCTCAGCCTCATCCCCCCCACCACCCTCATCCCCCACCACCCTCAGCCTCAGCTCACCACCCCTCCCTCAGCTTCACCACCTACCACCACCCTCAGCCTCACCACCCCTCACCACCCTCAGCATCCCCACCCCCCCCACTAGCTCACCACCACCCTCAGCCTTCCCACCCCCACCACCCTCACCCCCACCACCCTCAGCCTCACCACCCCACCACTCCTCAGCCTCCTGCCCCCACCACCATCAGCCTCACCACCCTCCACACCCAGCCTCACCACCCCTACCAACTACCAACCTCAGCCTTACCACCCCACCACCCTCAGCTTCACCACCCCATGCCACCCTCAGCCTCACCAGCCCCCACCAACACCTCACCTCACCACCACCCTCACCACCCTCAGCCTCACCCTCCCACACCACCCTCAGCCTCACCACCCCCACACCACCCTCAGCCTCACCACCCCCACACCACCCTCATCCCCCACACCACCCTCACCTTACCTCACCACCCTGCCCCCCACCTCCCTCAGCTTCACCACCCCCCACCACCCTCAGCCTCCTCAGCACCCTCAGCACCCTCAGCCTCACCTCACCACCCCTACCACTCTCAGCCTCACCCCCCACACCACCCTCAGCCTCCACCACCCCCCACCACCCTCCCCAACACCATCAGCCTCCGCCCACCCTCCACCACCCTCACCACCCCCCACAACCCTCAGCATCACCACACTCAGCATCACCCGCTCTCAGCCCCCACACCACTCTCCAGCCTCCCACCCCCTCAGCCTCGACTCACCCCCTCAGTCTTGCTTCCCCTCAGCCTCACCCCCACCCCCTCAGCATCACCCCTCACCATCACCCCCAACCATGAACCCCAGATCCCTCACCCTCAACATCAAACCCCTTCTTCTCACAGCACCCCCATCTTTCTCACAGCACCCCCCTCCTTCTCACAGCACCCCCCCTCCCCTCCTTCTCACATCACACATCCCCCTCTCCTTCTCACATCATCCCCTCTCACATCACATCCCCTCTCTTTCTTCTCACATTACCCCCCTCTCACCATCACCCCCCCATGCACACAACAAAACTTCAAGCAGCTACCCCATACACATACGATCTCAGACAAAAACGCAAACATGCTCACAGAGACATACATTCACACACACACACACACACACAAGGATACTCTCTGTAAAACACACTCTCAGTGCCTCCATAAATATGGCAAAATCTTACTGTATTCAAGCCTGAAGCTGTATCTCTGCATGCTGTTTGCCTCAGAAAAACAAGCAATCTGCTGAAATCATCAGAAGTGGTAGCCTGTTCCAATCACAGTGCTTTCCCATAGGATTGGCTGACACTGACAAAGATGCAGATCAGGGACAGAGTCAGCATGATTCAAACAAAGCCCTGGTCAATCAGCATCTCCTCATAGAGATTAATTGAATCAATGAATCTCTATGAGGAAGGTTCAGTGACTGCATGCAGAGGGAGGAGACACTGAATGTTTGGATGCATTTTAGGCAGCCATGACCCAGGAAGGATCTCTAACAGCTATCTGAGGAGTGGCCAGTGAAGTTATCACTAGGCTGTAATGTAA
>OW240918.1:109755953-109808453 GCA_933207985.1 Pelobates cultripes
GATCTAATTAGTGGCACTTGTCAGCGTATCCACTGTTAGCGTAACACACCCGCTTTAAGGACACTGACTGCTATTCAATCTATAACAGTGAAAAAAGATTATTTTTTTTTTAAAATCAAACTATTGTGACACCAGATCTAATTAGTGGCACTTGTCAGCGTATCCACTGTTAGCGTAACACACCCGCTTTAAGGACACTGACTGCTATTCAATCTATAACAGTGAAAAAAGATTATTTTTTTTTTAAAATCAAACTATTGTGACACCAGATCTAATTAGTGGCACTTGTCAGCGTATCCACTGTTAGCGTAACACACCCGCTTTAAGGACACTGACTGCTATTCAATCTAATACAGTAAAAAAAGATTATTATTTTTTTAAAATCAAAACTATTGTGACACAGGATCTAATTAGTGGCACTTGTCAGCGTATCCACTGTTAGCGTAACACACCCGCTTTAAGGACACTGACTGCTATTCAATCTATAACAGTGAAAAAAGATTATTTTTTTTTTAAATCCAAACTATTGTGACACCAGATCTAATTAGTGGCACTTGTCGGCGTATCCACTGTTAGCGTAACACACCCGCTTTAAGGACACTGACTGCTATTCAATCTATAACAGTGAAAAAGATTATTTTTTTTTTAAATCCAAACTATTGTGACACCAGATCTAATTAGTGGCACTTGTCAGCGTATCCACTGTTAGCGTAACACACCCGCTTTAAGGACACTGACTGCTATTCAATCTATAACAGTGAAAAAAAGTGTTTTTTGTTTTTAAATACAAGCTTTGTGTCACCAGATCTAAGTGGTGGCACTGGTCACCGTATCCACTGTTAGCGTAACACACCCGCTTTAAGGACACTGACTGCTATTCAATCTATAACAGTGAAAAAAGTGTTTTTTGTTTTTAAATACAAGCTTTGTGTCACCAGATCTAAGTGGTGGCACTGGTCACCGTATCCACTGTTAGCGTAACACACCCGCTTTAAGGACACTGACTGCTATTCAATCTATAACAGTGAAAAAAGTTTTTTGTTTTTAAATCCAAGCTATTGTGACACCAGATGTAAGTGGTGGCACTGACTGGGGAAATGGGCACAGTATGCACTGTGAGCCTGACACAGAAGCTGGCAGCAGTGGCAGACAACTGACTGCTATTCAATCTATAACAGTGAAAAAAGTTTTTTGTTTTTAAATCCAAGCTATTGTGACACCAGATGTAATTGGTGGCACTGACTGGGGAAATGGGCACAGTATGCACTGTGAGCCTGACACAGAAGCTGGCAGCAGTGGCAGACAACTGACTGCTATTCAATCTATAACAGTGAAAAAAGTTTTTTGTTTTTAAATCCAAGCTATTGTGACACCAGATGTAATTGGTGGCACTGACTGGGGAAATGGGCACTGTGAGCCTGACACAGAAGCTGGCAGCAGTGGCAGACAACTAAGTGCATTTACATTAGATAGAAAAAAAAAATCCAAAAAAAGCATACCCTTATCCCTAACCTAGCTATGCTTTTCCCTATCTTATGAACAGCAGCTACACTTTCCCTCCTCTTACTAAGCATGCAGCTTGAGAATGAATCTAAAATGGATGCTGTCCAGTAGGTGGGAGGGTCTGCTAGGGAGGCTGTGCTGCTAATTGGCTGGAATGTGTCTGCTGACTGTGAGGTACAGGGTCAAAGTTTACTCAATGATGACGAATAGGGGGCGGGTCGAACCGCGCATATGTTCGCACGCCGTGGCGAACGCGAACATGCTATGTTCGCCAGGAACCGTTCGCCGGCGAACCGTTCGGTACATCACTACCCACCACTGACACTCGCCTTCAAGACTTTTCCAGGGCTGCACCGTTCCTGTGGAACTCGCTTCCCTCCTCCGTTAGATGCTCACCCAGTCTCCACTCCTTCAAAAAATCATTAAAAACCCAATTCTTCATAAAAACGTATCAATTAAACTGTTAATAGCTCCTGACTGATTCCTCTTCTGCAACTGTTACTAGTCTAATACTATCCTTACCTTTTTGTGTCATTTTACCCCACTCCCTCTAGCATGTAAGCTCATTGAGCAGGGAACTCAACCCCTCTGTTCCTGTGTGTCCAACTTGTCTGGTTACAACTACATGTCTGTTCGTCCACCCATTGTAAAGCGCTGCGGAATTTGATGGCGCTATATAAATATCATAATAATAATAATAATAAATAATAATAATAACCTAAATCCCTGTTCTTGCTATAAAACTATACTCCAGACGATACCACCCAAGCCCCCCTCATTTTATAGACCAATGGATTGCTGAATGTGGAACACCCACTTCAGAAAATGAACTGATGTCCTCAATTAATGCCCTCAAAGGGGTCACACAATGCTACTCTCATGTGGAGGCCCACAAAAAATTTATCTATAGGTGGTTTCTGAGGCCTAGCAAGCTCCACGGGATCTATTCCTCAGTTTTTTCCTACTGTTGGAGATGTGGGACAGATAGGGGAGCAATGTTGCACATCTGATGGAGTTGCCCACGTATTCGACCCCTGTGGGTCATGGTATAGGATATCCTACAAGCCCTTAATATTGCAGAACCACCCACTGACTTACACACTAGTCTGTTTTTTCTCTACCCAAAGCACACACCGATGATTACCAAACAGATCCTGGTGATCTAGGTGTTAGCGGCTATAAATTTGATTGCACTTCAATGGAAACAGACACTTTGCCCATCCAAAACGCAACTGATATCCCAAATCAACCAGTACTATATTTATGAACGAATGTTCAGCAACACCGCCTCATAAAAAGATTCCTTCACTAAATCTTTGAAACCCTGGGTAGAATAGCAGGACCGTTATGAGAATCCAAGTGCCGAAACTAACCAAGGTGGGATATAACTTTCTGACTCTCTGATGTATACCAACACCATACACCATGTATACCTCTCTTTAGCAAGGAGTTTCATACCAACCTCCGTCTTGTCATCACGATCAGAGTTCTCAAGTGTTATGCAATTTGTATCAACCACTCCTTTCATAAATGGATGACTTCTCTCTCTTGTTTTTACCCCTCACTTTTCACTTTGGCCTACCCCTGCCCCTCCTTATCCTCCCCACACACCATACCCAGACCTTCTTTGGGAAAGGTAAAGGGCACTAAACCACCATACATACTTGAGATGTGGGGATTAAGACACCCTCACAGGCTGTGACATATACCATTATTTTATTTTATTTTATCATTACTATACCCATCAGATGTGTTTCTTCAAGGGCTCTACTTGATGCCACCTTCCCTTCAGTCGGCTTATCGATTGCAAATAATCTGAATATTGTCACAGGTTGTTGCATAACCAGGAACACATCTACAAGGCATCCCAGAGTAATGATAGGGACCTCCCATATGCCTGTGGCAGCTATACCTAACATCGGACCCCTTCAGCTCTTACATTACTAGCTGTAACAGTACATTCCAGCTGCAAATTTCACATTCCCAAATAGTGCATATACTCCCAAAAGGTGCAATATCTTGTAAAAATGGAAATGATGTATGGGTTTAGATGTGCACATAAATTTAATTCTAATTTTCATTAAAACTTTTGATTTTTCACCCCCAACGATATCGCCTTTTGTACTTTTGCTGTACATATTTCAACAAAAATTGGATACTTTTTTATGAAATACAAACTGTCGCTAACTGTTTAGAGGGCAGTGGCCTTATCGCATACTCAGTGTATAACATTCCGTACTTTTACTACCAGCGACCAGATTCTGAGATGTATGTAAATCTGTTTTACCCCCTCCCACTCTCCCCTCCTGCTTTCTGTATCCCTCCCCATTTAAAATACTTTCTATAAAACTTTGAATCTCAAAATGTACCTTTTGATATACCCTGGGGTTTCTTCTATAAGAAATGGTATGCCTTTGTGGGGTAGTTGGAATAAGCAGCCTGCTAAGAAACTCCAAAGTTGGACATGGACCTTCAAGACAGGTGCCCTGCCATGGCCAATTGCGTGCTTCGGCAGCTGCAAGACCACTAAGCATTAGTTCATGCCCACACAGAGTCCAAGCCCACACAGAGTGTCTGGCTGTCTGCAGAGCAGGCCAGCCACTCCCCCTTTTCCTCCTGCTCACAGTGCTAGAGGCGTGTCTGACCTGCTTGAGCAGAAAAACTGGAGGACGGGCAGCTCATCTTAAAGTAGGGGAAGAGGGGCTTGGGGATCTTCCTGTGTACTCTGTTGAATATGGGGTTGGGGGATGCAGTGTTGTAAATTGTGGTCGGGATGCGGCAGTGTATTAATTTGGAGGGCAGGGAAGGCAGTGTATTAAATTAGAGTGGTGGGAGTGGGGGCAGTGTATTAGATTAGGGTAGGGGACAGTGTATTAGATTGGGGTAAGGGGCAGCATATTAGAGTGAATGGAGAGGGGCAATGTATTTAATTGGGGGGAGGGAGGGCAGTGTAATAAATTACAGTGGTGTTAATGGGGGCAGTGTTTTAAATTAAGGGGCAGTGTATTAGAATGGTATAGGGGGCAGTGTATGAGAGTGGAGGGAGGGGGGCAATGTATGAGAGTGGGGGGGGCAGTGTGAGGCTGTGTATTAGTTTGGGGAGGCTGTGTATTAGATTGGGAAGGTTGTGTATTAAATTGGGGACAGTGTATTAGATTGGGGGGCTGTGTATTAGATTGGGAAGGCTGTGTATTAGATTGGCGGGGAGTGTACTAAATTAGGGAGGCAATGTAATAGAGTGGATGGAGGGGGGCAGTGTATTAGAGTGGGGTGCAGGGCTGTGGGAGGCTGTGTATTAGATTGGGGTTCAGTGTATTCGATTGAGGAGGATGTGTATTAAATTGGGGAGCTGTCAGGGTTTCTTTGCTGTTTTAAACAGCCACCCTTCCTTTTTCAGTGTCTGAGGTTTCAGCTGTAATTAACGATCAGCTCCTTCAGCATGTTGCCACGGTTACTCACCTGAGAATAGTAATCAACCCTGCTGCTAATCAGTTCAGCCTATTTAAGCAGCAAATCCCAGAACCTCCTTGCCCTTGCGTGGTTTCCTGTTCCCCAGAAGTCTCCTTGTTCCTGTGTTTCCTGTTTGCGCCTGGTTCCTGACTCTGGCCTTGTTCCTGACTCCGCTGCTCTCCGTTCTCCTGATCCTGGTTCGTCTGACTACCTGCTCTGGTGACTGACCCCTGCTTGCCTCCTGGACTTTGCTTTTGGTTATTTCTTTGTTATTTATTAAATAAAGGTGTTTTGCATCTAGATCTGTCTCTGTCTGGTTCCTGGTTCCTGACAGGAGCAGTGTTTTAGATTAGGGGCAGTGCATTCGATTGGTGGGCTGTGTATTAGATTGGAAAGGCTGTGTATTAGATTGGGGGCAGTGTATTAGTTTGGGGTGGCAGTGTATATGTTAGGGTGGCAGTGTATAAATTATGGGGAACTGTGTATTAGAGTGGGGTATGGGGCAGTATTTATGAGTAGAGGGAGTGGACACTGTATTGGATTTGGGGGCAGTGTATAAGATGGTGGCCAGTTTATTAGAATGGGGGAGAGGGCAGTGCATTAGATTCAGTCTGCATGGAGACACTGAACGCTCCCCATGAAAATGCTGATTGGCCACGCTACGTTTTGCCACACATGCACAATAGCCTCCAAATGCTTTCCTATTGGCTGAGATCGTCAAGTTTGATGATCTCAGCCAAAGTAAAAAACACACTCATAGGACTTCAAAATCAAGATAACGTCATTTGTTTTTTACAGTTATGCAAAAGCATACATTCATCATTTCAGTCTGTCACGTGCCCCGGTTCACCGGGAGGTGCAGTCGCGCCCTACCTGCACAACCACACCGATGAACTGAGCTTACCTGCTCAGTGATGAGTCGGGAGCCACTCCGCCGGCTTCTCCTGGCTGCCTGCCCTAAAGAAAAATGGCAGCGACCACATGGTCGCAGCTATTTAAAGCCTCGCTCCCATGGTCATACGAACGTGCGTGTGACATCACAACGTACACGCACGTTCTGGGGTCAGAGGTCACCCTCTGACCAATCACAGTCAAAGGAGGGATATTTAAATCCCTGAAGCTACCCAGTTGTGGTTTCCTGTCCTGGTTCCCAAGAGTGCGTTTTCTGTTCCTATTATTGATATTCCCGGTATATTGACCTTGGCTATTCATGACTACTCTGATTTCTGGTTTCTCTGACTTGGCTTGTTTAACATTATTGTGTATTTCTGGCTTCCTTGATCTCGGCTATCCCTTGACAATATTCTGTCTTTAACGTATTAGTCCGACCATTCTAAGGACCGGTTTATGTTCTGTCTTTTTCCGTTCGGTCTATGTTGATGTTACATAGTTCTGCATTCTGGACCACACTAGCAGTCGTAAAACAGTCCCATTACCAAACTTTTCTTAATATGTCAAGGTAGCTGGACTGAAACATTGGTTATATGCAAATGCACTTCTCCTTAAAATAAATTTTCTCTTTTGTTTATTTTAAAGTCCTACAAGGGTGAGGACGTCCAGTGTAAATGAGGAGACTTTTTTTATACTGTACTTTTTGAAATAAACCTAAATTTCTATGAAAACTAAAGTTTGGAAATTTTTTGCAGCCCACACAAACTTAAACCTTGTGTATTTGGCCCGTGTTAGCCTTTGAGTTTGATATGCTTGACCTGGAGTGTCTTCTTTCTCAATTGGAGTTACTTGAACAGTCAAACTTCTATAATGCCACCAATTCAGACATAGGACCATCAAATCCATCTATGAAAATGCTAACTATAGAAACTAAAATAGCCTTGTCTCTTATATGGCATTGTAGATTTACATAATAGTGGCAAAGGCATACAATGGGGGTATCGTTGTACTCAGCAAATGTAGCTGAACACTATATGAAGTGGAATAGCGCGCACAAGCTTTATGAAATAAACATTAGAAAAAACCTTGTTATATGTGTGTATGCCAAAAAACAGAAAAACACAATTTTATTAAAATTTTTACAGAGATTGGCAGTGAAATGGCTATGTAAAAAGTGTTAAAATAACCTTAAGTAAATAGACTGTGATGTCTACTTTATATAAATATATACTTTTGTGAGGAAATTTTGTTTTCTGTGCTGGCTTTTAAACTTACAAGGCAAACATACCAACTTCTAAAATTGTCTCACATTAAACAAAATTTATTTTAGTCCTTGTATATTGTGACCTGTAACTTTCAAAATAAACTGAAATCCTGATCATATTATGTACTCTATAAATCAAGACACATAAATTTATTTATTTAGAATTACTTTTCCTTAACTGGACATATTATGCATGCGTTATTATTGCCAAAACTGTGAGAATTTTTTTTAAAAAATTCAATGCGTTGCTTTTTTTTAATAATAAATAAGAATTTATGTACAGTTGCAAGACAAAGTATGCGGACCCTTTGGAATGATATGGATTTCTGCACAAATTGGTCATAAAATGTGATATGATCATCTTCTAAGTCACAACAATAGACAATCACAGTCTGCTTAAACTAATAACACACAAAGAATGAAATGTTGCCATGTTTTTATTGAACACACCATGTAAACATTCACAGTGCAGGTGGAAAAAGTATGTGAACCCCTAGACTAATGACATCTCCAAGAGCTAATTGGAGTTAGATGTCAGCCAGCTGGAGTCAAATCAATGAGATGAGATTGGAGGTGTTGGTTACAGCTGCCTGCCCTATAAAAAACACACACCAGTTCTGGGTTTGCTTTTCACAAGAAGCATTGCCTGATGTGAATGATGCCTTGAACAAAAGAGCTCTCAGAAGACCTACGATTAAGAATTGTTTACTTAAAGCTGGAAAGGGTTATAAAAGTATCTCCAAAAGCCTTGCTGTTCATCAGTCCATGGTAAGACAAATTGTCTTTAAATGGAGAAAGTTCAGCACTGCTGCTACTCTCCCTAGGAGTGGCCATCCTGTAAAGATGACTGCAAGAGCACAGCGCAGACTGCTCAATGAGGTGAAGAAGAATTCTAGAGTGTCAGCTAAAGACTTACAAAAGTCACTGGCAAATGCTAACATCCCTGTTAACGAATCTACAATACTTAAAACACTAAACAAGAATGGATTTCATGGGAGGATACCAAAGAGGAAGCCACTGCTGTCCAAACAAAACATTGCTGCACGTTTACAGTTTGCACAAGAGCACCTGGATGTTCCACAGCAGTACTGGCAAAATATTCTGTGGACAGATGAAACCAAAGTTGAGTTGTTTGGGCATCATGGTTTGGGGCTGCTTTGCTGCATCAGGGCCTGGACGGATTGCTATAATCGAAGGAAAAATGAATTACCAAGTTTATCAAGACATTTTGCAGGAGAATTTAAGGCCATCTGTCTACCAGCTGAAGCTCAACAGACGATGGGTGTTGCAAAAGGGCAATGACCCAAAGCATAGAAGTAAATCAACAACAAAATGGCTTAAACAGAAGAAAATACACCTTCTGAAGTGGCCCAGTCAGAGTCCTGACCTCAACCTGATTGAGATGCTGTGGCATGACCTCAAGAAAGCGATTCACACCAGACATCCCAAGAATATTGCTGAACTGAAACAGTTCTGTAAAGAGGAATGGTCAAGAATTACTCCTGACCGTTGTGCACGTCTGATCTGCAACTACAGGAAACGTTTGGTTGAAGTTATTGCTGCCAAAGGAGGTTCAACCAGTTATTAAATCCAAGGGTTCACATACTTTTTCCACCTGCACTGTGAATGTTTACATGGTGTGTTCAATAAAAACATGGCAACATTTCATTCTTTGTGTGTTATTAGTTTAAGCAGACTGTGATTGTCTATTGTTGTGACTTAGATGATGATCAGATCACATTTTATGACCAATTTGTGCAGAAATTCATATCATTCGAAAGGGTTCACATACGTTTTTTTGCAACTGTAAGTAAGCTAGTTTGGGGTGCGTTTGTGACCATAAAAAAGTAGATATGATTTTGTGGATATCTACAAAGAATGTTTTCGGAATGAGTACAGGTAATGTTTGGAGTGCGTATAGCAGGCGGGGGAGCACATTCATTTTGATATTTGTCTACAAAACCAACCAAATCCTGGTTTGTTCCATTTGTTTAAATCTTTTGCTATGTTGGTTAGTATGCAAGGGAAATTTGCTTTGTATATATATATATATATATGTATATATATATATATATATGGTTCAGGTCGTGTGGTAGGTGTACCCCCAAATATTTAATGGATGTGTCGGACCAACTGAAATTGAATTGGCTTTAAATGTGGTCAGTTAGGTTTTGATTTATGTGTAGTGGTAAGATCTCACATTTGGTAAGGTTTGCTTGAAAGTTAGAGACTTTGCCATATACAGACATTTCGTTTAGTATGTGTGGAAGTGATTTGTCTGGATTTTTTATGGTAAACGTGATATCATCGGCAAAGGCAGATATTTTGTATTCCGCCCTGTCGATGGTGAACCCTTCTTTCAGGTGGTTGTCTCTAATACCTTGTAAGAACGACTCTAGTACCAGCATAAACAGCAGAGGAGACAACGGGCAGCCCTGTCTCGTACTATTGCCCATTGCCACTGGGTCTGAGAGTTGGCCATTTAAAGGCAATCTTGCTGTAGGTGTGGAGTATATTGTTCCAAGCCAGTCCATCCATCTCGGCCCGAATCCTAATTCTGTCATAGTGGCTAGCATCAAGGACCAGCCCACTCTGTCGAACTCCTTTTCGACGTCGACTGTGAGCAGGATGCTAGGGCAGTGGGAAGCTTTCGCCCAGTGCATTAAGTTAATCATTTTGGTGGTATTATATTTTTGGTCTCTCGCCCCGGGACAAATCCAGACTGATCCAGATGTATAAGTCCCGGGAGCAGAGGCTTCAGTCTTGTGGCTAAAATTTTAGTAAATATTTTGAGGTCTATGTTAATCAATGATATGTGCCTGTAGCTGCTGCAATTCGTCAGGTCTTTCCCCTCTTTAGGAATCAGGGCAATTGTTGCCTCCAGTGTGGTTTTTAGGTATGGCGTTTCTCAGGTTTCTCGTGTTGAAGGCCTCTAAGAATGGCTTTGTTAAAACATGTGACATGTTTTTGTAGTATTTTCCCGTAAAACCATCTGGTCCTGGGCTTTTGCCCCTGGGAGCTATTTTGTGACTATATTAAATTTTTCCCCTGAGATTGGGCTATCGAGAAATGTTTTAGCACTTGGAGGTAACGGTTGTTTAATCCTTGTTTGTAAGAAATTCTGTATATCTGCAGGATATGGCGGACTATCTCTCAAGTTGTATAGTTTGAGGTAGTACATCATGGAAGCTTTCATTATGTCTGTCATCATTTTCGTGTGGCTTCTGTCCTGTAATTTAATAGTGGACACAAAGGTCTGTGGTGTACGCTGTTGTAGGGCCTGGTATTTTTGTTTTGTGAAGTGCAGTTTCTTTTTGGTGTGTAGGTGTAGTATTGTGGTGAGCTCAGTGCGTTTCGCTAGTAGTGATTTATATGTTGTCAATAACGTGTCTTGAGCGTGTATTTCCTCTAGTTGTTTTATTTCTTGGGTCAGGGTTTGGACTCTCACATCTCTCTGTTTTTTTTATTCCTGCTGCTAGTTTTATTATCTCCCCTCTCAGTATGCACTTAAATGCTTCCCATACCATCGTTGGAGTAGTGTGTGAATTTTCTGTGAAGTATTGTTGTATCGTGCCTGCTAGTTTGGACACTATTAAGTAGAAGGTTGTTTAGTCTCCATTGCGGAGCAGGAAGGCAATAGTAGATCTAGTGACAAAGGGGCATGGTCCAACCATGCGATCGGGCTATAAGCCGTGTTTTTTATTTGAGGTAAGTTTTGTGGTGGAGGAAGAGCATGTCTATCCTAGTGTAGCTGCCTGTAGGTGGTGAGAAGAAAGAGTAGTCTTTCTTTGTGGGGTATAATACTCTCCAGCTATCATACAGCTGTGCGTTGTGTAAGACTGAGTTGAGTTCTAATCTCGCCTGTTTTAGGTAGTCGCTCTGTTTCAAGGAGGTGTCTAACTCTCCATCTAGGGTTATGGTCATGTCTCCCCCCATAATTAGGATACCCTCCTGGAAGGTGGATAATTTCTGTAGTATTTTCTTAAGTGCCTGATACTGTTTTCTATTTGGTAGATATAAGTTTGAAATAAGTGTTTGATGTCCAATTTTCCCTTTAACAAAAAGAAAATGACCGGCGTCATCCGACATTTGTTCCATAAACTGGAAGGGAACCTGATTGGCAATCAGAATTGCTACCCCTCTAGATTTCAACTCCGTAAAGGGACTAAAGTACCCAGTAGGATATGTGCGGTTCCTGAAGGTCGGGGCTGAGTTTTTGCGGAAGTGGGTTTCTTGCGCAAACACCACATCAGCTTTTTGTCTTTGATAATCTGTGAGAGCTAGCGTTCTTTTCTCGGGGGTGTTCAGACCCCGAGCATTATGAGTCAGAATACGCAAGTGTGACATGTTTTATTCCCTTACTGTAAGTTGACTTTGAGTGGTGTGTTGATCTTCACTAGAATGTGTAGGCTGAGTGGGTGGTTACTGTATATTGTGTTGTTTTTTGTGCTTAGGAAGCACCGCTCCTATTGGAGTGTGTATCAACTTGCCTGATCGTGTGCTGAATAGCAGGTCAGGTTTGCCTATAGACAGCCCTAGATCGTTTTGTGGGCAGGTGTGGTGAGTTATGACTGTATGAATGTGTGGGGCTCCACAACTATAAGATTACTATAATGGATAATCCTGGTTGTTTTCCTAACTGCCTAACTGCATGTATAACATCGACCCTTATCGTAACACCTATACATACATATTCTTAACAACATTATTAAAGGCAATGCAAACCATACAGTATTGATGTAGCTATACGACCTGTACTTCATTAGTATCTGCTTGTAGCTAAACTATTCCTCAAAGATGATAGAGTATCGTGTGTTATGTGATTTGGCTGCAAAAGCTAAATCACTGGTGAGGATGTAGGTCGTATCTTGGAGCTCACCCCTGGGGAGACCTTGTGGGCCCATCGGATAGTCAATTGGTTCATTCAACCTGAAGCAGTCCTTGGGGGCAATCATGCGCTGGTTAGTCCCCATATAGTTTGCTGGCTTTTGTCTCCGATTCACTGAGCAAAGGGAAGTTATTTATGAACGACTCGCTTCTCCAAAGTAGTGAAGCTGTTGGGGTTATTGTAACAAGCACACTATCTCAAATTATTCCCCTGGAGTTTCATCTGCCGCCTGTTGGGGGAAAAATTTCTTCCATCTGTTCTTTTCTTCTGCGGTGTAATTCCTCTCTGTCTTAGTGGTTGTGGATAGTGTATTGGGAGTGGTGAGTTCCAGTCCACTATTTGAGTTTTTGGCAGGTCCAGTGCTCTCAGAAACCCATGTGTGGTTATGGAGGAGGTGTTGCCCATCGATATCTAATATCCCTCTGGTGCAGAAGTTCGGTTATCGGTTTTAGGGACCTCCTAGCTTGCAATGTATACCACGAGAGATCTGGGTATACTTGTATTGGTTAGCCATGGAAAAGAATGGGCTGAGTAGTGTCTCTGAGGTTTCTCAGAATGTAGTTCTTTATTTTGAAATAATATAGTCTGCATATATCATATCTCTGGGCATTTCAGGGGTCGCCCCCCTTGGTCTCAGTGAGTGGTGTGTTCTATCCATTAAGATGGGGGTGTCACCATTGTCCCTCAGGATCAAGTTAAACAGTTCAATTAGCATGGGCATGATCTTTTCCCCTTGGGACTCGGGCAGCCCTCTTACCCTCAGGTTATTCCTGTGGCTGCGGTTGTCCAGGTCGTCGAGATGTCTGTGGAAAGAAGCCAACATTTGGGCCTGGGAGTCCATCTGTGTTGAGAGATTAGTAATTTGGGCCTGTGTGACGTCACGTTCATCCTCTAAGTCCATGATTTGTTGCTGTATCTGCTGGACGTCAGCTTCCAATGTTTCTACCTTTTTTTGAAAGGTAGCCTCTAGTTTGCCAAGCATATTGGCTAGGTGTGCCTTCGATGGTAGGTTTTTTAGGAGTTCCATTATATCCATTTCACCATTTGTGTCTTGCAATCTATTTGAGCAGTCTGATGGAGCAGGGCTAGACGGATTTCCGCCGTGTTCAGTATCAGCCGCCATTTTGGATTCCGCGGCTCCGGCCTTGGAGTCCCCTGGCTCTCGGAAAAAAACGGATAAGGGATCCTTGTTTTGCCATAGGCGTCTTCCCTGTTTTGTCTTGAGACCCCCCTTGCCTCTTGGGGTTCCCCATTTCACTTTGTAGCCTCTGATGTATGTGGATTACACTGTCAAGTTGAGCGGAGCTGAATCAGTGCACTTCCATTCAGCTCGTGGTTGGCCATGCCCCCTTGACACACAAATTTATTTTATTTCTTATGGGATCCATATTCATCTGTAGGTTATAACAGAATGGCGCCATCATAAAACAAAACATAGCAACAAAGAAAAAAATGAAATGACCCCTGTTCAAAAGTCTGCATACCCTTAGTTCTTAATACTGTGTATTGCCTCCTTTAGCATCAAGGACAGTGTGCAGTCTTTTGTAATAGTTGTCTATGCAAGCCCTAATTCATGCAGGTGGTATAGCTGCCCATTTGTCTTGGCAAAATACCTCCAGGTCATGCAAAGTTTGGTCATTTTGCATGAACCGCACATTTGAGATCTCCCCAGAGTGGCTTGATTATATTAAGGTCAAGAGACTGTGATGGCCACTCCAGAACCTTCACTTTTTTCTGCTGTAACCACTGGAGGGTGAACTTGGCCTTGTGCTTAGGGTCATTGTCATGCTGGAAAGTCCAAGAGCTTCCCATGTGCAGCCTTCATGCAGAAGAATGCAAGTTGTCTACCAGCATTTTCTGATAACATGCTGCATTCATCTTGCCATCTATATCCGAGTTTTCCACTTCTTAATAAGTCATTGACTTGTATTTGTATGGCTTTGGATATTTTTTTATATCATTTTCCATCCTTATAAAGTTCCATTACCTTGTTACAGAGATCTTTTGACAGTTCGTTTTTTTGCTCTCTATGGCTAAGTATCTAGCCTGCTCAGTACATGACTATTTATACACAGTGTGGTGAAACCGGCCTCGCCACGTGTCCTTGGAGGGGGCTGCTTGCCCACCTCTTGCCTTTGGACTATGGACCAGACTTTATGTGAATGTGTTAACCCAGATAGCTATGCCATGAAGCCCATTCATGTAGTTAAAGACTTCAGCTCCATGGCAATTGAACTGTGTGAATAGGATCTGAGCGCTATTCAGTAGTTTTGTGCGCTCAGATCCCAGCTATCTGGGGATATGTGAAATGTCTGTGTGTTATGTGTAAAAGGTGACTTTAAGTATTTTAAAGTGTTTTATGTCTTTTTGCAACCATGTGCTCAATGGAGTCTGCCTCTATCCCTGGATAATTGGATTACTTTCCCCATTGTCTCCAGGATAGAGGGCTCTGTAAAACCTGTTTGAGCCAGATATCCATGTGCCAGCCAGGGCCCAAAAGATACTTTTACTAACTTTTGAACCCCTGGTCGGATTCATGACATTTTTTAATATGTTGTTCCCCTGAATGGATTGATTGTGAATATGTAATTTTATGTGAATGTGATGTATGGTTTTAAAGTTATGAAAGTTGGGTAGAAAGTATGTTTTAACTGTATGTGTAATTGAGTTTCCTCTCAGGATAAGGGGAGGGAATATGTGGGATGTAACTGATATGTGATTGGTTGTTTTATACCTCCCTGTGGGCGGTCCTGTATGTGAAAGACTGTAATAAAAACCAGGCTGGGTGTGCCAGCACAAGAGTTCCTGCTTAACCCTCAAAGTGAAGTGTTGTCTCATTATTGGGGGAGGATTTATTGTATACAAAAAAGGGGGTTAAGGGCTGCGCTAATAGATAATAAATAATAAATAAATCAACAAATAAAACCAGATATAATCAATAGACAAAGTTCGTCCAAAAATAAATTGAAACAGTCTCACTGATATGTGATGATAAGATAATAGTCCTCAGGTGTTGATCCGTCCGTATGGTGGCAGATAGTCCATATATGTGGAAATAAAAAACAAAAAGAGAGCTTCCCATGGTGAAATATTGTACGTCCAAATGTGATGTATAAATCAAGAGAAAGGTATTTCACTCACATTTGTTGGAGCTTGAACCAGCTCTAGGAGAAGAGGCACTTAGTGGTTTGATCGCCACTATCGGATACACTTGAGTGGTAGGTCCGTCTGTCCGGCTTAGGATTTCCTTGGTGTAGGCTGGGACCTACTCAGATGTGCGTAGTTCTTTGGTGCTGGGGAGATAGGTCCGCCTCTCCAATTTTGGGTAATGGGTATCCACGAGATATATAAAACAGCAGATAGTGCTCTCAGTTTGAACAATAAAACAATTTTATAAAATAAGTTATACTTACAAGAATAGAGCAGACAGATACTGCTCTATTACCACAGCGCTGGTGGAATTATCCCCACCTAAGGATTTCTTTGGACGGGATACACTTGAGGGTTAAATTTTAAAATTATATTTTGTATAAAATAAAAGGATAAAAAATAAAAAATAAAATATAAAATATATAAACAAAAAAATAAAAAACTATAAAAATAATAATAGGATATATGAGAGTGCCAGGAGTAGTTAAAGTGTATAAAATGCAATAAAAATAAGATACCCATTACCCAAAATTGGAGAGGCGGACCTATCTCCCCAGCACCAAAGAACTACGCACATCTGAGTAGGTCCCAGCCTACACCAAGGAAATCCTAAGCCGGACAGACGGACCTACCACTCAAGTGTATCCGATAGTGGCGATCAAACCACTAAGTGCCTCTTCTCCTAGAGCTGGTTCAAGCTCCAACAAATGTGAGTGAAATACCTTTCTCTTGATTTATACATCACATTTGGACGTACAATATTTCCCCATTGGAAGCTCTCTTTTTGTTTTTTATTTCTACATATATGGACTATCTGCCACCATACGGACGGATCAACACCTGAGGACTATTATCTTATCATCACATATCAGTGAGACTGTTTCAATTTATTTTTGGACGAACTTTGTCTATTGATTATATCTGGTTTTATTTGTTGATTTATTTATTATTTATTATCTATTAGCGCAGCCCTTAACCCCCTTTTTTGTATTTTCCTGTCTCTTAAAGGGTTTCTTGAGGGATTCCCTTTTAGGGTTGCTGCTTTTTTTGGTTTAGTGCAGACTCTTCCCCCCTCTCTGTTGAGGATTTATTGTATGCTGTTCCAGTTTGACTGCTAGGAGTGTAAACCTATTCGCATGGTTTTTCCCTATTCAATTGTATAAAACATTCATATGCTTGAGAGCATTCATATGCTCCTACGGTTCGGTGGTTTTGGTGTCTGCTGCAGTGCTTGGAGTCCTCAGGAAGTGCTAGGAGCATCCTTTAACAGAGGTACCCATTCGGGGTGCCAGGTGATCCGTTACACACAGACACTACAACTATTTATGTATATTTTTTTCTGAAATATATATATTTTAGTTGAAGTATTTCAACTAAAATATATATATTACCAAGCAGAATTCTTCCAGACAGTAAATGGTTTCATTTACTGAAGAAGACAGACCAGTAGTCAGATGAGGGCTGGAAGCCTTAGGCATGGGGGGTAAATCCAGTCAAGGGGCCCATTGCACCAAGAGGAAAGTTAAAGCACCTTTCACATGTGATTGAAAGGGCAGTCACCTAAACAGACACACTCACTGACAGGCACACACACACACACACTTGCTGATTTGACACACACTAACAAACACACACTCACTGACAGGCACACTCACACACTCATTGACAGACACACACACACACAGACATACACACTGTTACAGGCATACTAACACACACACACAAACTAGCATACACACAGACATATTTGCACACACACAGACAGACATACTGGCACACACATAGACACACTGGCACACACACAGATACATACTTGCACACACACAGACAGACATACGGGCACACACACACAGACATACTGACACACACACACACACACACACAGACATACTGGCACTCACATACATACTCATACACACAAACACACATACAAACTTTACACTTTTAAAGCCAGTAGACAAGGGCTGAGTTAGAGGACAGGGCAGTGGGGGAACATGTAGTGAAGAGACAGGGGCTGTATTGGAAGGTATGAGCTGTAATTGGGGGGTTAGGAAATGTAGTGGGGGCATAGGGGCTGAAGTAGGTTGATGGCAACAATTTGGGAAAGGGACTGGGGTGTGGGTGATATGGGTTCAATTGGAGGAGAGGAGCTATAGTGGGGATGTTATGGGGGCTTTGGTGGGGGGCATGGGGCCCAGAGGAGGGGAAAAGGAGCTGAGAGGGGGGGCAGGGGCTGAGAAGGGGGACAGGGCTGAAGAAAGGGACAGGGCTGAGGAAAGGGGCAGGGGCTGAGGTAAGGGACAGGGGCTGAGAAAGGGGGACAGGGGCTGAAGAAGGGGATAGGGGCTGAGGAAGGAGACAGGACTGAGGAAATGGACAAGGGAATGAGGATAGGGCTGAGCAAGGGGACAGGGGCTGAGCAAAGGGACAGGGACTGAGGAAGGGGATAGGGGCTGAGAAGGGGGATAAAAAGTGTATTTCCCTCTCCCTCTCCCCGAGTCTTACCTTAGACCAGGGAGGGTTGGGCAGGAGCCAGGAGCCGGAGCCAGCATGGGCAGAAAGCAGCAGTCAGTGAAGTCGGCCCTTGCTGATGAAGTCAGGAGGAGGGGGCCGACTCCACTGGCTGGAGGGGGCTGGGACGTCATCAGGAGAGGCCGGTCGACTCCACTAACTGCAGGCTGCAGGGAGAGAGGTAAGTTGAAAAATCTGAGTCCCCAGCCACAGGCAGGGGATTCAGATTTTTCCTTTTTTTTCTGGATGTGGATGGCCCTGGATTTAGGGCATCCTGGGGGGGGGGGCAATTGCCTCCCTGCCCCCCCGTTCCAGCCTGCCCCTGCCAGCAGTGATTGCGTGTTTTACCTTTGTAGTGTCTGTGTGCGAGTGGGAGATGTGTCATTGATCTTAGTGTGATACTGGTGCAGTGGTTAAGTTATTTCTGTGCCAAGTCATTGTCAGGGCCAATTATACCAACTTGTATTCACTAGTTTAGAATTATTTTACTGATTTGTGTTTTTTTTTTCATTACTTGTGTTTTAGAGAAGTCCTCTTTTCAAATTAATATCACCCCTGCTGCCGATGTCCCGATCTTTCAGGTAATTTACAAGATTGCAAAAGGAAAAACAATAAATATAAAAGTTCTTAATTTATTTTAGTACAGATACAATTATGACCATTGACCACTCACAATTGGCATTGCAGAAATGGTTGTTATTGTGTAACCATTAGGCTAGGTTATAATTGAGCTGTTTTTGCATTGTGTACATTGTTGTACACTTTGCTGTGCACACGTCTAATACTTTAGTGTACTAGACTTGTTTTATTTTTGGCTTTTTTTTGTCTCGTACAAACTCAACTTGAAATGAAACAGAGCAGAATGGTAAGACATCAATCATTCACAAAATATTAAACGAATAAACAACTGGCAACACTTGAACATTCATCAACGTTCAAGAGGGAGAAAAGTCTAATTGCTGCATATTACTACTGCATAAGTGATTGGTGCGCTGTTTGGTTTCACTGTAATGGTGGCCATTAAGTACTAAGTGGGGAACCCAAAGTGATGTAGAGTGATATCAAAGCAGAAAATTTCAAATAACATAAAAAAATAGCTTAATTGGTACTTGACATTTGATATTCTTCCCACTGTGTCAGATGTTAATGCAAGCTTGATGTCATAATCTTAGATAGGAAGCTCTTTTTCACCTATTACATAGGCAGACAAGTAAGTGTAATAGTCATAAAAGACAAGTGCAACTTGATCAGTCACTTGTGCAATTGTGTCATTGTGATAGGATAGTTATAGACATAAATGTATCCAGTCATTCACCTATTTAAAAAACCTCCAGCCCATTATACCCATGTCTTAACAGTAAATACACCAAATACCATTTATGGCGATAAGAGAAAAATATATACAATTCTGTAATGAGAAATATGGATTTTTACTACATCAGCCAAAAATGGTGAAGTAATGTGGAATTTAGAGTGTGCAAAGAATGGGATATGTGCATTAGCTTTAGAGGAGAACAAAAAACAAGTTGCAAGAGAGTACTGAGAATGGACAACAGCTCAAGTAGTTTGCCCTTCAGTGGGTCCCTGCTCAGATATGGTCCAGATCCAAAATACTGTCCGTCTCTTTCTGCATGAGAGATACAGCAACCTCAGACAATTGTTTCCGTCTTGTTAGGCATCATCAGTGAGGTATAGCTGATACCTCTCTAGGCATTGTGTGCAAGAGATCCACACCTGGATTAGCCTTTAAACTTGGTGAGAATAAAAAAAGGTGCAAGAGAGTACTGAGAACGGACAACAGCTCAAGTAGCCTGCCCTTCTGTGTCTCTCCGCTCAGATCTCAAGCTGGTTCTAGCTCATTACAAAAAAAAAGAAAAAGGACTATTTGCATATCAGACTGATTCCACCCAAATCAGGCACTGTGATGAAAGGGTCCACATCTGGATTACCCTTTAAACTTGGGGAGAGGAAAAAAATAAGGTGCGAGAAAGTACTGAGAATGGACAGCAGCTCAAGTAGCCTGCCCTTTGGCTCAGATCTCAAGCTGGTTTTAGCTAATTGTGTGCCATTATAATAAAAAAACAAAGCCTTTTGCATTCCAGACTGATCCCACCCAAAAGGGCCATCCAGACCCAAAATGCAGGCTGGCTCTCTTTGCACGTGTGATACAGAAACCCCAGATGATCGTTTCACCCTTGAGCACCTTATTTTTTTAGCTTTTGAGAAGTCCAGGTCATGGTCCAAAAGTGAATCCCTTCGTTTCACCCTTGAGCACCTTATTTTTGTTAGCTTTAGAGAAGTCCAGGTCATGGTCCAAAAGTGAATCCCTTCCAAAGTTCTGTAATGAAAAAGTATCAGTTACATTAGGGATTCTAATATAGAAAAATAATCAGTTGCAGTATGGAGTGTATATATATATATATATATATATATATATATATATATATATATATAAATATGACCATACATTTTCCTTCAAACAAACATACCTGACCCTATGCATCTTAATATGAGTTTTTCAGCAGGAATGACATTACATTAGAGACATAAAATCTATTCCTCTTGTGTAAAAGAACATATTTCTGCTAAAAGAAATGAAAAAATAAGAAATGGTTTCTCAAAACAGTCTGATGAGGGAGCTTATGTAGCCGTGTACATCTAGCTAGTATTTAATGTCATAAAAATGTCTGTTTTGAATTTGAAGCATAAGATTCTCTTGTCTCTTTGATGCAGAATTAGCTAAAATGCCAGTACACAGCTAGTTAGTATGTTGATGCCTTGATGATTCAGATCACAAAAACATGCATGTTTTCTTTGAATTTGTAGTGATAGCACTTATGCAGAAGTTACTGTAGGTGAACATTTAGGATCCAGTGATCTCCAATCAGTGTGGTTTAAAACAAGAACAGTGACCGAGTCGCACCACACAAAAACGTTTAGACTTTATGAAAACAGACTTTTCTAAAATTAGAATATGTGTAAATGAGTCATTATCAGACTGGAGCAGTTTAAATAGAGTCCAGGAGAAATGGGATTATTTAAAAGTTGCACTGTTGAAGGCAACAGAATATTGCATTAGGCTTTTCAGTAAAAGCAAAAAATTAAAGAAACCACTGTGGTACTCCGCAGAAGTGGCCAAAATAGTAAAACCTCAAAGTTTAGTAATGATAAAAAAACACAGAGTGAGCAAGATAGACAGATCTATAAAATTAAGCACAAAGAGGTTAAGCAAGTTATAAAAGCTTCCAAATCACACACAGAAGAGAAAATATCCCAGTCAGTAAAAAAAGGAGGACAAAACATTTTTAGATACATAAATGAGAAAAGGAAAGTAAAACCATGATTAGTTAAATTAAAAACAAAAGAAGGTAGGTATGTAGAATAGGATAAAGGTCTAGCTAACTACTTCAATGAATTTATTTGTTCAGTATTTACAGATGGAAATGAAGGAAAGGGACCTCAGTTAGCAAAGAGGGCAAATAAGTCATGTGTTACATGTGCGTTTACAGAGAAAGAGGTTCTATTTCAACTGTCCAAGGTAAAGACAAACGATGGGGCCTGATGTGATACACCCAAAGTTATTAAGCGAGCTTAGTGGTGTACAAGCAAAACCATTAGCAGATATATTTAACCAATCATTGTTAATGGGAGTAGTCCCAGAAGACTGGAAATTAGTGAATGTTGTGCCCATACACAAGAAAGGTAATAGGGAGGAGTCGTGCAACTATAACCACAGTAAGCCTTACTTCAGTAGTGGGGAAAGTAATATAAATCATATTAAAGGATATGATTGTTGAACATCTAAAAATCACACTAATTTCAAGATCAGAGACAACATGGGTTTACTTCAGGGGGGTCATGCTAAACTAATCTTATTGATTTGTTTTGATTGGGTAACTAAAATAATAGATCTGGGTGGTTCAGTAGACATTGTTTAGCTAGATTTCAGTAATGCTTTTGACACTGCCACACATCAATAAACTACAATCTTGAAGTTTGGATTGCAATATTGTTAAATCAGTTAGGCAGTGGCTGAGTGGCAGGCAACAAAGGGTTGTTGTCAATGGAGTATATTCGAAGCATGGCTTTGTTACCAGTGGGGTACCTCAGGGATCTGTACTTCTCTTTAATATTTTTATTAGTGATATTACAGAAGGTATTGATGGTAATGTATGTCTTTTTGCTGATGATACCAAGATATGTAACAGGGTTGATGTTCCAGGAGAGATAGGCCAATTGGCAAATGTTTTAGGTAAACTAGAAAAATGGTCAGAGCTGTGGCAACTGACCTTTAAAGGGGATAAGTGCAAGATAATGCATCTTGGATGTAAAAACCCAAGGGCAGAGTATAAAATATGTAATAGAGTCCTAACCTCAACATCTGAGGAAAGGGATTTAGGAGTAACTATTTCTGATCACTTAAAGGTAGGACCAGAGAGGAAAGACCCACAGGGTTAAGGTGAGGAAGCCCCTAAATAGAGTTATATGTATATAAAATGTAACTTTTAATAGTAATAATTAAAAACATACACATTAAAAAGAAAAAGAAAAGAAAGGTCTGAAAAGTTAGGGAGACCAGAGAAAAAAATTGATTGAATGCAGATTGCTGAGTGAGCAATGCTAGCAGAATGCTTGGTTGTATAGGGAGAGGTATTAGCAGTAGAAAGAGGGAAGTGCTCATGCCATTGTACCGAACACTGGTGAGACCTCACTTGGAGTATTGTAGGCAGTACTGGAGACCATATCAACAGAAGGATATTGATACTTTGGAAAGAGTTCAGAGAAAGGCTACAAAACTAGTTCATGGATTACATGGTTAACCGATGTTAACATGTATAGCTTGGAGGAAAGATGAGACAGGGGGGATGATAGAAACATTTAAATGCATAAAGGGAATCAACACAGTAAGTAAGTTGTTTCTGCTGCTTAAGTCAAGAATTGGATTGAGTAGTACTATATAACTTACAATCACTTTTATACAGTTAATACAAAAAAATCACTTCTTTTGAACTGTATAAGATCACCATTTGCTTGAGACTTGAATTATGTGTAATATATCTAACCAGTATTTAACTTGGTTAAAAAATGACAAATATTACAGTTGAGTAGAAAGAACAAATTAAGATCTGTTTTTATTCCTGGTATTTATATAGTGCCAATTTATTCTGCAGTGCTTTACAATAATAGAGTACTTGATTATGGAATGGGACAATGAAAGGGAAGACACTCAATTAAAAAGCAGTTAGCAAGAATATTTCAATAGTTTTATTTTAGAAAAACTGATTGTAACCTGGGACAAATACAAAATATGTCTAGCTCTGAAATAAGCGTTAAAGTAAGAGTCCACACTCTTCTGATTCACCAACACAAGGTGCACTTCTGGAACAAGGCTGGCAATCCCCAATTCATAATTGAAAGCCTGAGTAATAAAATTATTGCAATTCATCTGTACTAAATATGTTGCCTATACAGGCTATATTTATGCACTGTGGTGTACGCTTGATAAAAAGGATCTGGAGGTCAAAATGTTGATGCTGCTTGTAATATGCACTAATCTTCGTTAAAACTGCCATAATAGTCATTCTTGAGTGCCTTGACCATTTCTGTTGTTCTACCTCTGAAATAAGGCCATACAAAGTAATTTGAATGCCTGGTAAAAAAAAAAAAAAAGAAAGTAATCAGAAGATATAGCGCCCTTATGGTTAATCTGGCTATATTTCCTTGAGAAAGGGTCCAATTGTGAGCATAAATAATAAGTGAGACATTAGGTAAGATAAAATATAATGATTTATACTCATGAAAGTTCTGCAATTTATGTGGCAATATAATGACTGATTTTATGTACAGTATAAAGACTTAAATTTCAATGAACACTAATAAAGACCTCTTGGTATCAGCAGACAAAAACACCAAGGTTATGATTGAAGATTGGGCAAGGTGAACAAAATTTAGTATTCAAATTTACTTGACCAGAAATAACTACACCAAGAGACAGAAAAGATTTCAGACCTAATGGGTGTTACCACCCCTTAGGTCCTCTATCTTTAAGAGTGCAGCGCTGTATAATATGTGAAAACACAGTGAATTACCTGTGATTCAAAGACAATTATCCTTTATATTCTCCAATGTAATATACATACAAAAGAAAACAGAAATATATACAGATAATTGTGCAGTATATCTAATACTTTAGTGAAGAGTTTAGTGAGTAACAGATATATCTACACTCACATTTTTTAGAGCCTTTTCAAGTGAATTAGGCTCTAAACTTCTGTGCGTCTGTGTCTTTAAGGGTAGATCACACGACCCCTCTCTCCAGGTTAAGTGTGTATTTTCCTCTCCCCAACGTATATAAAAGACACAGAATTATCCAACTAAGTGTAGCATCCTTTGTAATATTTTCATACACTTAAATAATAAATTAAAGTGCTCAGAAGCTGACTGAGGAAGCCGTTTTTACCGGCGAAACGCGTTTTGGCTTTTAAAGTGGACTCATCATTTTTCCTAAACCACTAATACTTGCAATACTTTGTTCTTATTTATTTTTTATTTTCTAGAAATATTTTTATACTGATTTTATATACTTTGTAATAAATTCCTTCATTTTATACAATCCACTGTATCCAGCACCAGTGATTCCAGGGAAGGGGCAGTGTCACCCCGCAAATTGACACTAGGCCTATATACTTAGAGCCAGTTACCAAAAGGCTCTAAATAAGGTGAGCACTTTAATTTATTATTTAAGTGTATGAAAATATTACAAAGGATGCTACACTTAGTTGGATAATTCTGTGTCTTTTATATACGTTGGGGAGAGGAAAATACACACTTAACCTGGAGAGAGGGGTCGTGTGATCTACCCTTAAAGACACAGACGCACGGAAGTTTAGAGCCTAATTCACTTGAAAAGGCTCTAAAAAATGTGAGTGTAGATATATCTGTTACTCACTAAACTCTTCACTAAAGTATTAGATATACTGCACAATTATCTGTATATATTTCTGTTTTCTTTTGTATGTATATTACATTGGAGAATATCAAGGATAATTGTCTTTGAATCACAGGTAATTCACTGTGTTTTCACATATTATACAGCGCTGCACTCTTAAAGATAGAGGACCTAAGGGGTGGTAACACCCATTAGGTCTGAAATCTTTTCTGTCTCTTGGTGTTTATCTTTGTATGGTGGGTTTTTAGGAGTACCCATAGAGTGTATACAGCAGCTATATTACACTGTTCACATTTACCACTCAGCGCCACATATTCCACACCTATTGTTAATATATTTAATCAGAAATAACTACAACCTGCTCCATCCATTCCAATAGTCTACCTTAATGTTTTGTTTTATTGCGTATAATGTATTTCCAATAAGTTTCATATTCCTGTATCTATTGTTATTGAGACAAGATTTATGTTTTATCTTCTTTTTTCTAAGTAAGGGTTTTGAGAAATTAGTTTATAGGCAAGTCTATTAAGATTGAAGAAGTACTTTAAGTAGAGTTAAGAATCCCAACATTTACTCTGAATATGCTTACTGTAAGGAACATAAAATATATAAATAGTGAAGTACAATTAACACAATCAATCATGCGCCAAACATGAATGCACTCACGAGATTGAGTAGAATGTATCGCTCATAAGGTGCCTCCCCTGTTGTAATGGGGTCTAGTAATCCCCTTCTTCGTTATGAGGTAACTGATGGTACTCAGGACTTCATCACCCGTCTGAAGAACCATCGGTTACCTCATAACGAAGAAGGGGATTACTAGACCCCCACTACATCAGGGGAGGCACCTTATGAGCGATACGTTCTACTCAATCACGTGAGTGCATTCATGTTTAGCGCATGATTGATTGTGTTAATTGTACTTCACTATCTATATGTTTTGTGTTCCTTTTATATTTATTTCAGCCGTATCCCACATATTTGTTTCTGGTTGTCTACATATTGTAAAGGTCGTCTTCTTTGGATAGCAATCTTGGGAGGCTGTACTTTTAACTTTAAAAGGTAAGTATTTTTATACTTGATATTTCACTACACTTATACATCACTGTGGTGTTTATATTGTGTTGTCTATGCTTACTGTAACCCTGTCAGTAAGATGGTTCCAATGGTTGAAGCTATGGGACAAAGTGAAGCAAAGGTGATTGCCAAAAGGACATTTCAATATGTTCTGTGTCAATTCCTGGAAAAATGGAATTTGTGTTTTTTTACTTACAATAATAAATTGTTCTTAAACATACAGGGAGCAACAGCTCCATTAATTTAAGGAAGAAAATACAGAAAATTTTATCATACTTACCGTAATTTTCTGTTCCTGGCTATTATTCATGGCAGCATCACTTATGGGTAGCTCCGCCCTAATCAGGAACAGGAAAGGATAAAATCAATTAATACGGACCAGACTGGGTATAAAAGGTCCCTCCTCCTTCTATCCCACAGTCTAGTTCCAAAGCTAAATCTGATAACAAGGGGGGGGTTGCTGATGCTGCCATGAATAATAGCCAGGAAAAGAAAATTACGGTATGATAAAATTTTCTGTATTCCTGGCTAATCATGGCAGCATCACTTATGGGTAATACCCAAGCTTCACCATAGGGTGGGAATTTCAAAAACAAAAAACTCCAAACCAGATAATGCTGAAAAAAGTTTAATTTAGATAGATTCCACAGAGGACAGAACACCTCTACCAAAAGCCGTAGAGGAAGATGCCAAATCCAGTTTGTAGTGCTTGATGAAAGTGAGAGGAGAAGACCATGTAGCTGCCTTACAGATGTCGTCAGATGGAACTTCTGCCCAATTAGCCCATGATGTTGCTAAGGCCCTTGTAGAGTGTGACTTGATCCTACTAGGAGGAACAAGATCTTTCAACTGATAAGCCTTGATTATGGTATTGGAGATCCAACGTCTCAAGGTGGAAGTAGAGGCTGCCTCCCGTCTTCTGGGACCAATCGGAAGAACAAACAGCTGTTGAGACTTCCGAAATTGAGTAGAAACCTCAATATACTTAAGTAGGCACTGCCTGACATCCAATTGATGAAGTTTCACTTCCTCCGGAGTAGAAGGAGATGGATAAAAGGAAGGAATAACAATTTCCTGTAGGATGTGGAAATTCGAGACAACTTTCGGCAGAAACTCTTGTCTGGGTCTCAAGATCACCCTGTCGTGGAATACCTGAAAGTGATTTTCATCGCAGGAAAATGCATGAATTTCCGACATGCGTTTTGCAGTAGTAACAGCCACCAGAAACAAGGTCTTATATGTTAATAAGACGATAACCAGCTCATCTAATGGAGCAAAGGGGTTTTCAGACAATACCTCTAGAACCATAGGTAAATTCCACGGAGGAGAGTAGTTCCTATTTGGAGGTCTTATACGGATGGTTGCTTTAAAGAATCTAGCAATTAGAGGATCCGAAGCCCAAGACTTGTTGCAGAGAGCAGATAAAGCCGATGATTGGACTTTTAGAGTACTAAGACTCAGCCCTTTCTCCAGATCTGTATGAAGAAAATGTAGAATGTTGATGTTAGATGGCTGAAGAAAATCCACATTATTGTTTTGAGACCAGGAACGAAAAACTTCCCAAATCTTATGATAGCAGGAAGAAGTTGATACTTTTCTGGATTTAAGGAGAGTAGATACCACAGCTTCTGAGATCCCTTGAGCTAGTAGTCTCTCCTTTTCAAG
The DNA here is from genome assembly GCA_933207985.1 of Pelobates cultripes. Lineage (NCBI taxonomy): Eukaryota > Metazoa > Chordata > Amphibia > Anura > Pelobatidae > Pelobates > Pelobates cultripes. The sequence goes on from OW240918.1 coordinate 109,783,302, forward strand.
AGCCATGCCCCCAATTTCAGCTGGCTGGGGTTGGGATGAACAGCTGGTCCCTGGATTAAGATGTTTGGTCTGAGAGGAAGAGGCCAAGGAGGTTCCAGGTTCAGCAGGGGAAACCAAGGTCTGCGAGGCCAGATTGGGATGATGGCAATGACTTTGAGACCTTCCTTCCATATTTTTCTCAGCAGTCGGTAAATCATTGGTAGGGGAGGGAACGCGTACCCCAGATCGAATTCCCATGGAAGAGACAGGGCATCCTGTCCTTCTGCTCGATGATCCGCATGTAGGGAGTAAAACCTCTTCACCTGAGTGTTGTTGTATGAAGCCATCAGGTCGATCTGGGGTACTCCCCACCGCAGGGTGATCAAGTGAAACAATTCTGGGTGTAGTTTCCATTCTCCTTGGAGAATCCTTGTTCTGCTGAGATAATCCGCCAATAAATTCTCTGGTCCCGGAAGATAAACCGCTTTTAATCCTTGTAAATGTAGTTGCGCAAACCTCATTATTGGGGACAATTCCATTAGTAGAGAATAACTTTGAGTGCCTCCCTGATGATTTATGTAGGAAGCCACTGCTCTGTTGTCTGTATGTATCTTTACCCAGGCATCCCTCAATAGAGGACGGAACCCTATTAATGCCTTGAGAACCGCTCTCATTTCTCTCAAATTCGAATGAAGTTTTGACTCCTTCCATGACCAAGTTCCTTGAATCCAATAGTTGTTCAGGTGTGCTCCCCATCCCAGGAGGCTGGCATCTGTAGTTATAGTTATCCAAACCGGCTCTTCCAGGGGAAAACCACAAAGGAGGTGTTTTTCTTTTGTCCACCAATACAGCTCTTTCGAAATTCTTGGTAGTAAATGAATCTTCTGATCCCAATTTCCGGGTTTTGCTTTGAACTGTAAGAGAAAATGCCTCTGAATGGGTCGCATCCTCCACTGGGCCCATTTCACTAGGCCTATCGTGGAAGTAAGAGACCCTAACAGGCTCATGAAATCTCTTGCTGTGATGTAGGATTTTTGACGCAGACTTCTGATCTTCTTCACTATTCGTTCTTTTCTGTCTGAAGACAGTGATACCAGGCCATTCACCGAGTCTATATTTGCTCCTAGGAAAATCATCCTCTGAGAAGGCACTAAAGAACTCTTTATGGGGTTTATCAGCCAACCATGATCTTGAAGGCATTTGATGGTTATTGATGTGTGGACATTTACTCTCTGACTGGAAGGACCTACGATCAGAAAATCGTCCAGATAATGAAAAAGCTCGATGTTCTTTGTCCTTATAAAGGCCACCAACGAAACTAGAATTTTCGTGAATGTTCTGGGCGCCAGACTTAAGCCGAAAGGAAGTCCCTTGAACTGATAGTGATTCCCCGAGATCCAAAACCTCAGAAACCGGCGATGACTGACGTGAATAGGTATCTGATAGTAGGCGTCCTTGAGATCGATAGAAGTCATCCAGGTCCCTGTTTTTATATTGGGCAGAATTGTGGAAATGGACTCCATTTTGAACGTTCTTGGAACCAGATATGTATTCAGAACTTTTAGGTCCAAAATCAGACGCCATTTCCCCTGAGGTTTTGGGGCCAAAAATATCGTAGAGTAGTGGCCTCTGTAATGTTCTCTGTAAGGGACTTTCTCTATGACCTGATTTCGTAGAAGTTGAGAAATAATGTCGTTCAGAGCAACTTCTTTTCTTCCTCTTGCCACTCTCGAACGGATAAAGGAGGTTTGAGAAGGGAATTCTTTGAATTCTATTTTGTATCCTTCCCTGAGGATAGAAAGAACCCAAGAATCTTGAATACTTTTGGCCGAAACCGGATAAAAGAAGCGAAGTCTGCCTCCTATAACATCTGGCTGGGCCAGCAAACGTTCAGAAGTTTTTATTAGCTGGTCTAGATCCTCTTCCTCTAACCGGTTTTGATGAAGAGGACTGATAGTTTCTCCAATTAGAATTCCTGAAGTATTCTCTTCCGGGTCTATATGCCCTGACATCTCGAAAGGATCGGTCTCTGAACTTCTTATCCTTCCAGTAGGAAGCACTAAATCTTCTCTTCCCCTGGGGGAGAAAAGCTTTTCTCCCATCTGCTGCTTTATGGATCGCTTCTTCCAGGACTTTACCAAACAGAAGGTCCCCTTGAAAAGGAAGCGCACATAGAGAGGCCTTAGAGGCGTAATCTGCACCCCAAGAGTTCTATATTTTCTGGGAGAATTCTCTTCAGATTTTTCTGGGCTGAAATAAAAGGCCAATACAGGGAGTGCAGAATTATTAGGCAAATTAGTATTTTGACCACATCATCCTCTTTATGCATGTTGTCTTACTCCAAGCTGTATAGGCTCAAAAGCCTACTACCAATTAAGCATATTAGGTGATGTGCATCTCTGTAATGAGAAGGGGTGTGGTCTAATGACATCAACACCCTATATCAGGTGTGCATAATTATTAGGCAACTTCCTTTCCTTTGGCAAAATGGGTCAAAAGAAGGACTTGACAGGCTCAGAAAAGTCAAAAATAGTGAGATATCTTGCAGAGGGATGCAGCACTCTTAAAATTGCAAAGCTTCTGAAGCGTGATCATCGAACAATCAAGCGTTTCATTCAAAATAGTCAACAGGGTCGCAAGAAGCGTGTGGAAAAACCAAGGCGCAAAATAACTGCCCATGAACTGAGAAAAGTCAAGCGTGCAGCTGCCACGATGCCACTTGCCACCAGTTTGGCCATATTTCAGAGCTGCAACATCACTGGAGTGCCCAAAAGCACAAGGTGTGCAATACTCAGAGACATGGCCAAGGTAAGAAAGGCTGAAAGACGACCACCACTGAACAAGACACACAAGCTGAAACGCCAAGACTGGGCCAAGAAATATCTCAAGACTGATTTTTCTAAGGTTTTATGGACTGATGAAATGAGAGTGAGTCTTGATGGGCCAGATGGATGGGCCCGTGGCTGGATTGGTAAAGGGCAGAGAGCTCCAGTCCGACTCAGACGCCAGCAAGGTGGAGGTGGAGTACTGGTTTGGGCTGGTATCATCAAAGATGAGCTTGTGGGGCCTTTTCGGGTTGAGGATGGAGTCAAGCTCAACTCCCAGTCCTACTGCCAGTTCCTGGAAGACACCTTCTTCAAGCAGTGGTACAGGAAGAAGTCTGCATCCTTCAAGAAAAACATGATTTTCATGCAGGACAATGCTCCATCACACGCGTCCAAGTACTCCACAGCGTGGCTGGCAAGAAAGGGTATAAAAGAAGAAAATCTAATGACATGGCCTCCTTGTTCACCTGATCTGAACCCCATTGAGAACCTGTGGTCCATCATCAAATGTGAGATTTACAAGGAGGGAAAACAGTACACATCTCTGAACAGTGTCTGGGAGGCTGTGGTTGCTGCTGCACACAATGTTGATGGTGAACAGATCAAAACACTGACAGAATCCATGGATGGCAGGCTTTTGAGTGTCCTTGCAAAGAAAGGTGGCTATATTAGTCACTGATTTGTTTTTGTTTTGTTTTTGAATGTCAGAAATGTATATTTGTGAATGTTGAGATGTTATATTGGTTTCACTGGTAATAATAAATAATTGAAATGGGTATATATTTGTTTTTTGTTAAGTTGCCTAATAATTATGCACAGCAATAGTCACCTGCACACACATATATCCCCCTAACATAGCTAAAACCAAAAGCAAACTAAAAACTACTTCCAAAAATATTCAGCTTTGATATTAATGAGTTTTTTGGGTTCATTGAGAACATGGTTGTTGTTCAATAATAAAATTAATCCTCAAAAATACAACTTGCCTAATAATTCTGCACCCCCTGTATACTTTATATTATAGGCCTGTAATGGCACTCTTTTCCCCCCTTAATCAAATAGAACATATGCGGCTCACCTATGTCTTCTAGAGCGAGATCTTGAGGCAGAGGGAGAAGCCATCTAGAATAATAATATGCTTAATGTAGAAGAAAAAATTTTAAGCAGCAAGAAAAATTAATAATACAAATAAAATAGGATTTTTTACCTTTTAACCAAATCCTGAAAGAGAAAGGCAGCTTTCCTTATCATCAGATGGTCAGAGAAGAAGCCAGGTTCAATTCCGAGTGATTTTTAAAATTTTAATTTTTTTGGCGCGATATCCCTTTAAGCGCGCAACTATCCCGCGCATGCGCAGAACACTCGCCGGACGCCGTCGGAACTGCGCATGCGCTGGAGAGCCGAACAGAGAAGAGACAGACCGGAGGAATAAAGCTCCTGCACCATGCTGACACAGACGATGATTAGAAGAAGACTGATGCAGGTAAGCCAGAGGAAGCATTATAATCTGTATTTCCCCAAAAGAAACAGTAGGAAGCTGAGAGTATAACCCCCAGCAATCTCATAAATCCCAATAAAAGAAAACTACTAACACAAAGACTTACCCTAGCTTCTCCCCAGTACTGACCTCAGATCAGGGGGGTTAGATGCCATAGGGGGAATTTTAAGGCAACAGCCGACCCCACATCAAAATGGATTGAACTTTTCTCCCATAATAGTACAGATGCTAATCTGTACTAAACTCAGTTAGTCCTGCCCGTGCAGGCTGTTTACTGAGTTCTTCAGATGAAGAGAGGCTGAACTTCATCTGGAGGCCCATGGTACACATGGGAAGGTGGCCCAAAATAAAATATCCTGTGTGTCCTGAAAGGACAGGAAAAAAGACTGTGGGATAGAAGGAGGAGGGACCTTTTATACCCAGTCTGGTCCGTATTAATTGATTTTATCCTGTCCTGTTCCTGATTAGGGCGGAGCTACCCATAAGTGATGCTGCCATGATTAGCCAGGAAACAACTATTTTAGCATACAATCAAATAAACCCACGGTGTATGATGAATTTGGAATTAATAACACGAATCAGCCTTGATATAAGGTTATCTAGCTAAAAAAAAATGTTCTATAACAAAGTCTTCAATTTTCAGAAGCTTAAAGTATTCCACACATTATGTACTTTATTATTTCAGAAGATAATTGTTTCGGAAGTATTGTAATCATTCATTATCAATGTAACCATGAAGAAATGTGGGTTTCTTCTTGTCAGGATTGTATTTCCTGAAATACAAACTTGAAAACAGAGAAGAGAGGATGAATGTATTGCTGGTCCTTTGAGTGATTGGGCTTAATATAGCAGTAACAGATAGGCAAGGAATAACAAAGTCAGACTAGTCGAGGACTGGAATGCAGAGAGACAACAATGCAAGGAAACAGAGTTAAGGTTGAGATAACGGATATCAAAATAATCAGTGTAGCGGCACCCTGATAGAGTGAGGGGTTTTCGCCGCCAAGAGATGTCCTTTCTCCCCTGTTGTGAGAGGGAGGCTGTAGAGCAGAGCAGGAACAGGTCTTAAAAGAGCTAGTGATTATAATACTTCAGAGAGCGATCCCAAGAGCAGGCATTATAGCAGGTATTGCTTTTCCCTACAAGCACGAGATGAGCTTTAATGGGGCACACTGGCCTTTTATGCAATTTTCCCAACAAGGTTGACACCTAGGTGGACCTTGTTGGGCACAGGACACAAAGTATGCAAGCCAATAAAAAACAATGGGATAAGGAATGACACTCCCACATACAGTACACAATCCCTCCCCTCTGCCTGTGATATAATTAAGGCAGATAGGGTATTAACTTAATTAACATTAGGCAGAAATAAACACACGTTTTAATAAAGTAGCACTTGTACCCCAATATACAACATATTCCCCTAAATGTCATATATCCTGATAGTCCTGATCTGGGTGAACAACATATCCACCCAGATCAGAGCAGAGGTTCAGGAATTTTCTGGAAGTCCTATTTTGACCGACCGCATGCGTGGCTTCATGCCAAAAACAGTTCCAGAGAATTAGGCTGTGAAGTACCGTTCGAATTACCGAACAAAATAGTGATTGGACATAGTCAATGTGTGTCCTTTGTTCATTGGCTTCGACTCACGAACACCATTCAACTACTGTTCGAATTGTCGAAGTTTCATGGAAGGTAACTTTTCAGCGGTGTTCGTGCCATCGTGTGTCCGATTTGAGTTCACCGCCACGTATTCAAATGTCGAATGGTGGCCACTTCGACTACTTCGAAGTGCCACTTTGAAATTCCAAGAGGCATAAATATTGTCTCTCAACATTAAAGGGGCCATAGTCACAGGGCACTCATAGGGAAAATTAGAATTACTGCACAAACAGACTAAATAAGAAACAAAATATAAAATCCAAGGACAGAGTGGTCTGTCACAATCAGAAAAACCTAAAGTCAAAATCAGGAATGCAAATTAGCAAAATATGCACTCTCAGGCACTAAAACCATGACAGAGTATTGTACATAGGGAGAAGGAAGTTTATATAGTAACAGGGAAGTCACTGTTGGCTGGTGAATCCTTTTTTTAAATCAACAGAGGAAGGATGCCTTGCCAGAGCATGAAGACATCCAACAGAGGCAGGTACGGTGACACTTTTTTGCGGACTTAGCATATACCCTACTTGACACGTGAGGATTCTCAGCAAAATACTAGGCAGCAACCTACCAAAAGCAAGGCGAGAGAAAATAGAATGGCATATACTGGGCTTAATGCTTACGATAGAAATAGGAAGAATTAGATCTAAATCTATCCTGGTTCAGACCAAGAGGAGAACAAAGTACAAAATCACTAGCCAGGACTGGTACATAAAAGACAGAATTAATAATTTGTGATAGGGAAATAGCCAGGTATAGGACACTGGAAACAAGACAGGAAATAAAGGCCAATAATCGAGCTGGGTCAGGAGCAGAAGTCAATCAAGTAAGTATACGCACTTAAGGGCCACCATAAACCACACAAGGGCATTGGACCAAAGACATGCGAGAGTATATATAAGTTCAGGCCCTTGTATCAATGTTCTTCATTTACACAGGTGCAGAGCAATTTCATCATGTGTGTATAGCTCCTAGGCTCAGGTGTTCCTATTAAAGTCTATAAGCACTCAAAGACTAATTGTGGTTTATCTGCAAATACACATAAGCATTCAGTCTTCATGGAATCACGGTTATGAATATAATATACATATTTCAGATACTTACATTTACAAAATATGTGCCTTTATTCCCACATCTCCATTCATAAACAACTTTCTTTAATCTACATTATCATAAACAAGCCTTTTCTTACATTGCAATAGCTTGGCAATCCATTTTTTTATTTTAAAATTACCTCGATAACCAATTCTTTAGCTGTAATAAGTTACACAAATACTAGTAGTATCAGTGGTAATATAGGCTGAAGTAGACTCAAGTCCATCAAGTTCAGCTTTTTAGATAACTATATTACTGCTGTTAATCTAACAGAAGATGAAAATACCAATATGAAGCAATATCTAATTTCGTCACTAATTAGAAAAGACAAATATCTCTTGACTCCAAACTGCCGGTCTGATATCTCCAAGTACCAACATGGTGTTGTCACTCGTCATAATTATTATATCCTTGAACATTCTGTTTTCCAAAAAAAACATCTAAATGTTTTTTTAAAAGTATGTATAGAATTTAATATAACGGCCTCTTCAGGCAGAGAATGCCATATCTCTATTTTTCTTACTGCGCCACAGGAGAATTTGGATCTCTTCAAGTCTAACAAGTCTACTTAGTTATGCAAAATATCTTCATTAGACTCACCTTGATGCACTAGTTAATTCAATTTATTGGGGCCAGTTGTCTGGTGTTTGATGTATGTAATGCATGTAGCCAAGCTTTGGTGAGCTAAGTAAACAGCACAGAGACATTATTTTGGGTCCGGACCCTGGGTTTTAATTTCTCATCTACTGTAATTTGTTTTATCCTCTATTATTCCTTATAGTTTGTAAGCACAAATATCGTTCTTAATGAAAGCTCTACAAATACTATATTATAAGCTCACAGGAAGGGTTTGTTATTTCTTTTCTTCAAGTATTTTTTTGAACATACATTGTATCTTTATTCTAGATTTCTTTGAAGCATCTGGGTACGGATGCTATTTAAAAACTGAAATAAGAACAAAATAATAATTGTTATGAAAAACAGATATACAGACACATGCAGTGTTTCTGCCAATATACAAGAACAATTTTAATAGAGAAGTGGTGGCCTGCACATTTAGCTGCACTGAATATAAAATGAAAAGAAAAATATTGGCAAGGAATGTAAATAAGAAGAAAAGAAAACGTCATTTGAATTAATTACAAACCCATTATGTCGTTCTTCAATAATGCGAAATGGATTGTTTGTGCTACCGTTTATAGATCTACATGGAATACTGTGTAATATTGTCTTTTATGTGCAGAATATATTATTTTCATTTTAAATTACTGTATTATTCAATATACGGTTGGAATGATTTTAATTTCTATGTGAGAACAATTGGTAAACCATAAAGTTAGTGATACTATTTACATATACCTTTTTTTATTTTGTTATATTTAAAATGTTATGGTACATTATAGATTACAATAGACAATTTCCATTTAGTCCTCACTGCGACATATTCATAAATGTTTTTGGAACAGGTTCCCTTGTAATTCCCACTGCTAACCTAGATTTTTACCTTTTTATTTAGGAAAAAAAAATCTACTGGTTTCTTATTCCATAGTAAAATACATTCCATATATAATAAATGTTAGCACATACATACAATCAATTTAATGACTTACGGTAAATAAAAGAAAAAGAAAAGTAAAAAATGCAAACATATTGCTGGCTTGTGATTGTTTTTCCCCAAGCATTTACTTATGTATATACATATAACACAAAAATCTGTAAGTCACTAAATGCTAAGACACACTAACTGTGTTTTTGCATTTGTGCAATCATAAAAAATACAGACTTTGTGTACAGCAATACAATATATTAACATGTTTATTGAAATCCAAAGAAACTGCTGTTCATTTTATGAATAGCAATAATTTGTCATTGATTGTACTTATTGCATGTGATCCAAGTGTTGCATTCACATTTAAGTGCATACTTTTACAATGTAGTAAAAGACATAATATATTTCTCAGCAGTTGAGCAGTTACAGTATATATTCGCACAAATTAAATACACAAGTTAGAACTTATTTAGTAAACACAGAGGGAGGGAATTGGAAAAAGATAGTGCTCTTATAAAATCTGCACATTATTTTAATATATATTAGCAGAATTATATTTAATGTGCTCTAAGAAACCCTTCTTATTATGAGAATTCAGTCACTGAAACATTATTTACGTGAGCCTAGCCTAGATAACAATATATGCTTGATGCTGGAAGAACTGATAAGCAGATATGAGAGAAAGTATATTTTTAAGACATTGCTTTTTTAATTTAGAAATTTTAAGGCATACAATCTTAGACAATAGAAGAAAATCAGAAGTATAAAAAGTTATCATGATGCATGAACTATGGATGAGGGCATAGTAGTACAAAATGTACTAATATAGAGAGAAGAAAAAAGGCAAACAGAGGGAGCAGAACACAAAGAGAAGAAAAGGCGAGCTTCTGGGCTCTTCAAGGTCAAACAACATGGTGAAGGGAGTTACCAAATTATGACAAACCTAGGAAAGCTAACTAAAAAAGTGCATCATGATATAATAGAGATATACCTTAATTGTCAGACATTTTTATATTTTACTTGCCACCTTTTTGCTTACTTACCACAATATTGTATTTATTTTGGTGCTACCTGTATCCTTTGTTCGTTTTTTCAGATCAGTGTGTCCCTTTCCCCTGAATGCTAGGATCACATAGGGAACCTAGCATCATTTTGTGGTAATTAGCAACTCATTCTCTTAGACGAGCATTGAGTAGGCATTTCAGCTTCCTGACCACTACTGTTGTATCGGTCTGAAGTGTCCCTGTTTTCCAACAAGGCATCCATCATCCATATGAGGTGGGTGAACAAGTGGATAACTTGTCCCAAACTGGCATTACTGTGGCTCAAATTGATGGTCATGTACCAAAATGGAGTAAGAACTGCCACTGGCTGCCCTATTATTGCCAATAATACGATAGAGTAGTGGAAAGTTTATGAATTGCCCTCTGTTGTTCTAAAATTCTTGCCAGCATGTCTGAAGTTGAATTCCTCCGCATGCTGATATCCTGTCATGGACGATGTGTGGAAGGGACTCTATTCTCTTGCTCCTGCCTCAAGAGTTGGTTAGCCCTCACACTACGATAGAAATGCCTGGTAATCCTCCTACAACAATCAAGTATGTATTGGTTACCTGAATTACTCCCTCCACTACAAGATGTAGGTTATGTGTAGAACAGCACATATCTACAAAGGAATCATCTTTGCTTTGACCATGTTAACAACTTCATCAATACAGTTAAAGGAACAGCGCACACACAACAAACATACAGTTTTACATTTAATAAGGCTACTTAAAATCACCTATCTTAGCAAATAAATATGGGGATTCAATTCCACCATATGGCTATATTGTGTTAAGCCCACCACTCCATCACAGTACTCTAATAGCAGTGGGTCCTACACTCAGTTTAACATGGGAGATTTACATGAATATTGCAATACTTGTAGCAGTTTATACTGCAAGTAAGTATTGCAAGTTAGCATGTAAATGTCCCATATTAAAAGGAGTGTAGGACCCACCGATATTGGGGTATGTAGTTGTGGGCTTAACACAATATGGTCACATGGTGGAACTGAAACCCCATAGGTATTTGCTAAAAGGTAATTTTAAGTAGCCTTGTTAACTGTAAAGCTGTATTTTTGTTTGTGTGTGCGCTTTTTCTTGAACTGTATTTTGTATATATGTTTTGGTCTTCATGGCAGGACCACTGCTTAGAAATGCATGTTTTGGGTGTGCCCACAATTCCCATGTTTTCTGTCAACAACTCCATCAATGACCATGAACCCAACATGCAGATTGGTGCCTGCCTGATCTCAGAACCAATTGCCTGCAATATGTTTGTTGTACTGTGCTTATTTTCCATCGCTTCAGCTGTGTTCATACAGTGCAGCCCTTGCCCTTGCCAAACAGTCCTATTTTTCCTCTCTCATTAGTTCATGTTCCCGCAACCCCAGACGTCTCTTTGACACCTTTAATTCTCTTCTTCGCCCTGCTGTGGCCACTCCCCAAACCAACCTTACTGCTGATAACTTTGCATGTTACTTCACTGACAAAATTGAACAGCTAAGGAAAGAATTCTCCCCGCCTTGCCTTTCTGTTTCTCAATGCTCCCGGTGTGCTGAACGCTCCTGGAGGAAGTCTCGCACCCAGTCAGACTTTCTCCATTATAGATTCATACTGTGTTCATACAGTGCAGCCCTTGCCCTTGCCAAACAGTCCTATTTTTCCTCTCTCATTAGTTCATGTTCCCGCAACCCCAGGCGTCTCTTTGACACCTTTAATTCTCTTCTTCGCCCCGCTGTGGCCACCCCCCAAACCAACCTTACTGCTGATAACTTTGCATGTTACTTCACTGACAAAATTGAACAGCTAAGGAAAGAATTCTCCCCTCCTTGCCTTTCTGTTTCTCAATCACACATTCATCATGCCTTTCCTACCCTTCAGACATTCTCCCCAGCCACTGACCAAGAGGTGGCTGCTCTTCTTTGCTCCTCTCGCCCCACCACTTGCCCGCTCGATCCTGTCCCATCTCACCTTATCAGATCTCTCTCCACTTGTCTCGTGCCTTCTCTAACACACATCTTCAACTGCTCGCTCTCTTCTGGCATCGTCCCTGCTGACCTTAAACATGCCACTGTAGTACCTATACTAAAAAAAACATCCCTTGACCCATCCACCCCCTCTAACTACCGTCCCATATCCCTGCTCCCTTTTTCCTCAAAGCTTCTGGAAAGACTCGTCTTTACCCGTGTGTCTCATTTCCTCAATTCCAACTCTCTCCTTGACCCCCTTCAATCTGGCTTCCGCCCTCTCCACTCTACAGAGACTGCCCTTATCAAAGTTACTAACGACCTAATCGCAGCTAAATCCAAAGGCCACTACTCCATACTAATTCTTCTTGACCTCTCAGCGGCCTTTGACACCGTTGATCATGCTCTCCTTCTTCAAACTCTGCAATCGCTTGGTCTCTGTGACTCTGTCCTCTCGTGGTTTTCCTCTTATCTCTCCCAACGCTCATTCAGTGTCTCTTTTTCTAATGATACCTCCTCCCCTCGCCCTGTCTCGGTTGGAGTCCCCCAAGGCTCCGTCCTTGGTCCCCTTCTATTTTCTCTTTACACTGCCTCTCTTGGCAAACTTATTACCTCATTTGGTTTCCACTACCACCTGTACGCTGATGACACCCAGCTATATCTCTCCTCCCCGGACCTCTCCCCTGCTGTCCTGCAACGTGTCACTGCTTGCCTTTCTTCCATCTCTGACTGGATGTCCTCCCGCTTTCTGAAACTCAATCTCTCAAAAACTGAGCTCCTTGTCTTTCCTCCTCCTAATACTGATCCTCCTCTTTCGCTCTCCCTTCAAGTTTGTGGTACCAACATCAGCCCATCCTTGCAAGCGCGCTGTCTTGGCGTCATACTTGACTCTGGTCTCACCTTTGAGCCTCACATCCAGCATGTTGCCAAATCCTGTAGATTCCATCTTAAAAACATAGCCCGCATCCGCCCCTTTCTTGCACCAGATACTACCAAGGAGCTTGTCCATGCTCTAATAATTTCACGCATGGACTATTGTAACCCTCTCCTGCTTGGTCTTCCCAAAAGCCGTACTGCACTCCTACAGTCTGTAATGAATGCTGCTGGTAGACTGATTTTCCTCTCTAGTCGGTTCTCTCACACCTCACCCCTCTGCCAGTCCTTACATTGGCTTCCTGTGTGCTATAGGAGTCAATTTAAGGCACTAACTCACACCTATAAAGCACTGAACAACTCTAGCCCCTCTTATATCTCCTCACTGATCCACAGGTATGTCCCTTCTCGGTCTCTCCGCTCTGCCCGTGACCACCTCCTGTCCGTTGTCCGCACCCGTACGGCCAACTCGCGCTTGCAGGACTTCTCGCGGGCGGCTCCCTTCCTATGGAATAGCCTGCCTACCACCATCCGACTCTCCCCTAGTCTTGCATCTTTTAAGAAGTGCCTTAAAACCCATTTCTTTAGGAAAGCTTCTGGCCTCCAAGACTAACCCCTACCTCACATACCCATCTCTTGCCCTCTCCTAAAGGGCAGCCCACCTTATTTGATTGCACATTCCTGTCCTAATGTGTTTTACACCCCACCTCCTATAGAATGTAAGCTCGATTGAGCAGGGTCCTCTTCAACCTATTGTTCCTGTAAGTTTATTTGTAATTGTCCTATTTATAGTTAAATCCCCTTTCATAATATTGTAAAGCGGTACGGAATCTGTTGGCGCTATATAAATGGCAATAATAATAATAAAAAAAAATAATAATGTAGCAGGAGAGACTAAAATCCCTGCTTCCTTAAAAATCCACTACACACCTGACATGCTTCTAAGGATGAATCTCCTCGACTATCACCCCCATTCCAGACACCATGCCCTACACCCAGTGTGGTGTCAAGGAAAGGAAGGCATGCTGGCCACTAGGAGCACTCCATAAATCTGAGGTGAAGTGCACCCACTGACCTTCTGCTTTAACTAGTTGCTCCTTCAATAGCAGTATGCAGGAATGGTAAAAAGATACCTTCCTGCTGTGTAGCGAATAGTGAGTGAAGTACATATTGCAGAGCAAGGGACTGTATTCACTGATTAAAAGGCTTCCCTTCTATCAAGGAAAATTGAGCCTTTCTTAGCATGCTTTTTTTTAAAATATACCCCTGTCTTGAAATACAACAAAATGTTCAAAAGTGAGCTTGTGGATATCCCTGGGATGTTGGGTACTGAAAGTCCGTCTTTCCCTGTTTTCTAGTGGCATTAGTCTTAACATCCTCCCTGCTCTACCTTGTTGCAATAGTAAAAAAGGAGGCACCGATGGTGGTTGCACAGATTCAGATCTTCTGCCTGCTCTAGTACTTCCTCTTTCTGTTTGTTGTTTGTTTGTTATTCTACTGTAGATAGTGGTGGACTTAAACAAAGTGATGAGAGCACAGTAGGTTCATAAAATAGTGGTTGGCTTCCTCTGCTCCTTAGACACTCCTCTTCTAATTCTTCTGTATCATAGCTGATTTCCTCCTGGGACAGACTTAAGTAAATGTCTAAAAGGGAGAGGGAAAGAGCGACATCATCGTCACTAGATTCCTCACCACCACCGCTACCAAGACCAGATATTCGGGACTCTTAAAGAGTGACCATTAGTTGTTTCTTGGGGGAGTCACTGCTACAAGAAACTGTGGTTAATATAAGAAATGGTAACATGTCCACTAGGTTCACCTATTCCTGGCATTGAGCACCGTAAAACACAGGAGCTATAACGCTTGTACTAGCTCTGCTAGAGGGAACTTCAGTGTTAGTGAAAGCAGCAGCAGACATTATTGCAGCATGAAAAAGCAGAGCAACAACCAAGTGCTTCCAGAGTGGTGAATTGGACTTAACAGACATGCTTCTAATCCCACTGTTCTGAGGCTGAATATCAATAGTGCTTGTGGTGGTGGCGGTAGAGGAGGCAGTGGTGGTGAAGGTGTCCGCATGGCCAAGGAAGAGATATTATGAATCTCTCATGGCACTCCTTCTGATTGTTAGGATCAATGATAAAATTTCATTCTCCTATCTTCCACTCAAAATAGTTTCAAGTGTCTCAAACTAGAATCAATGACCCAAACAAGGACAAAGGAAATTTTCTTTCTTTAGTTATTGAACACCACGCTCCTGAAAAGAAGGAATTTCTTTCCTCCAAACAAAAACAAACTTAACAACTGCGTAGTGGTAACCTATTCTCACATTATGATCAATGACAAAATGCCTGCCAATTTCATAGCAGTAGCTGTTAGAAAGACAGAGCATGATGATTACCTTACCCTCACACTAGGCTCTCACTCCAAAACAAGCACATCAAAGGTAAACACACAATCACTGCTGGTACATCTCCCTCAGAAGCTGAAGTCTATTAGAAGCCTGCTTAGAAGTATATATGTTTTATTGCTCCTCCTTTTTTTCCTGTCTTTTGGACACTTTACTTGATTTGTGAATAAAATCAACATTTAGAGACTGACCCCTATCCATTAATCATCTTCTTTTTTTTTTTGCTACCTCTTGATAGGACAGGAGATCCTACCCACATGATTTAGTATGTCTCTTGTCCATCTTGGAAAACTGAGCTGCTTATTTACCCCCACCCAAAAATAAAATCCAACCTCTTCTTTTTTATCCCCCTTTTTGTCTGGTGTTAAATGACATTCAGAATCAACAACTGAACCGAAAACAGTATTTTAAACTGTATTCCTTTATTCAGAATTTACAAAACACATTACACAGCACAGCGTACACATTTCAAATTTACTTTTGACTAAATTTTACAACTTAAAAGTATTATATTTGGAGTTTATAGTCTTATTTACTGATATAGCACTCACAGTAAAGTTTCTATCACATGGTTTTTATAATAAGTTATATTTTGCTTGCAGAAACATATGTACAAAAATTTGATATTCTCCTTTGGCTAAAAAAAACATAAAAATATCACTGATTGGTTAAAACGTGTGCAGAGATTCTGACAACAAAGTTACTAGGAAACATCCAACACCTCTAATGTCTAATGAATGTTTGTCTTTATAGGAGGGATACATTAAGATGAAGTCTATAATCTATGATTCTCTTGTCATGTAAAGTCAGCTCAAAATAATCGTAAAAGCAGACCAATGCTCTGATATTGAGAAAACAGACTGCTCCCCTAGATATTGAAAGATCTACATCAGTAGTTTGGGACACTCCTGAATATGCCTTTGTTAGGAAAAATATTTTGTTGTTTGTTGGCTTTGTTAAAACTGAAATATACCAAATAATTTGACAAATGCTCATGGTTACAAACTGTCAAACAAAAACTGTCAAAATTTAGTTAGTGTTGCTGTTTAGACAAATACCAAAATAACTAATTAACATAAAATAGACACACAGTTTTGCTAGGAAACTGAAGTCCAAGAGAAGAGGATATCCTGGAGTGACAGTGCCTGGAAGCCGATTCTCCATTTTGGAAATAAATGAGGTAGCAATGAAGAGTTGGCTTCTCACTCTGAGCTAAGGAATGATAATAAATCAATCCAGACTATCATGCAGTAGTTGGTAGGACCTAAACTGAGTTCCTGTATAAATTGAATTATAACCTCAATGCAACATTTTGCTTTTATTGTTCACGAACTGCAAGTAATTTAAGCAATTAACATGAAAGATGGATAGATAGATAGATAATTCTATTAACCCCTTCAGTCCAAGAATCAGGTATTCCTCCTCCCTTATGTCATGTTCTGCTTCGATTAGTTTTTTTGTTTGTTTCTTGACTAACTGTGTCGAATCAGTGGTTTGGAAACACTTTCAATATCTCCAGTGCTGATTTCCTGCTGGGTGATCTGTCAAATTCCAGAATATAACCAAATTACAAAACAGATGAGCAGTGTAATGCTGAGCATGTTTGTTTTGATCTGTGATTCTGAATTTCACCAAAAGAGATGATTGATAGGTGAAAAAAGGTGATTGATGGCTAGTATATACACTAAATGTTGATTTTATTCACAGATCTCGTGTAATGAGATTGATGGATTGAAAAAGAGGTAATTGTATTAAAAAAAATTGTATTAAATTTTTTTATATGTATATATTTACATATTATATATTTATTAAATCTATTATATGTAAATATAGAATTTTTCTATTTTGGGGGAAAACATTTTTTTCAGCTGAACCACATTTTATTCACTGTGCACGAGTCTACAAATCACAAAAATAAACAGTCAGTTTTATTTAGAGATTATTTTTTCTTAGAATCTATTTAACATATTTTGAATCCTATTTGTTTTATGTTTGATGGTTCTTTCTAAGATGTGGGAATGCTATGGGTATTAACGTCACCCTCTCTTAAACCAACCTATATATGGGTTGGTGGGAGGAGTCTTACATATTTGGAGGTAGAAATCCATGTTTGCCTTACACTTGGTTTTGCAGAAAATATATAGATGACCATTTGATTTGTGATGGGTCAGTACAGCAGATTTATTTTATTCATTGTAATGAAAATGATAATAATTTGTGATTTATCATCTGAAAGCACTTTTTTGCATTTAGCAATTTTTGTTCAGGACTCTCTTGTTTTGACATCATTGTTTAGGAAACAATGTGCTGGCAAAAAGCTTTTGTTGGCATCATCTTAGACACCAAATTAATGGTATACCATTCAGACAATTTTTACATGTATGCTGTAATTGTTCAGATTTCCAATATTTTATGCATCAGTCTTGGTTCTACAGAGATAGATGAATAGTTTTTAAAAAGCCTTTATAGGGCATTTTATAATAATTGAGATTCCCTCCTGCAGATGTTTTCTACATATGACACATGTTTGCTGCTTCCTTTTCACTGTGGATTTCAGTTATCACTTAGTCAAATTTGTCAAGTAGTTGAGAATCATTTACTGGTATTATACAATATCTCAATAATTCAGAATTTGGCTACCAGAGGTATTTGTACAGTGAAGACAAGAGTTTTTCTTACATCTTCTCTCCTAGTTTAGCCCAGTCTCGATCCCAACCAAGTCCTACCTGGCTTAGGTATGTGGGTATTTTTAAACGTGATACTAATGTTATTTATTGTCATGCATTAGTTGTTCAAATCAATGTCGGGCTTACTCCAAATCCTCTTAAATGTTATATTCACGAGAATATCATTGATATTGAAAAGAAGCATAAATGATCAGCTATTGCTCTTCTTTTTGTTTCATGTGATAATGGTAGTCGTTAGAGGTATGCAAAAGTTTGAAGACCAGTAAGGGATGGTAAATGGAATGCCAAATTGGATTATGGTGCGGTTAAGTGGATGTGTACCTGTAAACCTTCTGGTTTATATTCTGAATGTGATATTCCTTATTATTTTGATTAATTAAGGCGCTTTGGTAAAACACTTTACATTTTTATTCTTGATTCTTCACGTTTTGTGTTTAGATATTTATGTTTTTATTATATGTATAGAGTTTGTGTATGCGTGAGTCTGTTTGTATATGAGTCTGTGTGTGTATATGAGTATTTATATGTGTAAATGAATGTGTGTTTGTGTATAAACATGTGTGTTTTCATTTGTGTGTGTGCATATGAATGTAAATATGTGTGAATATGAAGGTCTTTAATTGTAATGTATATTGTATATGATTGTGAGTATGAATGTGTAATTTCCCTAACAAAATGAGGTTGGGACAGTGCATAGTGAAGCACAAAAAAAATAGTTCTGGGAGGGAGGAATGAATTGCCAAATCCATTTATACATTTCTGCCATGTAACTTTGGTAAGCCTGTCCCTATTATTGAGGAATACTAAAAAATCATCTAAACTTGTTAGTGTACCTGTCCATATAAAGAATATGTCATCTATATATCTACGATAGGCCACCAAGTTCTCCCCCCAGCTATATCCCTGGGAGATAAAATTTTCCTCCCAATAAGCCATAAAAAGGTTGGCATAGCTGGGGGCGAACTTGGTGCCCATCGTATTGCCTCAAATCTGTAAAAAAATTTGATCCTTGAACCAGAAAGAATTATTGGTTAACATCAATAAAATCCATTCTATTATAGTAATAATTGGGGAATACAACTTACATGTATTCATAGCCAGAATCAAAAGAAACTGCACAGATGAAAAAGATTTTTTAGAACAAACAAAATATTTGGAGGAACAATTCATTGAAAAAGGTTATGAGAAAGAAAATCTGCAAAGCAATTTAGAACAAATAAGCACTTTACCCAGACAGCAATTCCTTAAGTACAAACCAAAAGATAAAATCCAGTGAACTAACAATGTACCGTTCATCTGTAATTACCAGAAAAGTAAACCGTACTATACAGAAATATTGGCATATTTTAAAAGATGACCCTGCATTAAACAAATTTTTACCCCCCCAACCAAAAATTATTTTTAGAGGAACCAAAAATTTAAAAAGGATTTTAGTAAAAAGCCACTTAGAAACAGAAAAAGCAAAAAACAATCTTTTAAAAAAACCTTTCAGGATTTTATGGTTGTGGTAACTGCTTACCATGCAGAACAACCAATAGTCACAAGAGACACCTTACCAATATTAGCCATGTTATAGGAAGGGAATATGTTATTAAAGACCATGCTACTTGCTACTCAAAAAGGTGTAATTTACGCCTTGAAATGCCCCTGCAACCTATTATATATAGGCAGAACAATTCGTCCACTAAATATTAGAGTTGCAGAACATATACGGAATATCAAGAAAGGTCTGGAAACGCACAGTGTCTCCCAACATTTCAAAATGGTCCACAATCAAAACCCAAAAGATCTATTTTTCTGTGTCCTAAAAGTAGTACAAAAAGATTGGAGAGGAGGAGATTTCATCAATAAATTGGGAAAAAAAGAGATGAACTATTTTTTTAATTTTAATACTCTCATACCATACAGATTAAATTCAGATTTTGAACTATGCCATTTTTTTAATAAATAATATGTAAATATCTTAAGCATTTGGGTCCCTTTATTTTTATTTTTATATATATTTTTTTATTATATATTTGTTTTGTTTTTTTAAATAAAAGAATATATATATACATGGTTTTTTAAAGAAATAAAAGAATATATTTTATCCATATATTTATATTACATATTTATTTTATTTTTTTTAACATAATTATATGCCACACAATTCCCATAAAATTAGAGAGTTTGTCCTCATAAATGTGATCTTTAAAGTTCAGATGGTAATTTTTAATGATCTACCAACCTAACTTAAACATTAGGAGCATTATTATAGCTTTTCAATATATCAAGTACCTTATAAAATATAGAGTTTGATACCTTATACACTTTCACTACAACTTTTTAATATATTAATCACTTTATGTAATATAGAACATGACACTTTGTGTACTTTTAATATATAATGGAATGATCTATTGGTTTTATGCACTAAGAATATGTATAAATACTGAAATACTCATATAAGTCTAATGCACTCCTATACTTAACATTTTCTGCATGCTTTTAAAAAATGATATAATGATCTCCCTTTTTTTTCCTGTCTCCAATATGCATATATGAAATATACAATACTGTTGAGTACAATAAAGTTTATTTGGACTGTGGAACGCAAGAATACGTTTCAAATACGAACTGAATGTACCGTCATCAGAAAGAGACGCAAAGATCCACGGCATCAAAAAGAGACAGAACCGATCGGCAACATCAGGTGACCCCAATGAGCAATCAGGAAGAGGCAAATAAGAACAACCAAACGCCGGAAAAGATCTACAAGCAACTGAAGAAGCCTTTTTAACTGGGGAAACGCGTCTTGCAAGTTTCTACATACTATTCATTGTACCCACTTCTACTATTTTTATCTTATTTTATTATTTTGTTAATTTTCTTTTTTTATACTTTTGTTTGCTTCATGCCAATAAAGAATTTCCCGATATTGGAACCTATATTCAGTGAAGTTATTGGGCGAACAAGAAGACTCCTAAAGCATCAAAAGGGAGTGGGATTCCTTCCAACATCCCCATCTGCACTTGTGGTGAGCCTCTCATATTGGCTCGATCTTTGTGAGTACTACATCACTAGAACCATATATTTG
Source organism: Pelobates cultripes (assembly GCA_933207985.1). Classification (NCBI taxonomy): domain Eukaryota; kingdom Metazoa; phylum Chordata; class Amphibia; order Anura; family Pelobatidae; genus Pelobates; species Pelobates cultripes. Next base: position 109,803,968 of record OW240918.1, read on the forward strand.
TCTATGTATTAGACCATACTGTATTGCACTAGGCTTCGGCCATGTTAATTTGTTTTTTACAGTGACAAAATACTTGAAAACCAGCCACACTCCACCTAACTTCTTTTTGTATGTATTGTTTTTATTTTTTGTGTGTAAAGAGAGGTGAGCACACAGGTGTTTAGAGTGTATTGGTACATTGTGGGTTACACAGCAGGACTTTGTATTTATTTTGAAACATTTTAGTGTTTATGTCTATTTCAGTGAGGGGCAATATAGAGACATGTTCATTTATTATTTTTAATTTTTTTTTATCATTTCTAACTAGAAATGTGTTGATATCCTTGTTTTAATTATTTAAATATTTACGGTTTCATCAGTAGGACAGGATTGCCTTGTTATGGACTTTTACTGTTTCCGTGGTTAAATGGACTGTTACCATTATAGCCTGGGTGGTACAAGAGTTAATTCAGCCCTGTCAAAGTTATGCCTTTTTCCTATAATATTTAATTGCAGTAGAATTTTAAATTGTGGAACAGCTTGTGTTTAACTTTTGAGAAAGTGGAAGCATGCATGAAACACATTAAACTTTCAGTCCCTATGTTTTTATTTTTTTTCAGATTTTTGGGGATTGTATTTCACTGCTGCATTTATCATGTTTTTGTAATTGTGTGCTAAATGAGATTGAATTTTTATTTCTATTATCAGTGATCTCGGCTTTTGATTCCCTTCAGGATTTTGTTAGCAGGCATTTCCTTTTGAGTCTCTCCATATTGCCAATTTGTGACTGTCAAGCTACAAATAGAAAGGGTAAGAAATCTGTTAAAATCTATTCATTTTTATATACTTGAGGAAGTTGATGCAGTATGATTTAATGGTTTTGTTTTATGATCAACAGTTATTTTGGATTCTAAACTTCTAGTCAAAGAAATCTTTCCACATAATATATACATGTGGGCTTCAAACACTGTGGATTGTACACTCATCATCAAACTGCACCGTATAGACATTATTCATTTAAAAACAATGAAATAAAAAAATAACAAGTGAATAATTTTACCAACATACCTCTATGGTACACATGTAGACCTCTTTCCAAGATTGACCTTGATGTTATATGTTTGGATAAACTTTTCAATTTTTTCAAAATATTAAAATATCAAATTTTGGAATAAGCACATAGCACAGATTGCAGATGTTGTTTTGTTTCATAACTTGGACATTTATCTCTGTCCTTAAGGGGTTAAAGAAGTAGACATGCAGGCATGCATCTATGTTTAATGTTTTTTGAATGCAGGGGTGTATTTATATATAATGTTGGTGTTCTAATACAGAAGTGCCTTTGTATGTGGTGTTAAATTTCGAATGCAGGTGTGTGTCTGTATGTAGTGTTAAATTTCGAATGCAGGTGTGTGTCTGTATGTAGTGTTGATGTTTGAATTCAGTGGTGTATTTGAGTGTAATGTTGGCATTTGAATGCTGAGAAATATGCACATATACATATATGCTGCCACACACACTGATATGCATACACTGACAAACATGCAGATGCATAGATACACACACTAAAACACATGCAGATACACACACGCAGACATACAGAATCACACAATGACAGAATCACACATATACACAGATACACACAATGACACACATTAGATACACAGATACATACCCTGACACACATACATATACAGACACACAGATACACAAGCAGATACACAGACACACAGATACAAACACTGACACACATGCAGATACACAGACACACACTCACTGATACACATACATATACACACACATGCACATATACATATACACAAGTAGTGTATATGTACAAGTATACACAAGTACATACACAATTACATACAATGATATACATATAAATACAACCAAATGCACAAATATATGCATCTACATCAGGGACGTTTTAGCCGCGAGGCCGCCCCCAAATGCCCAGGGTAAATGTCTTGTTAGCCTTGCGGCTAACTGACAAGCCAGACAGGCTGCTGGGCGGCGCTGGCGGCAAAAAAGCCACCCCCAAATACCCAGGGCAAATGTCTTGTTAGCCTTGTGGCTAACTGACAAGCCAGAAGGGCTGCTGGGCGGACGGCGCTGGCGGGCGGCTTGCGAGGGAGCACTTTCCTCTGAGCGCTCTGCTCAGCTTCCTCGTGCGCCGCAGCGTGATGCTGGGAGCCGGAATATGACGTCATATTCTGGCTCCCAGCATCACTCTGTGGCACGCGAGGGAGCTGAGCAGACAGCTAAGGGGAATGTGGCAGCCCCAGGGAGAGGGAGAACCCCAGCATTCCTAAAGGTAAGGAGGCTGGGGGGGTTACATTTAAAAAAAAAAGTGAGTGTGTTAATGTGAGTGTGTGTTTGTCTGCTAGTGTGTGTGTGTCTGACTGTGTGTGTCTGACTGTGTGTGTCTGTTAGTGTGTGTGTGTCTGTTAGTGTGTGTGTGCCTGTTAGTGTGTGTGTGTGTGTGTGTGTGTGTCTGTTAGTGAGTGTGTCTGTTAGTGAGTGTGTGTTTCTGTCAGTGAATGTGTGTGAGTATTTAGAATGTGGGGCAGGGGGGAAGGGTTGCGTGGGGGGAGGGGCGTCTGAGTTTTGTCCTGCCTAGGGCAGCACAAAACCAGGATACACCTCTGATGTACATATATTTGTGCATTTGGTTGTATTTATATGTATATCATTGTATGTACTTGTGTATACTTGTACAAATACACTACTTGTGTATATGTGCATGTGTGTGTCTGTGTATGCTGTATATAGGCCTTGCATATTTTGCAACTCTTGGATGGGAATTCACGCATTCTTAATCTAAGTAATTAATTTGTTTACTCTTCCCTTTAGGCATCATCTTCTGCATTGTTTGATTGATTACTCTCACTCTCCCCCGTCACTCTGTGATCTTCACACAAGATATTTACGACCCTCTGAGAGAATGGTATCTATTTTCTATCAAACCTGTGTCTTATCTGCACTCAGTTTGCTTTAACCCCTGTATCACAACTCAACTTTAAATTCTATGTGTCATCTTTGCTCAGAAATGCTTTAGACTTGACAAAGGGAGGTTCATTACAAAATTCTGTTAGTCCAATATAAAAAGCTATTATAAGATACAAATTGTATCGGTTATTCTACATATATATATATGTGATCATGATCCTGAAGTAAGTCCTCTTAGAAGGACTGAAACGTTGATCGCAGGCTTTTTATGTAGCTTCAATAAACTTTGGACTTTTATACAGAACCGTGAGTGCAGCCATCAATTTGATTTTTCTTGGATACACTAGCTATACAGGGCTAGCACCCGGTCACATAAGCATGTGTTAGCTTGAGTGCAGGAATTTTTTTTATATATATATATATATATATATATATATATATATATATATATATAAACAGATATAATATCAGATACAATATATATATATATATATATATATATATATATATATATATACACACTCGTTTCCCTGCTGTACATGTGATTCACACTGAGAAATACATTTCAAGCAAAAATATACTGTGCATTAATTAATGGTGTATGTGAGTGATATAGGGAATAATTAAAGAAAACAGACTAGACAACAGTATGCAAAGTAATTTAATAGTGTTAAAGTACTCGCTGTTTATAGATCAATGCTAAGACTTCTAGTTGGATATGTGGTGCAATTTTGGGCATCTGTTTTAAAAAGGACATTACAGAAGACTTCAAGAAAAGAAAAATTTGCCTATGTTGGATGAGCGGGGCTCTTATAGTAGTAATAAATATATGAAATTCTCAGAAATGGTTTTATCAGATTCTGTTCAAATTATTAAACAATGCTTAGATGTTTTATTAATTAACATGTGGTGTAACAACTTGTTCTAAAATCCCTACTTCTATTTATATTATCTATGTAGTTCTCTCATCTCTAAGAAGCCCTTCCTATTTTCACATTCTTCTATACTGTACCAAGAATGCCAATATATACTAAAACCACAAACAAAAAAGTGAACCCTAAATGTTTCATGTCTTTCATTTCTTTCAGTAACTATAATAAATGGACTGAACACAGCTAGGTAAACTGCAGTTATTTATGTCTGAACTTTACCTAACCTTTTTAAGAAACAGATATGATGGCAAGAAAAGAGAAGTAAAACCCAAAAGATTTAATTTAGTTTTAAAAAAATGTAGCAAATAAGTGAAATGATGAGTGTTAGAAGGCCTAATTAGAATTTCAATATTGTGTTGGCTTTATTAAAATTTTTGCAGTATAAATGAACCAATGCCTATTAAAATAAAAAGCAGTGGGCTGACTCCTAAGATGGCTGGACATGTTTGCTGACAGCTCCAGCAAATCTGAGCTGTAAAAGTGCTATAACCCCTTAAGGACGGAGCCAAATGTGAACAAAACAAAATGTAAACAAAACCTGGCATTTGCGCTACATGTCTGTCCAACCGTAATTCAACTCTTTCATAGTAAATGCACCCACACTTATTATATATCATTTTATT
>OW240918.1:109813453-109829119 GCA_933207985.1 Pelobates cultripes
TAAATATACATAGGGATTAAGGAGAAAGTGCAGGTTACCTTTTTCTTTAGTTTTTACTATATGTATTATAGCTGATGTGTACTGTAGTCGTTGCTGCCACCCAGGAGTGATGGGAGTGAGCGCAGGACTTTTCTTTTTGTAAAGATATTTGTACAGCCTATTATATTTTACATCATCATAGCCTATGTCTGCTTTTAGATCATAGCCATCATAGCCTATCTCTGCTATGAAAAAAAAAAAATGCTAAACAAAACTTTGCACACCAATCAAGCCATAAGACTTGCTTTCCCACATAAATCACAAGTTTGCAGTGATGTTACTACCGCAAAGGATTCTGGGTGGGCATATGCAAATTATTTTAACAAAGAATCACAATTGTGCCTCATTCCATTTTAAATATGGATTCCTTTGAGTCTGTGTTTGCTGTATACAACAGCTTTGAAACACAACTTAGGAAAAGATGCAAAGCCAGTGAACCACTCATGACAGCTGTTTCATTGTTAATGCAAATCATCAGCATGAGGTTGGTTACTGGTTTGCAATTGAGGCTTGGCAGTGCTTGGGAAGCAAAAACCCAAACAGTTATGGTGGGGAAAAAATTGTGATTGAAAACCCCTTCCACCTGAAGTCTCTGGATAGTGTATGTGTATATATATATATCAAAAAGGATATTGTAAATACTAATAAAAAGTGTAACAATACTCCCTAGGGGATTTTTGCTACTAGGGGGAGACTTAAATGCAACCCCATGCCCAGCAACTGACCGAGGAGGTGCCTCCCAAGGTTGCAAAACAGAGGGGGGCAGGACAAGCTCCTGAACATCTTCATCAACCACACAGGTCTGTTGGACCCATGGAGGATCCAACACCCGAGCGCGCGGGACTATACTTTCTATTCGGCGGTACACGCAACATACTCACAAATAGATATATTCCTTGTCAACCAATTAACCATGCCATGGGTCAAAACCTCTGAAATAAACCTTATCTCCTGGTCTGACCATGCTGACATCGCACTCACTCTAAAACTCCCAGGTCCACACGGCCCCTGGAAATGGAGACTGAATGTCTCCCTACTTAGAGACCCCCAAACATAGGTGACAATACAACAAGAAATAACCCATTACTTCCAAGAAAACAGCACTCCTGACATATCCCCCACAACATAATGGGCATTCCATAAAACAGTGGTGAGGGGACTACTGATTAAAAGCGCCACTAAACCAGATTTATAGTGATAAAGTGCATGTTTTATTATATCTTCTGCCGCACACTTTTTTTTTTATAAATTGACAAGCCTCTAAAACATATTTAGGTCTGTTTTGATATTCTACATGATCACTTTCAAAGTATTAAACCCAAAAGATAAAAATAACAAATGACATAGAAAAAGTACATAAATCTGGACTGAATTCATTAATTCCTTTTTGTTTATTGATATTGTAGATAAATCTCTACTTTACACATATCTCATTTGTTAAGATGTATCCCGAAAGATGGTGAAGAAGAAAGAACATCAAGATGATTGAGTGATTTCTAGATAGACCCAGGAATGCAAATACTCACATACTGATACATTTGCATTGTTTCCAGGTCAATGGCTATTCCCCTTACAATTCAAGATAGCTGTTCCTGCTCTGATTTGTATTAAAACAGTGATAAGCTTCTTGAAATGACTTAAAACCCGTACAGAGTTTGATGAATTGGATCAGTGAAAAGGGTATGTTTTATCTCGAGAAATCATTCATTAGGACAGGATGAATGTTCTGTGTGTGATGTACATATCTTCAAGATTTCTATTTGAAAACTCATTTTCGCCTTTGCTTGATACGAAGATTAAGATTTTGTACTCGCCTTTTCTTCATATCAAATTGTTCCAAGCAAATTGAACAACAGAAAACATTGCCAAGGTTAGGGTTTCTTGTGTTTAATCTACTACTGATTTATTACATCTACATTTCATAATCTTTTACAATATCTCTCTAGTACTATTAAATGTTCTGTTCCGTTTGTGATCATCTCTGGCTTTTTCTCTGAGAAGAAATTACGTTTCTACACTGTTTTTAATACAAAGTACATAATTCAAACATTACATAAAATGCAAAACCGTTTCAAGTAAAGAGTTGCTTCTTTCAAAAGCTGTGACAAGTTGCACCTTCATTTTCAGCGGAGAGTCAGCTCTTTGGTTACCCCAAGGAAAAAATTACCAAACTAGATTTACCAATGAGTTTATGTAGTTACAACTCATGTAAGGGTCCTTTCTTTTAAATTTCATGTGAACTTTACAATACATCAATGTTGTGTTCACTCTGACCTCAAGCACCTGAGGGCAAAAGGTCTTGTTTGTTAAGAAAAAAAAAGTTAAATTATGAAAAACGTGTACATAGCTATTAGCAAAGTGTCCAACAACGTGTTCAGAATGGCAATAAAAATATTGAAATATTAAAGGACCGTGACATGAATATTAATATATGGCAGTTATCTTTCTTACTCTCTAGGTATCTCCAGACATCATCATTATAGGATATGTGTCATTGTACAAATAACCAATGCTCCTTTTAAAGAACATAAAATTCCATCTATTGCTATTTGCTAACAAATGCTTAAATTTGATTAAAACATTTTTTACAAGTATCCCTTTCTCTCATTTCCCAAACATTTTCAATACATTTGCATCAGGGCCTCTAATAGTGATTATGGTGCATTGTTTGTTCCTTTACCAAGGCAATTTTGGCTTCACAAACCTAGGTAATTAATTATCTGCTAAAATATCCTTTTCCCCCAGTGATGGAACCAAACCTAATGCTTCAAGAAGAAAAACTTCAAGTCTGCTTCAAGACTATATTATGTGATACCAGCCCGAATGCTCTATTCCTGAAAACAGGGAAAAGGTCAATAGCACTGGCAAGAAGACATCTTCTAGATTCCTAACTGGGGTTTACACATATGTCCTATACATGTGCAGAGCACTGATTAAGTTCACGTTGGCACTCATTCCTAAAATATATTGATAATCACTTGTGGGTTTCTTTAGCAAATATGCAAGTCACCTTCAGTAAGTAGAATGTAATCTTTGTTCTGGATGATCCCCTACGTGCCTGTATCAGCATACGTGTAAAATAAATGTCAAAAAAGTCATAAATGCCTCAAAGACATAGCCCTTTTGTACAGAAGAATATTTATATTCATAGGTAAGTAACCCAGATATATTATAGTAAAGAGACCCTACTGGGGATGTTGGCTTGTACAGATTTGTTTGAAATAACAATACATGTAAGAAATATTTTGCTTTTTTGATACTGGAGTTATCCTTGTATACCTGCATCAGTAGATTTTCTTTTTTTTTAATGTTTCTCACTTTTGACTCATGACCAGTTGGCAGGACCAGATTAACATAGGGGCTGATGGAGCTGCAGCTGCAGGCCCAGGCCCAGGCCCAGGCCCAGGCCCAGGCCCATGGAATAGGCCAATGTAAAAAAAAAAAAAAAGTATTTTTAAGTTTGTTTTTTTTTTACACACTACTCTTTACCACCTGACTGGTATTTTACAGGCACAGCCGGTATTTGAGGCTGCCTGGCCGTGCCAGTATTGCAGTAATACCACCAATACAAATGCAGATATTTTTCTCAGTATAAACAGAGATTACTCTGCAGTACCAGCACCAGCCAGTAGGTGTCACTGTGTGTGGAGAGAGGCAGGGATAGGAAGTTACAGCATATCCCTGCCTCTCTCTACTCACTGATCCCGTGGGAGCAGCTACACAGCACAGAGAGTCCAGACAGCAGCTCACAGCTTGCAGAGACAGCCTACAGCTCAGGGAAGTGATAGCAGGGAGACATGTGAGGGACAAATGAGGACAACGAGACACTAGCAGACACTGTGAGACCTGGGGACACTGAGACACTTGGGGACACTGGGAAACATGGGGACACTGAGACACTAGGGGATACTGTTAGACATGGGGATGCTGAGACACATGGGGACACTGTCAGACATAGGGACATTGGGAGACACATTGGGACACAGTGACTCCATGTCTCCCCATGTCCCCATGTCTCCCAGCCAGTGTCCCTAATGTCTCAGTGTCCCCATGGCTCCCAGTGTCCCATTGTCTCCCAGTGTCTCCTAGTCTCCCAGTGACTGTCCCCATGTCTATTAGTGTCCCCATGTCTCCCAGTGTCCCCAAATGTCTGTGTCCCCATGTCTCCCAGCCAGTGTCCCTAGTGTCTCAGTATCCCCATGTCTCCCAGTGTCTGTGTCCCCATGTCTCCCAGTGTCCCCAAATGCCTGTGTCCCCAAGTCTCTCAGTGTCCCCATGCCTCCCCGTGTCCCCTAGTCTCCCAGTGTCTGTGTTCCTATGTCTCTGTGTCCCTAGTGTCTTAGTGTCCCCAAATGTCTGTGTGCTCAAGTCTCTCAGTGTCTGTGTCCCCATGTCTCTGTGTCCCTAGTTCCTGTGTCCCCATGTCTCCCAGTGTCCCCAAATGTCTGTGTCCCCATGTATCCCAGTGTCCCCATGTCTATGTCCACAAGTGCCCACGTGCCTCCCAGTGTCCCCTATTCTCACAGTGTCTGTGTTCCCATGTCTCTGTGTCCCTAGTGTCTGTGTCTCCAGGTCTCCCAGTGTCTGTGTCCCTAGTGTCTTAGTGTCCCCAAATGTCTGTCAGTGTCACCAAGTGTCTCAGTGCTCCCATGTCTTCCAGTGTCCCCAAATGTCTGTGTCCCCATGTATCCCAGTGTCCCCATGTCTATGTCCACAAGTGCCTCATGTCTCCCAGTGTTCCACAAGTCTCTCAGTGTCCCCATGCCTCCCAGTGTCTCTTAGTCTCCCAGTGTCTGTGTTCCCATGTCTCTGTGTCCCTAGTGTCTTAGTGTCTACAAATGTCTGTGTCTCCAGGTCTCCCAGTGTCTGTGTCCCCATGTCTCAGTGTCCCCATGTCTCCCAGTGTCCCTGTGTCTGTATCCACAAGTGCCCCCATGTCTCCCAGTGTCCCCAAGTGTCTCAGTGTCCCTGGGTCTCTCAGTGTCCCCATGTCTCACTGTGTCCCCATGTCTCTCAATGTCCCCTAGTATCCTAGCGACACATGACACACTGAGGCATGGGGACACTGGGAGAATAGGGGGCCCTGAGACACTGGGAGACTATGGGACTGGGTGACATGGGGACACTGACACTGTGATACATAGGAACACTGATACAAGGCTGGGCTTCCAATTCTTTGGACCGACATGCCCCTTTTTGGCAGTTCTGGTCATGCGATTCACGTCAGTGACTCACCCTTTTACCCCACCCATTGACTTCCTGCTTCACTGGACACTGATGTTAGGGGGTATGGATTTACTTGAAAGATGATAGCATAAATTAGAGAGAGATTAGCATAGAGTATATGTTTCCTTATAACTGCATCCTTTGAGTTTCCCTCCAACACCATCTCCATCAGATACATGACGCTTGAAAGATATGACTGTATTAGTTTTTTTGGTCGATAAGATTCTGTTATTAGGCCCCATCATAATTGTCAGCACCAGGCCCACTGGGCTCTTAATCTGGCCCTGCCAGAGGGTGCATTTTAAAGATATTTTGGTGTTTCATAATTACATTGTAATCTAGGTTGAAATAATATCAAGTCCACCAAGTTTAACCTTTAAAGCACATTAACTCATGAGTAGTGAGGTCCCGAACTGTTCGCCGAACGGTTCAAGAACGGTTCACCCCGAACGGTTCGCCGCGGACTCATCATTGAGTAAACTTTGACCCTGTACCTCACAGTCAGCAGACACATTCCAGCCAATCAGCAGCAGACCCTCCCTCCCAGATCCTCCCACCTCCTGGACAGCTCACTAAGAATGCAGCTTCACAATGGATGCTGTCCAGGAGGTGGGAGGGTCTGGGAGGGAGGGTCTGCTGCTGATTGGCTGGAATGTGTCTGCTGACTGTGAGGTACAGGGTCAAAGTTTACTCAATGATGAGTCCGTGGCGAACCGTTCGCGAACCGTTCGGCGAACAGTTCGGGACATCACTACTCATGAGATCAAAAGAAGGAAAAAATTAATTTTAGCAATTTCCAATTATGCCACAAAAAGAGACAAAATCCTTCTTGACTCTACTTCTCCCTGAATCAATAACCCGTTTACATACATATTAAATATATGCTTGTATATTCTGTTTAAAAAAAAAAAAATATATATATATATATATATATATATATATACTGAACCAATCTGTTTTGTTGTATATAGGTCTTTTGCATGACTGACTGACCTCTTTAATACCCTGGGACACCACTTGTTTTATGAAATCCATGATATCAGAAGGATTGAAAGGGCCTGCTGCTGCCTTAAGGCAGGCTGCGTAAAGATGTTTCCCTTCTATGGCTTTGGAATTGCATGCTTCATATATATGGTTCTTGGGAGACTTCCTTTTAGAAGCTCTCAATTTATTTCCCATTGAACTGTAACAAAAAGGAATATTAATGAATTGCTCTCTTTTGTTTATGACAATCCTATAAGATAGAAGAAGCAGTTAAATGGCTTACCTATGACTCTTAGATTGTGACTGTTTATCAGAAGAAGATGAATCCATATCGAAATCCTGAAGGAAAAATTAATATTCCATGAAATTAAAATAGGGATAGCAAAAGATATTATCCATTTAAATTACTTTGACTTTAAATACTTACAATAATGATGACGCACAAAGAACTATCAAAATGGAAAATGATATGCTTAACGATCATGGAATGCTATAGACAAATTCCAGGCTTTGAAAATTAGTTTTGACAATTAAAGAGGTTTGATGATGTCATAATGACGCTACTGTAAAATGGCCAACATATTTATACTGTGCATGTGCATCTCCAAACATTCATCCATGCGTTGCGAACTCCATTCAGTTCGTACATGCGCAGTAACAAACAACAAAAATTGGTGTAAACAATCAAGGTTATAAACCTCCTGAACATCATTCGTTAAGCAGGGAATATAAGAACAGATTCAGTTGACGCCAAAAAGCATGAACGCTAAAATTGGCGTGAAGGGCCAGAGGTTATAAAACTCCTGAACATCTTTCATTTAAAGGACTTATATTATTATAAGTCATTCAGTACCTTCAAAAAAACAAAATGAGCTTTAAAAAATTATGAAAAAACTGCAAAAAAAAACCATGGACAGTAACTGAACAAGAGGGAAAAGACCCAAAAGGAATTCAGAAGCCACAGAAAGGTAAGTTAATAATTTCTTTGATGACTTAGATTTGCATTGTCTGTAGGAGAGAGTAAGGTGTTTCAGGTATTTTTCCAATGCTTTCTTGCTACCCTCAGGGTCACAGCATGCTTTTTAATCCCTGGTCACTAAAATGGGAATCCTCAGGGGTCACCTTTGCACAGTGCTGTATACTGAAGGCTTTCTAAGGAAGAGAGGCTGAACTTCCACTGGGCCCCAGGCAAGCCATGTAGACGTAGTAGGCCAGGTAAGTCCTGGGGCGTGATGACGTGACATGCACGCACGTACGCGCTCCACTAGGTTCCAGGGAGGAATGAGGAGATGCCCGCATGGTTGCAGTAGCTAGTACACTGACCGCCCCAGATGACTGGTACAAATATAGCAGCTGTTTTTTCCTTGATAATGCCGAATATGGTGTTTGTGCTGTATCTAAATGTAGACGCTAACAGCTGAATATCAAGACTGCTAAGGCCAAGGATATAAGGCTGATACAAGGTTAATACAAGGCTTATGTCGGCTGCCGCAGGAAGATAATGGCAGATAACGGCAGAATCTGCTCTTTAATTGCTCCTCCTCAACTGCTTTTCAACAAATGTTGATATCGAGCTAATAACTGATTGCTAAGCCCGAGGATATAAAGCCGATGCTGGAAGGCTGGAAGGCTGGAAGGTTGGAAGGTTGGTGTGGTGCAATTAACAGCTGTCAATACTGTGTATATATATGAAATTTATTATTGATAATTGATATACGGCACCCTCAGTGACTGCTTCTAGATAATAGCTATAGATATAACGACTGTTCTTTAGATAATGGCGGAAACCTGTGCCTAATTAAACGATTATACTGATAATAGCTGAACGCTAAGCTTGAGGAGATAAAACTGATGTTGGAAGGCTGGAGCTGTGCAAGTTAATAATTGGATATCTTGTGTATATATATGAAATTGAAGTTTGTTAGCCGGGAAAACAGCTGGACTACAGTTAAAATAGAAATCGGCTATTTTATGTATATATATGAAATTCAACATTGGTATATGGCACCTATAATGACCACTTCCAAATAATCGCCATAGACGCAGTGACCGTTTTCTTAGATTCATGACGTCTACAGTGACCGCTTTTAGATAATAGTCACAGCTACAAAATCCAGATAACGGCAGAACTTATACCTCAACTAAATGTTGATACATAGTTATACTTAACAAATATTTACAGAAGTAGATTGCTATAAAAGATAATGCCTCCCAAAAAAGAAAAAGAAAAGGAGAAAAATAGCAATACAGCTGCGGACAAGACTAAGGGTATTAATATTTTTTATTCACCTAAACTTCAAGAAAGGAGTACTCTGAGTAGACTATCCCATGGATAGCTCAAGAACAAACCCAGATATCCTCACAGGAGGTAACATTGCAAATATTGAATGATGCATTGGAGAATTTATATGTTAAATTGAAACAGGATGCAGAAGATAACTCCAAAATATTAAAAGAAGAGATTTTAAATTTATCTATAAATCTGCAAGTACAAGCGGACAGTCTTAGGCAAATACAAATTAATAATGAGGAATTGATGAGGAAATGCAACTACCTGGAGGGGAAAATACAAACCTTAGAAACAAAAATGGGTAACTTAGAAGATCGCTCACGGAGGAATAACATCAAAGTAAGAGGGATTTCTGAAAATATCAAATTTGATCAATTGGAACAATATTTAAAAACCCTCTTTCAAAGACTTACTCCTGATTGTCCTCTAGGAGATTTACCATTTGAGAGATTTCATAGATTAATCAAACCAAAGCATTTGACATCTAACGTACCTAGAGATACAATAGTATGTTTTTCCAATAACCAGGTGAAGAATCGGATTATGCAAGCTATGCAGAATAAAGGATTTGATGATCCTGAATTTAAAGATATAAAATTATTTTCTGATTTGTCTATGATGACTCGTCAATCAAGGAAAAAATTTGCTACTCAGACTGCCACTTTAAGATCTCATGGGATTAAATACAAATTGAATTTTCCAACGGCTCTCCAAGTCTACTATCAAGATCAACATTTTTTTCTAAAAAATGTAGAGGATGTACAACAGTTTATGTTAACATGGAAGTTAACATAGAATAACAATGTTAACTGCGGAACTCCTTTTGTTCCCATTTTATTTTTATTTATTTATTTTTTATTATTTTTTATTTTATTTTTATTTTTTTGTCTGGTAAAGGAGAAAGGGAGAGAGAGAGAATGATGGGGGATGGCACTAGTAGAGGGCTATATTTATAGTAAAAGGGTGTAATATTTAATAGGTAATCATATTCTATAATAAACACACAGTAATAAGTTAATATCACAAACTTAAACTATTAAGATGATATATTAACACTTTATAACACATTAAATATAAGGTAATGGTTGAAATAATCTATTTACTTACGAGAATGGGGGTTAATAATGATTTTTTATAAGTACTAGGTCATTATATTAATAATTAGTAACACATAATGCATAAGGAACAAAACTGTTTCAAATAAATTTATTGACATCACTATGAAAGGGGTAAACAATGGTTTTTTTTTTTTGGTTTTTTTTTCATATTAGGTTGTTGTATTAATATTTTGTAACACAGATGTATAAGGAGCAAAATTGTTTCAATTAACTTACCGATATAAATATGAAGCAAGATATTTAAAATGGAATAATTCACTTATCACTAACTATAGAATTTAGGATGAAGTAAGGTAAAATTTGTTTACTTAAGTACGTATTTATTTTCTTCTCTCTCATCTCCATCCTGGTGTAATATTGGAACAGGAGTTGAAACAACTTATTTAATGTTGTATTGATATAATAATATGTTGAATATGATATAAGGGTAAGGAGGAGAAGGAAAAGAAAGGGAAAAGGATACATATAAATATATTACATTCTGATTGGTTATTACGTTATTATGGATATGGATTCTCTGATATAAATAATAGAATGATTTACCTGTACCCACATCTACATGTTTACATGTTTACATCTTATAATTTGGGGAATCTAATGATGAATATAAGATGAATAACTTGAACTAATAATCTTACCTAAAGTTTGTCTAGCTTATATAGATACACATATGCAAAGAATATTAGGGATAAAATAACCATATCCTCTATTTCATATATAATTGATGTCAATGGATAAAAATGTTGCAATAGTTCTGGAGGTGTGTAATTGTTGGCTAAGGGTTAAAACTCGTTTATATTAAGGTGTCCCTCTCATTTCCCAATGGAACCTTATTTTCCTGCATATCAGGGCAGGCTAGTCCAAGAGTAATATGGGAATGATCTCCTCTTGGATTATTAAAGGTGGGGGGTATATTCCCCTCTATGTTTTTTTTGTTCACAACTCATTTATTTTTTCTTATTTTTTGTATTTTTGTATTTTTGGCTGCTTTTTTTTTTTAATTTTTCCTTTTCTTCCCCTTTTCTTGCTTTTATATGTGGTTGTGTGAGACTCGGTCTGGGATGGGATAGGGATTTCTGGAATAGAGATGTCATTTAAAATAATTACTTGGAATGTCCAGGGCATGAATTCACCTCAAAAAAGGGGGGCTGTATATAAATTCTTAATTGAAAATTCAATTGACGTAGCTTTTATTTAGGAGACTCACTGGATTGAATCTCCTGATAGACTATGGAAATATAAAAAATTTCCTACAGTTTATGCAGCAAATTTAGAAGGTAAGAAGAAAAAAAGGGGAACGGCTATTATTATCTCAAATCGACTTAGTTTCGAAGTTATTCACTCAATAACTGATAAAAACGGTAGATATCAGGTTCTAATTATAAAAATTAATGGTCTCACATTTACCTTTGTAAACATATATGCTGCGAATTACAACCCGTCAGATTTGCTAGATCAAATTATGGATATTGTAGATGAAGTTGCCTGTGGTAGTATTATAATAGGAGGAGATTTTAATAGTGTTGTTGACCTAACTAAAGATAGAAGTTATAAATATTCTGAGAATGGTAACCCTTGTAATATAGGATTATTTGGCTTCTCTGATTTTTTAGCTAAAAATTCCCTGTTTGACTGCTGGCGAACTATGAATCCTCAGGAAAGAGATTATACATTTTTTTCGCATGTACATCAAACTTATTCTCGTATTGATATGTTTTTTGTGAAAGAGGGTCTTTTAAATAACATCATAAAATCTATAATTGGCTCTATAGAAATTTCGGATCATGCCCCAGTCTCTTTGAGAATTAGGATAAAAGAAGGTAATACTCCAAGGAATAAATGGAGGCTTAATGAAAGCCTTTTGAAACTTGACTACATCAAGGACCAAATAGAAATAGAAATAGAAAACTTCTTAAAAATTAAATATAACGGAGAAGTTGCAACACCAATTGTATGGTGTACCCTAAAAAGTTTCATAAGAGGATTATTAATAAAGTTCGGTTCTGAAAATAAACAGAAGAAAGGTGAATCATTACAAGTCCTGAGGATTAAATTAGCAAAAATGGAACGGCTAAATAAAATATCAATAACTAGGGAATTAATAGAGGAAATTAATAATACAAAGCTAATTATTAAGGATAAAATATATGAGGAGATTAGTAAAAATCTATCCTTCCCTTAACAAAGATGGTACCATAATAATAATAAAATTAATAGGGATCTCTCTAATAAAATTAAGAACCAACATAAAGATAAATCTATAAAAAAAACTGATGACAAAAGGAGGAAAGGTTGTAAATTTACCTAAAGATATAGCAGAGGCTTTTGCAGTATTTTATAGCTCGTTATATAACTTAGAGGAGGTCAAGGCAAGTAATGGTGAAATTGACAGATTTCTCAAGAATCTTAGACTTCCTAGGTTAAGCCTAGAGAAACTAGAATATATAAATGCCCCTTTTAGAGAATTGCAAATTGAAGAAGCGATAGAGAAATTAAAACCAAATAAGGCCCCAGGCCCGGATGGAGTCTCTGCTATCTTTTATAAAATATATATGAAAATAATTACTCCAATTCTCTTGTACTCGTTAATATCTAGTGATGTTTCATTTCCAAAAGAGATGATGTTAGCAACAATTATTCCGATTCCTAAGCCAGATAAGGATAATACAATAATTGCTAACTATAGACCAATATCACTAATAAATATTGATATTAAAATATTCTCGGCTATTTTGGCTAACCGTTTAAAAGAAGTATTGGGAGACTTGATTAATTGGGACCAGTCAGGATTTGTTAAAGGAAGAAGTACCTCTGATAATACAAGGAGGATTTTTAATATAATAAATAGAGTGTGCGGACAACAAAGGGAATCTGTTATTATTGCTTTAGATGCCGAGAAGGCCTTTGACAGAGTCAATTGGAGATTCCTGGACTCTGTCATGGGCCATTTCGGATTGGATGGAGTATTTAGAAATAAAACTTTATCTTTATATAGAAACTCCTCGGCAAGAATTAGTAGCCCCTATTTTGACTCTGATCCCTTCGATATTAAGAATGGAACTAGGCAGGGTTGCCCGTTAGCTCCACTCCTATATATTCTTACAATCGAACCATTGGCTACGATGATAAGACAGAAGGAAAAGATAAAAGGAATAGATTTTCAAGAGGACTATATTAAGATATCTTTGTTTGCAGATGATGTTCTACTTACTCTTGCTGACCCCTTATTATCAATTCCAACGTTACTAGTAGTGATGTCGCGAACCCGAAATTTTCGGTTCGCGAACGGCGAACGCGAACTTCCGCAAATGTTCGCGAACCGGCGAACCGCCCGAAACGCCATTGACTTCAATGGGGAGGCGAATTTTAAAACACACAGGGACTCTTTCTGGCCACAATAGGGATGGAAAAGTTGTTTCAAGGGGACTAACACCTGGACTGTGGCATGCCGGAGGGGGATCCATGGCAAAACTCCCATGGAAAATTACACAGTTGATACAGAGTCTGGTTTTAATCCATAAAGGGCAGAAATCACCTAACATTCCTAAATCACAATCAATATGGATTGACACCTGACATATGACATATTGACACCTTGACATATGGATTGACACCTGTCCTCAGAGCCCCTGATGCACACGGACACAGAGCAGAATAGAGACTGGTCCCCCTACATAGGGTCACTTGGCAAATATGGATTGACACCTGTCCTAAGGATCCCTGATACACACTGACACAGAGCAGAATAGGGACTGTTCCCCCTACATCGGGTCACTTGGCAGATATGGATTGACACCTGTCCTAAGGTTCCCTGGTACACACTGACACAGAGCAGAATAGGGACTGGTCCCCCTACATCGGGTCACTTGGCAGATATGGATTGACACCTTGTTACAAACTGCTATTTGTAACGGGCCCTTTAAATGGCAAATTGCCCTGCTTCCCTGGGTTGTGGAGAAGCCTACTTTGCCAGCCTCCTCCCGCATGACTATGGCCCCTGGGAGATTGTGAAAATGTATGCACTTTTATTTGGTGTGTATGGCCCTTTAAGACTGTCGGTGGGCATATTGGGGCTTATGGACTCTTTATGTGACTGGTGCTGGCCCTTTAAACACCTTTTTTGGGACATCAGGAAGATTGGGACACTGCCCCTTTAAGGCCGTGTCCCCAGACTTGTTGGGGACACGGCCCCTTTAAGATGGTGTCCCCTGTGTCCCCAGACCTGGTGCAAACCCTTTGTGCCTGCCTTGCTATTTCCCACTTGGTTCAGTAAATGGGAAATTATTTCAGCTGCAGAGACTAAGTCCCATTCGGCGATGGGACTTAGTCTTTTTTTCAGCCGTTTTTTTCAGCCTTATTTCAGCTGCAGAGACTAAGTCCCATTCGGCGATGGGACTTAGTCGTTTTTTCAGCCTGAAATAGACCGACCTCACAGCCCAAATCTATGGAACTGTTTTGGGCAGGAAAATGTGCTTGCGGTCGGTCATAAAGGGACCTCCAGCTAACTTTTTAACCCCTGGATGGATTTGGCTGATTTTTGGTTATGTTTATGTTTTAAGTGTGCTGATTCCAAATATGTAATT
Source organism: Pelobates cultripes (assembly GCA_933207985.1). NCBI lineage: Eukaryota > Metazoa > Chordata > Amphibia > Anura > Pelobatidae > Pelobates > Pelobates cultripes. The sequence goes on from OW240918.1 coordinate 109,827,694, forward strand.
ATGAAGATGGGATGTGTAGTTTTAAAGTTACAGGGTATGGCTAAAAACTGTATTTTTACTGCCTGTGTTTAATTATGTTAATCTCTTCCCAAACGTCATTTCGTTCAAAGTGGAGAGAATGTTAAAAAAATATATTTTTGTTCGGAGTGTGAGAAATGCTTTTCAGCCGCTTCTAATCTTAAGCATCATTTGAGGAGCCATACAGGAGAGAAACCTTATTTGTGGTGTGTTTAGTATTGTTCTGATCAGTTTAATACCTTCCGCGTCTCCTATCAGTGGACGTGTATATGGCAGCCATTTTAGGAACCGTACACCTGGGACCCGAGCAAGGTCACCTCGTTCAACAGGCGACAACATTTGTCCCTGGAAAACTATCCTGGACATTCTGTACAATTTGTATGGATATGGCAGTGATTTCTGTAACAGGGAGATGGAAGAAGATGCTTGGTCGGTCCTCTTAATTCAAATTTGGGGCACTGCGCGGTCAAGCTAATGTGCCACCAGATAGGAGGGGTGTGTTTAGTATTTTTCTGATCAGTTTAATACCTTCCGCGTCTCCTATCAGTGGACGTGTATATGGCAGCCATTTTAGGAACCGTACACCTGGGACCCGAGCAAGGTCACCTCGTTTAACAGGCTTGCAGCATATCCTCCAGGAAGAAGAGCCTGAACCCTTACCGGCTGCACGTGTCTTACCTGTACATGGAAAGCTGCTCTGGTTCCTTGATGAGCCAGCTGCCCGTGAGTTAACATGTCCCGCGGAGAAGCACTCTGTCCTGTAAAGCCTCACCAAAAAAAAGGAGTGGTGTGTTTAGTATTGTTCTGATCAGTTTAATAGCTTCCGCGTCTCCTATCAGTGGACGTGTACACGGCATTGATTTTTGTAACAGGGAGATGGAAGAAGAGGCTTGGTCGGTCCTCTTACTGCAAATTTGGGGCACTGCGCGGTCAAGCTAATGTGACACCAGATAGGAGTGGTGTGTTTAGTATTGTTCTGATCAGTTTAATACCTTCCGCGTCTCCTATCAGTGGTCGTGTACACGGCATTGATTTTTGTAACAGGGAGATGGAAGAAGAGGCTTGGTCGGTCCTCTTACTGCAAATTTGGGGCACTGCGCGGTCAAGCTAATGTGACACCAGATAGGAGTGGTGTGTTTAGTACTATTTTTATCAGTTTAATACCTTCCGCGTCTCCTATCAGTGGACGTGTACACGGCATTGATTTTTGTAACAGGGAGATGGAAGAAGAGGGTTGGTCGGTCCTCTTACTGCAAATTTGGGGCACTGCGCGGTCAAGCTAATGTGACACCAGATAGGAGTGGTGTGTTTAGTATTGTTCTGATCAGTTTAATACCTTCCACGTCTCCTATCAGTGGTCGTGTACACGGCATTGATTTTTGTAACAGGGAGATGGAAGAAGAGGCTT
>OW240918.1:109829219-109930853 GCA_933207985.1 Pelobates cultripes
TTACATTACATAGAAAAATAAAAATAAAAAAAGCATACCCTTATCCCTAACCTAGCTATGCTTTTCCCTATCTTATGAACAGCAGCTACACTTTCCCTCCTCTTACTAAGCATGCAGCTTGAGAATGAATCTAAAATGGATGCTGTCCAGTAGGTGGGAGGGTCTGCTAGGGAGGCTGTGCTGCTAATTGGCTGGAATGTGTCTGCTGACTGTGAGGTACAGGGTCAAAGTTTACTCAATGATGACGAATAGGGGGCGGGTCGAACCGCGCATATGTTCGCCCGCCGTGGCGAACGCGAACATGCTATGTTCGCCAGTAACCGTTCGCCAGCGAACCGTTCGGTACATCACTAGTTACTAGATGACATCTCTATATATAGTAAATTCTCTAACTATAAGGTCAATATTAATAAATCTCAAGTTCTTCCATTCCTATTGTCCAAGACACAGTTAGAAATGTTGTACTCCCATTTCCATATAGAATGTATAAAAGATAAAATTGATTATCTAGGTATAAAGATAACATTTAATACTACAAAGACAATTCTGATAAACTTTGACAATTTATATAAAGATCTACAATCTCAGATACATAAATTGAAGAGATTAGAACCATCTTGGATAGGAAGAGTTAATATTATTAAATCGTATTTAATGCCAAAACTCCTATATTTTTTCAGGATGATTCCATATAATATTGAACGGGGCACTTTGAAGCGCTTTCAAAGTTTATTCTCTAGCTATATATGGCGTGATAAACCACCCAGAATAGCGACGGAGATTCTATGTAGAAGTTACCGGAAAGGGGGTATAGCATTTCCCGATGTGATCAGGATGTATGAGGCAAATAAGGCTTCTCAACTTATGACATGGTTAAATTTGGATCAAAACATATCTAGATCTTGGATTAAAATTGAACAGAAATCAGAACCAGGGCAAAAGCTATACATCGTAGGGTGGCTAGGACTTTTAAATCTGGGGGTTTTGGATACGGAGCAATTTTCTAATAAAATTATAAGAGATATGGTGGATTTTGCAAAATATTTGAACATTAAGTTGGACCTTAAAGGAAAACTATTATCTAATACACCTATAGAAATACTTCATTATGCTATGTCAGATATAAATATTAAAATTTGGATACATTTTGGAATAAAAAAAATTGGAAATCTATATGAGGGATCTAAACTGGCGACATTTACACAACTACAATCTAAATATAAATTTTTACCTAGGGAAATATTTCAATACTTAAGGATCAAAAACTTTCTTTTAACTAAAATATTGATTAAAGATCACTATCTTGAACCTTATATTACTTGTAGCCAAAAAAAGGGAGGAATCTCTAGATTTAATAAATTGTTTGATACATTAGACAATGTTACTGATGTGCCTCCATTTGGTAAATGGGAGAGGGATATGGGAAAATCCCTCCCACTGATAGATTGGACAAATGCTACAATGCTAGTAAAACAAAGCATACATTATATATCCTTATTCGAAACACACTTAAAGATCATCTATAGGTGATATATGGTCCTGGTTAGACTCCATAAAATATCCCCATTTTACTCAAAAGAATGCTGGAGATGTAGAAGAGAAGAGGGTACTATGCTCCATATATGGTGGGCTTGTACTGGTCTGAATAATATCAAGTCCCAAATGTTAGGTTTAATGAAAAGTATTTTTAAGGAGGTTGTTGTAATTAGTCCCGAAATGTTTTTGTTTAACATGGACTATAAAACATTTGATAAACAACAAAAATAAATTATGACACACATATTCTTTGCAATAAAAATCAATATCGCTAGAGCATGGAAATCTTCTAATCCACCACTTTGGCAAGAAATAATGGAACAAATAAGGTTCCAATATAAGATGGAATCTTCAACTAGAGATTTGAGAGAGCTTTGGCTACCCTGGACATCCAAATTTCCTATATAATAACGAACTGCTAGTTTGGGACCCATACCATACCGAGTCTCATATATGGGTGTGTTTTTTTTTTTTTTTGTAGAATTCATAAAATTTATATAAAGATATAGATGATTAATATGATAAATAGGGTATTGATCAAGTGCAAAATGGATGGGGGTTTGATATAGGATGTAATTCTATACATATCTCTCCATATATGTTTGTATAATGGAGAACTGTTAAATTGGGAATTGGTCATATATCGATCCTTATAACTGCAATTTGATGTGGTTTTTTTTTGGTTGTTTTCTTTTCTTTTTTTTTTTGGTTGTGAACTATATATAACGTTATGGATAATCAAACGAATATATATTAATGTAGTAATATTAATGTTGTAATATTGAAATTTGTATAATTTGTATAACTATTGTATATTTGATATATATAAAAGAAAAGAAAAACATTCATAAATAAAATAAATAATAACAGAAAAAACTGCAAAAAAAAACCATGGACAGTAACTGAACAAGAGGGAAAAGACCCAAAATGAATTCAGAAGCCACAGAAAGGTAAGTTAATAATTTCTTTGATGACTTAGATCCGCATTGTCTGTAGGAGAGAGTAAGGTGTTTCAGGTATTTTGCCAATGCTTTCTTGCTACCCTCAGGGTCACAGCAAGCTTTTTAATCCCTGGTCACTAAAATGGGAATCCTCAGGGGTCACCTTTGCACAGTGCTGTATACTGAAGGCTTTCTAAGGAAGAGAGGCTGAACTTCCACTGGGCCCCAGGCAAGCCAAAAAGAAAAATTGGAATCCAAAACGTTCCCGAAAAAAAATATACATCCTATAGGACATAGGACAGGAACAAAAGACTGTTTTAATTGGTTCCTGTCTATTGGGGAATGGAGGAGCTAAGCCACAGTTGTGCTGCCATGGATATGGACAGGAAATAAATAAATACAATATATATATATATATATATATATATATATATATATATATATATATATATAAACATATATAAATACATACATATATATATATATATATATACATATATATATATATATATACACACACACATATATATATATATATATATATATATAAAAAATTATATATACAATCTGATAAGATAGCATCTTTATTGTTTATACAGAAAATAACATTTTCTCTGCTGTAAGTGAAAATGCCTTTCTTCCAGTCTGAAAAGATGATCTCTTATCTGTTGTACAATAAATACGTTGTGTCAGGATATTTATACCGGCAGACATTTTGTGCTAAAATAGAAATTAAAAGTGTATATTGCCAGAGTCACTCAGAACAGAGTGGACTCCATTTTGGATCTTCAGGCTAACAAAGACACATAATTTCTTCTTGCTTTCAGTAACTCTAGCCATCAGCCTGTGCTAAGGAATGTGTTATGTAAACACAGCAAGGATGGGGGTGGAATACAACCCAGAGACAAGTATATATATATATATATATATATATATATATATACACACACATCTAACTACTATATACTTACTTTACTATTATATTAATTGCACATAATCAGTATTATGTTAATAATATAGACTATTCATTGATAAATATCAATGAAGAAATATCATATTATTTAATAAATATTAGTGGACTAGAAAAATATTTCTACACATACAGCTTCACAAAAGGACCAGACATAAGAAAGAAGACATAAGAAATCCAGATAATGGTGATAGATAAGACTTAGTAGTTAATTTTACTTCCTAAATCTTACAAGGTCTCATTGTAAGAAATAGGGTAAATCTAAGTTTAGGCGTGTCAGAAAGTAGATATACAACAGGAATTGTTGACGCTCTGTCTGGAGAAAAACCAAAGAAATCCTTTGAACTGACAATTCTTGTTAGTTATGGTAACCATTTAGATAAGCCAAAACTACGTCAGAATCATCATCAAAATTAGTTAACTCTTTCATGGACACGAAATTTTGGTGGTGTAAGAACGCCATCTACTGACCAAAAACTAGATAATACTAGATAAGGTAGACACACCTACAGTTTCCTATTTGTCAGGTCAGATGATGACGTACAGAGAGTTTGGCCCTTTAAAAAGTAGGAACAAAGGGTAGAGAGAAACATTCACATTCAGATTCAGATTCGGACATTCACAAAGATCCAGGAGAGAGATTCAGGACACTCTGGGACTAACACTCAACTCTCAAACTCTCTTGGACATAACTCAAGAAACACTTCCTTGACACTAAGAATTTTACTATTATTTTTTACCCAATATCTCTTTCTCTATCACATGCACACCTCCTTACAAACATTAACCACACTTCCATTTATTCCTGGGACTATTTAATCATCTGATGAGAACATCTACAACATAACTGGTAATTATGCTGGTTTTATTTAATTAATTTAAATTCATTAGAAATGTACTAATAGCATGATATATGACTGGATAAATTACGGTCAGATTTTAATATTTAGAAATCTTAGTTAACTAAAGCATATATAGTTATAAACATTCCATTCTGTAGGTGGAATCAAAATAATTATATATTAATGTGATATTATCATGTGTTAGCATACCACTGTTTGTATCCAGATGTATTGATTTGCTCTGAAATAAGATCGTGTATCTTATGTAGAGTTAAATTCTGTTTTTGTAAAAATCTGGTAGATTGTTTCTTATTGGATGGTTCCATGGAATGATATGAATGTTATTTTAATTAAAAATAGCAATCGAATAGGATATTATATGCCTAGGAGGATCTAGCCAGCATTGAAAGGGTTACTCAGTTGATTAGACTGTGAGCCAAGATTTTATGGCTTTTCGCTGTGCTGTGTGAAGTTTTGCTTTCTCTCTCTAGTGAAGTACCCTCATAAATTTTGTAAGTCTTGAAAGTTGGTGCTGTAGCCATTGAATTTGTTTAAAATCATTGCCATTTTGTTGTATACTTACGCTATACTAAATATTCACTGATTATTATCACACATGTTACATATTATTATTATTTTATTACATTGTCACAATAAATTATATTTTTTATAAGAAATTGGGATTTATTGTATGGAGTAAAATCCTCATAATGATCGTTCTCTAGGATCTAAAATAATTAAATCGTGGGTAATTCTCGATATCAATTTTGATATAATAAAAATTATTAAATTAATTTTTGATAATTTTTTTGTAAATATAATTTTTATATTTATCACCCCATAAATATCCCCACAGTTGACACCTAGCTGTTTGTACTGACCCTGTATGAAGTGCTTTCATATGCCCAATTGAGGCACCCTTTTCCTAAGAAAATAAATTCTGTTTTTCTAGGTTTTCTTTATAACTAATGTTTTCTATTTCCCTTACTAATTCTGTCTAGTGGCAAAATTATATTTTGATTACTTGAATCATCACTTCTTTTTATACAAGAAAGCACATTACTAGCTTTTACAACCACAGAACGGCATTGCATAGTCTGACCTAGTTTGTGATCTATAATTATTCCCAAGTCATTTTTATTTAATGTTATCCCTAACGCAGTCCCATTTAATGTATAAGTGGATTGTAAATTCCTTATTCCAAATAACTTTACATGTATTGTATCTTCTCTGCCACTTGCCTGCCCAGTCCCTCAATTTATCTAAACCCCTCTGTAGAAAAGTTATGTCATGTTCAGACTGTATTATCTTACTAGGCCCTATTTTAATATTGTTGGATAAGCTTTGCAATGATTTCATATTTTTGGATAAACCTTTAAAATGATTTAATATTATGACAAATGTGCTAATTTTGTAAAATTTTGATATATTGATGGATGGATAGATATATATATATTTTTTTTTTAGGAAAACATTTAACAAATGCGAACAATGACAGATTACTTTCAATGCCCATTTCTAGATGACTTATAAAGAAATTAAATAGAAGTGGTACCAGGATAGAACTCTGAGGTACTCTGCTTACCACTTTTGTCCAATTTTCTATTTACAACTACTCTGTACTCTAACTTTAAGGTAATGTTCTATGCAAGAACATGTTTTTACACCTAAACCACCTGAACTCAGTTTTAATAGTAACCTTTTGTGTAGAACTCTATCAAATGTCTTTGCAAAATCCAAGTAAATCACATCCACTGGAACAGCCCAATCTATATTTTTACTAACTTCTTCATGGAAAGCAATTGAGTTAGTTTGGCACAATCTGTCTTTCAAAAAACCATGAGCTTGACTGAGCTGCCGGATTTTTTCCATGAGGAAAAAAAAGATGTCTTAATAGACAAAAACTGGATGAAAGAACCTATATGTGAATTAAAGTAAATATTGCAGCTGGGGCATACAGAAGGGAGTGTATTGGATCAATGCTGATGCGTTTCATGCCCTTAATGGCACTTCATTAGACATGAACATTACAATGCGTATTTCTTTCTTGATGGAAGAGATATAGAAGCTCAGTCAAGTTTGGGACCCCTAATCATATGTGGGATCTATATAATATTTTAGGGCGTGGACAATGGCATATCCACCTTCATGTGTATATAAGTAGAACCACTACCCACTGCAATTGGTGGGGGCCTGAAAGGAACACTTGATCCCCCATTTATTATTATCAGAGCTCCCATCAGTTGCCCATGTATGGGGACGGGCAGGGGTTTTTACATTATTATTATTATTAGCAAATTCCTTAGCGCTGTACAATGGGTGGACTAACAAGACATGTAATTGCAACCAGACAAATGGACGCACAGGAACACATGAGCTTACATGCTAGAGGGAGTGGGGTATAATGACACAAAGAGTATAAGTAGGGGTAATGAAATAGGTTGAAACAGTAGTAAAGGGTCAGTGCTGATAGAACAAACTGGAAAAAGTGAAATTAAGGCAGCTTTCCTCCTAAAGGAAGGGAATCCCTCTATCCCTGTAGTAGTGAGGCAAGTACAAAATATAAAAATATAAAAAGTTTAGAGGATTAGCGCCACTCTAAAAAGACACTGGTAAGAATATTATAACCAACATAAGATGCCTTAAATAGGTCTACAATAGATAGATACACTTAAAAAATGGGATAGAATAGGAGACATAAAATACAAATAAATATAAAATAAGATAAAATATAAAAAATAATAAAATAATTTAAATAGAACAATATATATAATACTATGTTATATATAATATAATATATTTTTTTATTATTCTATTTATCTTATTTTATATTTTCTAAGAGGAGATGCTGATTGGCCAGGGCTGTGTTTGACTTGTGCTGGTTCTGCCCCTGATCTGCCTCCTTGAAGTCTCAGCCAATCCTATTGGGAAGCGTTGTGATTGGTTCAGATCACCTCTTCTGATGATGTCAGCAGACAGCAGGCAGAGTAAGAACAGAGGCAGCAAAGACAGCAGCAAAGACTTGAATACAAGTAAGATTTTACTATATTTACGGAGGGCAAGGGGAAAAGGGGGGGCTAGATTGTGGTTTTAACACTATAGAGGTAGGCAACCTTTGGCACTCCAGATATTGAGGTCTACATCTCCCGCAATGCTCTTACAGCCATAATACTGACAAAGCATCATGGGAGTGCCGAGGGTTGCCTATCCCTGCTATAGGGTCAGGAATACATATTTGTGTTATTGACCCTATATTGTTCCTTTAAATAGGTGCAAGACTCATTCATCTTTATGATTTCAAAGTATGACTCTTTTTGTTTTTCTAAGTGTTAGCATCTTCCCTTTCATTATATATTATATGGAGGATCATTATGGTGGATACTCCTAATAATTCATTTTCTCAACATTAGTAATATTAATAAAGATATTGTATATTTTTAATTTGTTACAGCTATCTTGGAGGTCAAGGCAAATAAATATGACTAATGAAACATCAAAGAGACCTCTAACCTAGCTTACTTGGCTTGCTGAAATGCTTTATGGGTTAACAATGTGTCTTTTTTTTATTTGATAAAATGTTAATATCAATAGAAATTGTTAATAAATTAACCTTGGTACACTCTCCTTGCTTTCAAGCAGACTATAGGTCCTGCTACTTCCTGGTTGTTTAGCTGAGGTGGCAGGCAATTGCCTAGATCAGTGTTTCCCAACCCAGTCCTCAAATCACACCTACCACTCCAGGATTTAGGGATTACAGGGTGTGTCTAAGGTGTTTTTACAAAGAAGAAAAAAAACACCTTAGACACAACTGGGTAATCCCTAAATCCTGGACTGGTAGGTGTGCCTTGAAGACTGGGTTGGGAAACACTGGCCTAGATCACCTGCACTGTGAATACTTCTCCTTGAGCTACATTAGGAAGTCTACGATTGGACAGCCACAAAGAAAGTCTGCGTGGTGAAAGAATGGATGGGCATAATTAAATGCATTAATTAATATAGTGAAAAATGGGGCGCTATACTACCAATACAACATGTGATAGAAGCTGCACAAACAATCCAAGGTTGTTCATTCACAGGTACAATGAATCAGTACAATAGAATGCAAGACAAGAAAGTGGTGGGTGTGCTAAACAGTATGAAAACAATATGTATACTTATGAATAGATTGAAACTGATATCTTCATGTCAAACTCAAATATACATGAATACAGACTTTAGAGTCCACTCTTGGCTCTTTGTATAATGCTCAGCAATGGATATAGTGGTCAATCTTCCTGTAATCTTTTCATTAATAAAGTAATATATAGTAAATAAAGTTATAACTGGTTGCATTTAGCAAGGGACTACATAATTAGGTGTAATTATGCACATAAAAGGGGGGGGGGGGAGGAAAGAAGGAAAATAAATAAAAGGAACAACCTTTCATGGAAAAAAACTCAATGTGGATTTTGAGTTGTGCCATTTTTATTGAAGGATATGGAAATAAATCACAATAAATGGACAAAGCAACAAAAAAGGGCAAAATATAGAATAAAAAGTAATTACTTAATTACCACAAAACTGACAAGACAGGCTATAACTATTACATATAAAATGATATATAGGTCCTTAACTCCCAGATGTTAAGGATGATCTATTCTGGTAAAGCTCTTGGCTTTGTGGTGGGTAACCACGTTGTGCTCTTCTGCTCTTCAATTTTGAGTCTTGAAAACCTAGAGGAGCAGACTCTATGTTGGTGCCTGGTGCCCCATTTTCACTGGAACTTATTCTCTTCTCTCTTCTTGCCTCATTGCAATAGGTACCACTTTTTTTTTTTTTTTTTGTTCAATGGTACATTTATAGAAAAATAAATATAATAAATAGATGCACATAATGAAATGTTCTGGATACTTATGGGTGAATTATATATTTTTATGTTCACTTTTTAAAGGGAACTTGTGGAGGGATGGAGCTTGAAAAATAGAATCTGGATGGGAACTACAAAGCCAAGGAACAGCAAGGGACATTTCTTCAGTGGAAGTTACAGTGGCAGCAAAACAGAGCATAATATGCTTATGGATAAAATCTGCACTTTAATAGCAAGAAGGAGGTCTTTGATCTCTCATAAGCAGTTTTATTTCCCTTTGTTTCTTCACTTGCTAATTACAATATAAACTGTACTGTAGCAGTAAGAATGATGTATTTGATCTCACATAACAAGTTTTCTTTTTCTTGTCTCAGTAGTAATTTAATACTAATTGTAAGTTTAATATTATATAAGTTATCTTCCAAATGGTGGCGGTGAGTGGATAAGTGCCGTGAAATAAATAAAGTTTTATTTTGTTTTTTTATTTAAGTTTTCTCACATACAGAAATATAGAACATCTGTTTTATTTAAGCAATGTGACAAGCATTATATGAATAAAAATGCAAAAGTTGAATAAATGTAAATTATGCAGTAATGGATGTAATGTATGAAGTGAAAGTGTACACGTTAGTTACACTAAACCTATATTTTAATAAGGTAAATAAAGTCAATTAAACTAATTACATAGGTTTTTTCTTAACAGTCACACAAAGCGTAATGAATCATACAAAGTCAATTAGTTAATTTCCATCAAACTGGCAGTCTTAACAAAAGAGAGATATATCATCAGCATGGCTTGCTTTTGTGAGTAGTTAAAGGAATGTTGTCTTAAAAGTTAGAACATTTTAATTGTACCTAGCTTTAGTTATGCTATACATTTCCAAACTCTAAATGGGAGTGAATTTCATCATTGGTCAAGGGAAATTCAAATATTATACTTGACACTTAGATGGCATTTGTTACAGACAAGGTTACAAAAATCCCACAACAAAGAACAGAGTTTATACAGCAAATCAAGTATTGTCATTTCCTGGGCATTCAATGCTAGCCAGTAGAATACTGTCACCATCTTGGATACTACATATGCAAGTTTGTCCAAGACAATGGTAGAACCTAACATGTATGTATAAGTGAGATGGAACTAAAAAGCACACCCAAAGTAGAATGTAATCCTTTTACTGCAGGAGTGAAGTAACAAATATATCAAGTAGTGACTACAAAATGATTTAATCTAGTTACAGTAGTGGAACATTGTTACATTATGGATATAATATTAAGAATTACAGTGAACAACATGTAGGACGGCTATAAAAGAGATTGACAACTAGGGAGAAAATCTTGAAGGTATAAATAGGGATGTGGACATGATTATGAAATGTTATAGAAGGCAGAAATAGTATTCTGCTGATATACTAAATCAGGAATAGGCAACCTTCGGCACTCCAAATGTTTTGGACTACACCTCCCATGATGCTTTGACAGTATTATGGATGTAAGAGCATTATGGGGGATGTGTTCAGCAACATCTGGAGTGCCAAAGGTTGACTACCCCTGTACTAGATAATAACATGAAATATTTGCTGGTAAAGTTCATACAATAAAACAACACAGTAACTTGAGAATTCAAAATCAATAAAGATACTTGCACACTATCCCAAATTATTATTTACATTTAAATAACAGAAGGATTTTTTATCACTGCAATGGCTATACAAGTGTAAGTTCATTTGTCAAGGCAAGGTAAATTCTACAGTAACAATATATCTTGTTGCTTTCAGCTAAAAGGCATAATCTCTGGTGAGATAGAAAGATAGTTTTCTTATGAACCCCTACAAACTAATCAACCCTTAATAGGGCACACATAGGGTCTGCGGCAGCTCTGTTAAATTACTCTGTAATACGAAAGTAAATACACAGAAAAAACCCACAAATAATGCCCTGAGCTTAAACTCCTACTACTTTTTGACTTCAGCAGTGGCTATGGTATTCATCACATTAAATACTTAAACAATACAAAACAACACAGTCATCTGCCCACTCTACCAAATTCCTATATTTTACATTTCTTTTTTATTCCTTTATATTTAAATAAAAGAGGAATTAATCAATGTGAGGTTGGTTTCTTTGCTGCAATTGCTTTAAAAAACATCAGATCTTAAACCATCTTTCTCTTTGTATCAGAACACTAATCACCAGCTGCTGTGCTACTTTGCGAGTATAATTTGACAACCACTCCTTAATCAGTCACCCCTTACCTGTGAAAGATGTTAATTTGTCCCTGATATCTGCTATTTTTAACAAAGCATCAACATGAACCCAGCTAATTTCAAAAAGGAGAAACTAAAGTACATATCTGCAATCGCGTTGGTTCATTTATTTTTTTACTTCCTAACCTATTAATGATTAACCAAATACATGTTTTAAAATTCAATAGCATCCCGCATAAACAACCTTCAAATTATCAGGAGTGACCCCATAACACTTAAAGACGACAAAGGACATTTATTATTTTGAAAGATGGTTTTTGTCACTTTCTTGAAGTATCCTTATTTTTGCCAAGATATAGGTTAAAACATGCTAATTAATAGTGAAGTCTGCAGCGATTCCGTGATTTTCAAACAATTATGTAAATAGACCATGAAAAAAAAATAGGCACGAGAAACAAACAGCAGGTAATATTTGTCAGTTCTAGAGCTGCATTGAGATTTTCATCGCGCGATAAACAATATGTGAGTAGATGTTAAGAAAATAACACTATAATGTAGTCTGCATTACAATCTTGCCTCCACTCAAAAATAAAGAGCATGGGTGTGGAAAAAGTATGAGTAGTTGCTATGTTCAGCTTTCTCCATAAATAGGAGTGCATACTCAAAGAAATAGTGACTGCTCAACTTTTCAGTGAACATTACAACATGTTTAAATGACCTTTGGCCCTTGGCTTCCTGTCTGATATGATACATTAAGTCTTCTGGAGTTGTAAGGTGTGACTTCATATATTCCTGCCACACGGAAGGCACAACAACCATTTCATCTTATTGAATTGTTTATAGGATGCTTGTCAAAAGTCCCAATTTTGGCGGGACACACCCAATTTTCCCATTACTGGCTCGCCCTCTTTACTCCTCTCCCACCAGTGTCCCGATTCTGTTATGGCCAATATTCAGTGGTTAAAGTGCCTGGACACCTTGGGCACTGTCCTATTGTCCCATCCATTATGTGTTAAACCATTTGCAGACATTTAAACACAGAATGAATGTGATTGGCTTCCCAACGCCTAACCTATACTGGAGGTATGGCAGATTACACACTTCCTTTCAGCCATACAAGTAGGAGCATTTGCTGGAAGGATCTTGGAAGGAGTCACTCAAAGAGATCTACTGGTACAGTGATCCACATAATTAACCTTGGTGTGGCTTTACAGCAGTAGTGCAAGTGTTTTGTCTTGCACAAATGTTTGTGAATGCATGTCATGGTTTTATACACATTTTATGTAATAAATGGTAATTCACTATTGGAGGCTGATTTGTATGCACTTACCTTGTAGGTTGAAGATTTTTAAAGAAGTGTTGAGTCCACCGGTCAGCTTTGCTGCTAAAGAATAAGTCTCTTTTTAATGAGGATATTGCTCTTTGAACAAGCACCATGACTTTTTAAAGAGACAATCTGTTTTATTTTATCTTGAATTTATTTATTTTGGGACATTTTTAGTTGAGGTATTTGGCGCAGTGGTTAACTAAATCTGGGTACTCATGCACACAATGAATCAGGTTTCTTCTGTTTGGACAGTTTACAACCATATTAATTAATTCCAACAAAGTGTAAGTGTAAGAGGCTAAAAGCAGTATGCTGACATTCCCAGTCAATCATATGCACTGATTACTGCTCAGGCTAACGCCTCCTCATTTGTCCACACAATAAGATGGGATTGGCTGCTGGTGACTCTTTTAGAATTAAAACATAAAATTAAAACATTTAAAAATGGTTAAGATACAACACAATATACACCCAAAGTGCTTGCACACAGAATATACTTAGATGTATCAAGGCAGCACAGGTTCAATATATCTGTAAAAATACAAACAATAAAAACATAGTGCTTTCTGTTTATTATATAAAATACAGGTGAGAAGAATCAAACTCACAAAGCTAGAGCCATATCAGGCTCTATGAAATCAGCATATAGGGTGCCTATACATGCTAAAGTGATAGGTTGCCAGGATAGAATACCGGATCAATTAAAAATATCCATTTATTAAGTACAATTGAAATAAGGAATATAAGGACATGGATCAAAAAAGGAAAATAAGCAGTGTGTGTATAATGATATATAAAATATCACCACCAACCATTTAAAAATGGTTGCTTAATGCTAAATGGAAGCACAGTGGCAGTGGACTCCAGACACTATAACCACTTCAATGAGATGAGGCAGTTACAGTCAGGCCCGGACTGGCCATCGGGCATACCGGGCAAATGCCCGGTGGGCCGCGATGCCCATGGACCCAGGCCAACAGGGGAGATCAGTGTATCTCCCCTGCTGGCCCATGCAGAGCCAGCGCTATCAGAGCGCCGGCCCTGCTGTGTGCCTTCATGGGCCGGTGGGGAGACAAACTATCTCCCCACCGGCCCACAGGCACTGAGATAAGGCCGGGGAAGGGTCTGGGAGGTGGAGCTCTATCCTGCAGCTCTGCCGGGTTCCTCTCGTGAGGTCAGAGCTCCGCTCCGATCTCGCAAGAATGAACTCTTCCCTAGGAACTACAGGGTAGAGTTCATTCCACACTGGAACACCAGGGATTTCACACCGGACCACCAAGGCTGGCAACAATGTCCCCCCTCTCAGACAAAGGGACATAAATATTATATTTATAAAATAAATAATTTTTTTTTTTAAAAACACACATACATATTTTTAGTTTTATCCCACATCACACCCAAACACCACACTGCACCCCTCACATACAGACATTACACTCTAAACACCCCACTGGACCGCTTACATACACACATTACACCCTAAACATCCCACTGCAACCCTCACATACACAAATTACACCCCATTGCACCCCTCACATACACACACTAAACCCGAAACATCACACTACACCTCAGACACCCCACTGCACCCTTCACATGCACACACTACACCCCAAACACACCACTGCACCCCTTACATGCAAACACTACACCCCAAACACCCAACTGCACCCCTCACATACACACACTAAACCCCAAACATCACACTACACCCCAAATACCCCACTGCACCCCTCACATGCACACACTACACCCCAAACACCACACTGCACCCCTCACATGCAAGCACTACACCCCAAACATCACACTACACTCCATACACCCCTCACATGCACACACTACACCCCACATATCACACTACACCCCAAACACCCCACTGCACCACTCACATGCACACACTACACACCAAACATCACAATACACCCCTCACACACACTACACCCCAAACACCACACAGCACCCCTCTCTCTCACACACACACACACTGCACACCACACAGCACCCCTCACACACACACAGCACCCATCAAACACACACCCTGCATG
Organism: Pelobates cultripes; assembly: GCA_933207985.1. NCBI lineage: Eukaryota > Metazoa > Chordata > Amphibia > Anura > Pelobatidae > Pelobates > Pelobates cultripes. Next base: position 109,843,934 of record OW240918.1, read on the forward strand.
CCTCAAACACACACCCTGCACCTCTCACACACACACTGCACCCCAAACACCACACACTGCATCCCTCACACACACACACTGCACCCCAAACATCACACACTGCATTCCTCACACACTGCACCCTTCACACACACACTGCACCCTTCACACACACACACACACACTGCACCCATCAAACACACACCCTGCATGCCTCACACATCCTGCACCCTTCACACACACCCTGCACCCTTCACACACTGCACCCTTTACACACACACACACACACAGTGCACACCCTGCATCCCTACACACATTACATTCTAGACACACACACTACATCCCTTATACACACACCCTATATCCCATACATAACTATGGATCCTCTACGCACCTACACATTAGAATCCCTATACACACTCTGAATCCTCCACACACACACACACACACACACACTAAATCTGCTATGCACACTCTGGGTTCTCCACACACAATATATCCCCTACACACACAATAGATCCCCTATTGGCACACAATGCACCACCTACACACACTACATTAAAGACACACACACTCTGGATCCCCTATGAACACACTAGATCTCCTGTAAGCAAAAACACACTACTTTCCCTAAACACACACACTTTACAACCCCTACACACACTACATAATCTATACATACATACACAACAGCCGCTATGCACACACTCACAACATCACCTACACTCACACTCTCTACAGACCCTAGCCATACATATTACACCACAACACAATACAAATGAAACCGACATTTACACAAAACACCACACCACAATGAACAAACTCTACACACACTCAATCCCACTCAATCCCATCTAAACACATGCACAATACACTTTCCTTACACTATTGTTCTCTGGTATCCCACTTATCCCAATGGAGACACCGGAGAAATGTCACAAGCAAACACAGCGCAATCATGTTAATACATTTGCTTGCCCTGCGCAGTACAAATACAGGGCCTTTTTTTCATGCAAGAGCTCTTCAGCAGGGCTCTGCAGATTGAACCAACCTGCTCACTTTGAGAGGGGGCGTGCTTGTCATTGGAGATGACAAAACACACCCCCTCTCTGGCCCACCCCCTTCTCAGTGGGCTTCTGTGGTTCAAAAATGCCAGAGACAAATTTTTTACCCAGTCCGGCCCTGGTTACAGTGTCCCCGTAAGTATGACCTGTGCACCATGACTGAGCATTCACAGAGATCATTACATACCTAAGATTCATGAACTCTGTTTGCTTTGACTCCATTGTTACCAATGCTCGACAATTGTTTTTATGAATTTTACATTTGTAAAAACCTCAGTCTTGCAGCCTGTCAATCCAGCTACTGCAGACCCATAGGAAATTTCCAGTGGATCAATCCAGACCTGGATAGCAGTGTAATTGCAAGCCACTAGCCTATTTACATACTTACACAGTGCTGGGCTAGTAAAAACCCTGCACAATTATGTTCTGCTGCCTCAGGGGTGCAGAAGAAGAATAGGGTAAGGCAGCAGCCCACATCGCTCTTACTAGCTCTCCGAGGTTAGTGGCCCATCTGTAATGGAGAGATCCCTGTACCCCTGGCTGGGTACCTCCGCTAAGGACTGCTTACTTTACTGTAGTTACTGTAGACTACAGTAAAAACATACACACGATTACATTGGCTCTCAGGTCCAGGACACTTCCACACAAAATAAGATAATCCCTCACCTGTGCCTGGAGATAACTGATTCAAGCACTCTACTAAACTCAATTATCTCCAGATACAGAAAACATCAAGAGAATCAGGGCTTGCGGTCGGTCTAGTTCGGTAGTTTAAAAATCGAACAAACTACCGAACATAGTCAATGTTCTTACCCTGTAGCTTGTTCACCTTGTTCGTGGGAACAATTCCACCAAACAGTGCCCTTCTAAGTGGTGTAAACCTGAATGCAGGCAATCCTGGAAGTCCAGCGGTGATCAGGCGTTTCAGTGTCCAAAAACAGTTCCATGAACTCGGCGACCAAACACTGCTGCCTGCATTAGCGGGAACAAGATAGCCGCCACCTCGTGGTTGTTTTTTTCACGTGCTGCTTTTGACAAAAGGTGAAACCTTTACATTCCGTGTAAGCAGTGAGATAGATTAACATGTGCAGGTACATTATGCAGTGGTAATATTCCTAGCACGCATGTTTATGGGGTGAGACTGGTTGTTTGATCAGATGCCAAGTGGTGGTGTGTGTGTGCTGTCTATGTGTTGTGCGCCCGGCCAGGCTGTTTGTCCTCTTCACTTTGGCATAGTAAGGGATTTATGTGTCTGCCGTTCGGGTAGGAATCGTGTGTCTGCGTCTGTGTCATTCGTTTGAGGGTATACTCAGTTGGAGGTGTCTAGTGTGGGGTCCCATCTCCTGTCGGGGTCCCGTGAGGGTGAATGAAGTGCGTCTCTGGAGTTGCCCCAGTGCCCTTGTGTGTGGAGCCTACTAATGTGCAGGCATGCATTTGATCTATATGCATCATGGAGCAGATCATATTACAACTTTGTGGGTCAAGATTTGAGCCAAGCTAACACATAATAAGGCAGATTGAATCAAAACAAAATAGACAAATTGATAACTTGTAAGCGGTGTGCTTATAACTTAAAGTCCTCACTTAACCGTGTGGTACATCTTCATATTGGTTAACATAGTTCTTTCAGGTTGGGGCCGCTGGGTGTTCGTTCCCTTTCGGGGTAAAGGGCACTGATCTCTCCGGGTCCCAGGCATGTGAGCTTGAGGTAGTGGCTGTCTCCGCGTTCAGCGCGGGAAGTCCCAGAGCTTGTAAGTTGCGTCTTTCAGCGTGGACAGTCTCTTCGTGCTCCCGTCTTTGGTGACTAGCAGAGTGCACAGCAGTGCCCACCAGTATTCAATGCCCGCAGTGCGTAGTTGACTAGTCGCAGGGCCCATCGATCGGCGCCATAGTATTGTGGTGCGGGTGATGTCTTGGTAGAAGGTTAGTTGTGTGGCTTCAAAGTTGAGCGGGGTTTTGCCTCGGACCGCGGTCATCACTTGGATCTTATTGGTAGTCGAGTGGCATCAGACTAACGTCCTGCGGGGCTCCGGGTGGCGCTTGCCGTGGCTTCAGGATACAGAAGAAAACCTTCAAAAGTGAGCTTCTTGGCTTGTGTGTGCGGCATGATGGAAGTGGTGAGCCGCCTGATGTAATGGGGTAGTTCCGTTAGGTCTACAGAGTCAGGGATGCCCCTTATCTTAATATTTACCCGCCAGTTAGAAGTCTGGGTAGTCTGGGAAGTTTGTAGTTGGTGAAGGATTTCTTTCAGGCGTTGTACCTCCTGTCTTAGGTCCTGGATGTCTTCATCGGAGGCCTGTGTGTGTGCCGTAACCGCTGTGATTTCGGTCTTGAGGAGATCCAAGTCTGCGGCATGCAGCTGCCTCATTTAGTGTAACAGGTTTGCTATGTCCTGTTTTGTGGCTGGGGCTAGGTTGGGTCCCGGTGCCTGCTCCACTGTGTGTGGTTTGGTATGTGTGGTGCCTTTGGGCCGCTCTTCGTGCGGTCATTGATATGCATGCACATTAGGAGAGTGGACGGCGCTGAGCATTGGACCCAGCTAAATGACCCCTTTCTGCACCACGGAGGTGGGTCTTGACAGAACGGGAAGCTACAGTGCCAGGAAAACAAGGTTGTTTTCCTGGCACTAGTTTCCCTTTAAATATTTACTTCCACTCGCTATGAAAATTAAAAGTAAAATCTCCTGAAAACAGATTCCATCAAATAATACATAATTAACTACACAGAGTCCATATAAATAAAATTAAAGGGTAAAAAAAAAAAATAATAACGCAAACTTTAATTGTACCCTCTAGAACCCTAAAGCACTACCCTTTCCCTCTGTCTGATTTTATAGTGTTGATTTCAAGAGAGATAAGCATTGCTCAGTTTACTTACATCATTTTGGATGTCTCTCCTTTGAACTATAGTTTAAAGTGGAAGGCGATGCTTCTAATAAACCTTATATATGAGCAACACTGGAACAGAACAACATTTCTCCATAACTAGCATTAGATTGGAACAGAGCTTATCAGTCAGGATGTTCTCATGGAGGATGGTTTAGACCGTGTTGAGGGCACTGTCTTGGTGATAATAAAAAGCTGATTTTTATATTTTATCTATGAATTTGGGGAAAAGGATGATGTGGCATAAATGCCTCTGCCACGTGTTCTTGGAGGGGCCTGCTTGCCAGCCTCCTGCCAAAAGACTATGGGCCCTTTAAAAACTATAGGAATAATCTTGGTTCGTGGGATTTTATATTTGGTTTGGGAACCAAACAGACGCATAGACCACCCAGGTGCTTGTTAAGCCCTATTAACACCTAAGAATGATTATAAACGCAGTGTTCTAATTGTCTGTTTGGGTGGCCGCTGTTCGAATAAACAACCACGAGGTGGGGGTGGAGCCTAGCGTTCAAACGGAATGGCCGCAACAGACTTAAGCTCCAGTAAAGGAGGATAAAAGACAAAATAAAACAATACTCTAAATATACCACCGAAGGCGCAAACTATCCACCTCGATACACCCGGAGGGGCTCTACAACTAGATGCCTTTTTTATTCCTGCTATCCGGTAGGAAAACCCTACGGAGGCCTGGGGCCTACCCCGAGCATCGCAACAATGTGGGAAATACTGGAGTGGCCAGAATCATACCTTTACACCCCTCCATACCAGACCTCGCACCTTCCACGGGCCACCAAAGCCATGGGCAGGAAAACCCAAAAGACACCACTGAGCACAAACAATGACACTCAGGATATAGGCGCAATGCTACAGCTCCCAACAGTCACAAAGATGGCGCCGGAGAAACCCGAGGGCCAGAGCGACCATGAGGGACTTGCATTAGGATCTGGAAGTACTCATGCATAGTGTCTCTTACCAAATGTGGTAAGAGACACAGCAGTGAAAGGCACAGCATCATGGGTACTGAGACCCCTGAAATCAGCCGTTCTTTGGGACAAGAAAACTCACATTTCTAGGAGTCTACCAAAAAGTGGTGCCTCTGGAACTGAAACTACCCCCTGCATCTAAGCTAAGACCAAGGTTTCTCTGCTCTATTTACTGCTTGATGAGGCCCAACCATAATTATTACCAAAAGAAATGTCTACGTTTTTCCTTTTTTTCTGTTTTTGTTGTTTTTGTTTATCTCATTTTTTTCTAGCACTACTAGTGTGCTATATATTATTTTGCAATTATAGTGTGGACTGTGGTAGGAGGTACCTCAGCATATCTACTTGATAGTGATTCTTGATGAAGACAGGATTCAGGACGTGATTTTTTTCAAATATTTTTTCAGTGAACTTTTCTAATGTTTTTTTCTATTATTTTTCTGATTCACAGTGATTACATGATACGTTTTTCCTTATATATGAATAAGTTCACTGAAATAATTGGTGTACATAATATGAATTCCGATTTCTTTGTAAATATTAATGTACATATTATGAATTATTTTGTTTGAGTGTACAATTGATTGAAGTAATGCACTAATGAATTACCTTGTAAAGAATATGAATTAAAACCCCTCTTGATTTTTTCAGCAACTCATTTGGTGTGCCGTATCAATATTTTGTATTTAGTATATTTTGTTGGAGTTTTTACAGGTAGGTAACCTTGATACCTGCACCCAGTTACAGGATTGCGTGCCAACATACATCTGTTTTTTTGTCTAGAGGAGGACTTAACCGTGCAAGGTAATTATTACAGTTTATAAAAACTGCAATAATTACATGCTTAAGGTTAAGGGTGATGGGAGTTTGCACCCAAACTACTTCAATGGGCTGAAGTGGTCTGGGTGTCTACAGTGTCTCTCTATTGCAATACAATTTTCAAAAAAATCTTTCATGTCCCAGTAAAAACGTTTTGCATTTTCAATACGTTTTGTGTAAATCAAACGGTAGAAATCCTAATCTTATTCATTTTTAAATCCGGGTTCTCACTGTACAAAATGTGAAAATGGTAGGTAAATATTTATACATAACAACATTTCATGTAGATAGCCTTACAGCTTTCTTTTGTCAGTGTGCCACGATTTTGACACAGCGATACAAAATGTTTTATTACCCTTTATGATAAAGACATCCACAGGATGACTAGATTATATGCTCTTGTATACTACTTAGTAGGTGGTTAGAGCTCACAGCTAGGTGTTCTCTTTTCCTTTTGTATCAGTGTGTTTAAATATTAATACCCTGTTTGTATAATTACTAATGTTCTTTTTATATTACAAATTGTAAAGTGCTCTGTGTAAGAGTGTTATATAACAACTGTTAAATAAAAATAAATAAATGCATAAATACATAATTGCAAAAAGCTGAAGTGTGTGAGCGCATATGCCTGCATGCTTTGCTGACATTTTAGCACTCCATAAGTGAAACTAAAATACTGGTATAAATAAATGGGAACTTTATTTAACATAAATAAACACAAGTCTGCAGCATCATTACGTTCTTCAGAAAGGTTATACAACTTATTCTAAATCTTATAGTGATCCAAAAATATTGTTTAATATGTCACTGTTGTGCATATGTTATAAAAAAGACGGTGCAAGCAAAGGATTATCTAAAACAATTCCGAGCTCTACAATATAGAGAAGGTCAGTGGTAAGAAAAATGTGATCCGAAAGGTTAAAACGAATGTTCATTCATTCACATTAGTGGCAGTGACTTAAGGAAAAATGAGGGAAATCATCTAATTAGTATGCACCCTAGATTATTCAGTATCAGATGCAGTGTGTCAGAAGACTGTACAACAATTGTCATGTTTATTATGAGACAGGCATAATAAAATGTAAAGGCAAGAATTCACCATTACCTGAGCACTGTAAATTCAAATTACATAAAAACTAGAATTACATAAAAACTAGACTACATTAATTTCAGACCAAACAGCAATTCATGCAAAATGGACCTCATACATTTAAATAAATAAGGCATCCAAAAAACAAGTCACCAGTCTGACTTCCGCAGATGCATTCTCTGCTATTGTTCCTTGTGAGACAATGGCAGATTTGTATGTTCTCCATGGGGTCAGGCCAGTCTGCAGGGCCAGAGTTTATGAAAAAGTTTAGTAAAACAGATATAATAAACTACCAAATATTTGCTCTGCTTGTGATCTTTACTAATTGCACATCTTTAAGTTTAGAGATGCTGTTTAAATATCCTACCCTGTAGCTAATAAAAGGGAGTGGTTTTACCGTATTCAGCTAGTCAACAGTCTTATTAGTATCACCACATGTGACAACAGACTTTATGAACTTCTATAAAATGCTGTGATAACGTCTATACTTTATGCTTGCAACATTGAATCATAATAAAAAGGTATGCGGATTTCCGTGGTTATTCTCAAAAACATACTTCATCTCAATCCCTCCCTCTGTGCCTTATTAGTTAATTAACTGTGATCCTGTACTCACACAGTGTATAATGTCCTTGCAAATAGCACAGACCTCTAGGCTATAAAATAGGCACAGTCTTGCGGAATCAATAAAATAATTCAGACACTTTATTGTGCAATCCACTTCAGCACACAGCATAGATGCAATAACAAAAGAAATTCCTGTAAACAAAATCCTCGCTCGTCTGAGCTCTTACTAACGTAGATTTCCCTGTCTAACAAGGTTTAAACTAAATTAAACATAGGTTTCACTAACCTTAAATAATGTCAAATTGCTGCACTTTAGTCCTCACTTGCATTTCAGAATGCTGCTTCCTGACCTCACAGGAGATCCCAAATAAAAGTCTCCCTTACCTGTCTAACAGGTAAGGGATTTATTTGCTTTACTGCTGCTGATTTTATTAAGACACGGAGGCTCCTATTATGCTGCACTCTTTCTTTATTTCCCTCAGCAGCAAAGAAAAACTTTAACAATGAAATCAACACAGGAAACAGTCAGTAACATGTATCTTCCATGGCAACCAAGAGCCAATCAGGTTCAACTCTCCAGCATAATAGGCGGTGTTCACTAAACTATTTCCTCTTTCTTTGCTGCTCCTCAGTTAAGTACATTGATCCCATGGCTTCTTAACTGTGGGATTAATATCTTATATATTTATATATATATATATATATATATATATACTTATATATTTATAGTATTATTGTCTTATAGGGTGTTATACTCTTTGGTTTAATTTTCCTTTTTATTGAATATATGTTATGCTTAATATTTTATATAAATAAAATTTGTATGGTAAATTTTCCCCCTCCTGGTTCCTTTTAATCCATTTTTAGGGCCTCCGGGAGGATGATTATTGTCTTTGGTTTTATACTCTCAGTTTTTTCTACCTAACAATTGTTTTACCGCGTTTGCTGCATTTTCGCACCCTTTTTTCTCTTCATTTTTAATGGTCGAGGCTTTTTTTCAATTTCTAGTGTTCCCCCCTGCGTACAGTTCGGTACTTTGCCATTCATTGGTTTTCTATAGCTTTTCCGTTTCCCTGCGAACCCACCTCTGGTACTCTTTACCATTTGTGTGAGTCTGCGCATTCACGCAATTTGTTTCTTTCAGACGCTCACTTCACAGGAGTCTAATAGATTTTTTATGCGAACGAGCAATCGTTTCACAGAATTTCATGTGCTTTTTTCCCGAACATCTTGCCCCTTTCTGTTTAACCTTGTTGGGGTTTAGTAGTTTTGGCGAGCGGACTACTCTTTTACTCTCTTTGCGCTTATTTCAAATTGTGAGTTTAATTTTGTGTATTTTCAGCTTTTTCTACCTTTCTGGGTTACTCAACCCTATATTCAGGTTATTTTACTGCTTAGTTTTATTACAATAAATTCCTTCATTATGCAGACAGGGATTTAACTTTGCCCTCTGGGTCTCAGACAACCCGTCAGGTTCCCTGCAGTAATCCGGGGGAAGGAACTCTGTCCCCTGATTTCTCCGCAACTGTTGACATGCCCGCAACTTCGATGCCTCAGTCTCTAGGTCCATTACGCAGGCTGTGGTATCTGCTATGGGCGCTGTGTCAACTTCTCTGTTGAATACTATTACCGAGGCCCTCTTACAGGCCCAACAGTCTGCGCAGCAGATGGTTATATCAACGGTATCTGACACCAGCCTCTCAAGGCCGTAAAGCTACGGCCAAGACCAAACATTCCTCCAAAACTGTACTGACTGACAGTCAGCCTGCCTGCTGTCACAGATGGCGCGTAAACACCACCGGGCAAAAGAGCCACTAGCCGGGCACAATTGGCTAGACTATGGAAACAGGCAAGAGCCCAGCTTGATTCCTCTGGAGTCAGTCCAATCTCCTGGCCGGGACTCTAGCCCTCCCAGTTCTCTGCAAACTGCAGAGTGGAGCACCAACCCACCCTAATCTTCCAATGCTCACACAACACATTCTCGCACTGGGGTTAAATACCCCTCTAATCTATACCTCTCTAAATCTAGAGGGAATAGACACACCATCACATACAACACCATGCATGTTATCACACAGCCCAAAGTTTGGTGTGCAAAGAAATATGTGTAACACTTGCAATACTTATAGAAAGTAATTTTTCTTTGGAACACCTTATAATAAAAGATTCTCGTGCAGAGTATTCATACAGTTATAAGATAAAATAATCAATTAAGAATCTATGGTGTTAAACTCACTACATCTGAATGTAATTCGTGCCATTCTCACTTTAAAAGCGTAGGAGGTATCAGACTCCTAGTGTGTGTTGGATCCACATGGTATAACTGGATGGAAACACAAGCCGTTGGTGCCTTAAAATATTTATTTCACTATTTCAACAAAAATATTAAATGATAAAATATTGAAAACAAAATAAGGGTTAAGCGTAATAGTAAAGAGAGTGCTTAATGCTCAAGAGTTCCTCTAAACTGATTCGAGCAACATGCACCCTCCACAACAGTTATGTCCTCCTCCACATGATACATTTCACTCCTCTCCTCAGAGTTTCACTTTTAATTGAGATTTAAAAAAAAATATATATTTAAAAGAACCTGTTTCTATCTACTTATTATTATTGTTTTTTTTTAACTCTTATTAGTAAATGATAAGATGGATAATTCACTTTGGTTATGTATAAATAAACAATGCCCTATAATGGGACTTAAAATATACATGGGTAAATTCACTTCATGAATTGTCAAAAAAAACTATTGATGATGCTATAAAAAACACAGAGTGGGCTCCTCCAGGTAAAGAACATACTATTATAGCACCATGAACACCTCCACAAAGTCAGATGGGGAGTACTGTCTGTAACAAGGCTCCTAGATATATATTTGGATTGCTATAGTAACCTTTTGACACAGCAAACTGGGAGAGCTCTCATTTTAAATATGACTAAGTTGCAAACTTAGGTCTATACCATATACTACAAAATAAATTTCAAAGCATTAGATGACATACGTCCTATAGAAATAGTAAAAGTTCCATACCCTTAATAGCTACTACAAAAAATAAATGTGGTAGGTTACCCCAAATAAAAATATCATGGTACTAAAAAAATATTTAAAACATTGCAACAACCAAAAATATTGATGGGAGAAAAACACAACAATGGCAGGCATTTTAAAAAAAGGTACTCCCTCCATTGCTTACAGACTTGAGGATAATGAGAATAGTGCCAGTTGTTGGCAGAGGCTGGTTGGACACGGAAACACGGACTTCTCATTATCCCAGGGATGTGTCTATTAGCCCATTCTTAAACATTTGTAGGATTGAATTAGGAACAGGGTCAAGTCAAAACAGCAGCTTAAAAATATCACCAGCCTGCTTGCCAAGATTTATAAAGTACTCCTACTGGCCATCTTTCCTTTTTTTCCCTGATGGCATACTGGTAGCAGTGGAGGAAGTCCACTCTTACAGCAAATCATAATTGAGCATTGCCAGAGGATTAAAAGGCATCCCAAGTGCAGTGTGAGAGCTGGCCAACTTTTGAGGTAGGAGCAAATGAAAACAGGGCTTCCTAAACACTGTTTATGACAAGGAGTAAGCACAAGGTTGTAGTCCATTTTAGACATGCTAAAAATTATTTTGGAACAGCAAAGGGCACTCCATAATCCATAATCTTCCCACTACTACATTGGTGTTGACTCTCCACTGGGGCATTCCACTTACAAAGTGGAGCAAGGATGACAACCAGGGGGTTATTCAGCTACAACATTCCGTGAAACATGGTTTGACTGGGCCCTTCAGCAAATGGGCACCAGGAAAAACTCCTCTACATAGAAAATGTGTTATATCAAAAAGTGATTTAAGTATAAAAATAGCAGCTCTAGACACTAGTGCGGGATACTCTTTTCCCCACACAACACAGTAAGTATACACCTTCTAATGGTACAATATATACTTGTACCTATATTGGAGCGCTAAAGTGCAAGAATAAGGGGGAATAACTTACACCACATTTATATTAACATGCACAGAAATAATGCAGTACGTAAAAGACAAAAAGAGAGACTACAAAGTAATGTGGAGATGGTAATGATATTACAATATTTTAGCCTTATAAAAGCAGGCCACTCATATGTAGTGGAGCCTATGTATATTGGCTCTGTATATAAGGCTCTTAGGACAGCATCATACCACTCCTTCATAGAGATGTACCCCCCAATAAAAAGAGAGAGACCAGCAATGTGTAGCATTCCCCAAAAAATCTATAAAAATATCTGGTAGGTATTAAGTTCACCTTATTTAGAGTCTAAACTCCCGGCTCTAAGGTATGTAGGTATAGTGCTCTATAGAGAGGATGGCACTTTCCCAAATGAAGATTGCTGGGCTTCAGAGGACTTTTTAAAAATACATTTATTAACAAAAAATATTTTTAAATCCAGTAAAATAACCCATAAAATACTGTCCACACTTAAAGATGTACTAGATCAGCCAAAACACTTTTCACTCTCCTTTTAAGCTTCTTAAGTCAGCTATAAATCTGTCTTAGGAATCTGTTACTTTTAAATAGCATATAGACCCTCCCCTTGGGTCTATTGAGGCTTGGATTCAACCAATCATATTTGTTTCACACTATTTGCCCTTTTAAACATCTTGACACACATGTTGTAGACAACTTTCAATGATTAACGAACTTGCTGCCTCTTTCACTTTAATCCTATTCGTTAGTGGTGTTTTCCACCTATTTTTCCCTATATTCATTGGAAGTTTGGTGGTGATTGATGGAGGTGTGTTATGCTACCTCCATGGCTGGAGGAAGTGACATAGCGGCTCTCTCCACTTGCCGCATTCACCAATTGGCCTGGGCCAACACACCTCCGTCTCCGATCACTTCCCCAGTACGGAGGCCTAAAGGGATAACATGTGGGCGCAGTCCGGAATAGGCAGAGCCGACATCACAAGCCACTTCAAGTGGCCCCTGCTCTCTGACGTCATGCCTGGCTGTTTCCCAATATGTATTGTATGTGTTTTAAGAACAATAAAAAAGTTAGATAAAATTACATAATTCAAAGTGTTATAGACTATAAGACTTCGAATTATGTCATTTTATCTAACTTTTTTATTGTTCTTAAAACACATACAATAGACTTCGAATTATGTCATTTTATCTAACTTTTTTTAATGTTCTTAAAACACATACAATACATATTAGTTTTACTGAGTTGATTGTTTAAGTATTAATCTGATAATTATAGTCTTCACATCTTAAGATCTGTTTTATGATTAAATTGTAGGCCTATGATTTTAAGAGTTAATACATGTATAAATACAGTCTTATTGATTATAGCTATGTATGTGCAATATTGATTCTAGTTACATATGTGTAATATAATATAGTATAAATAGATATTTGTACACTTTTACATTCATTATTTGAATATGTATTTTTCTTTTTATTATGCCTCCTTTCTTTACATTGCTTAATTAATATTTATTCTTTTTTTCCCTTTTTCTCTCTTTTTTTCTTTTCTTTTTTAATCTTTTCTGTTTTATATTATTATTTTTGCCTTTTCCCCCCTAATATTCAGGGCGGTATTGTGCTGGGAATGGGACCCACACAAGTGCCATCAACTCAACATGCAGTTCGGCACAACTCGGACCTTTGTCAAGAGAAATTATATTATTTAATTATTATTATTTGAAACGTGTTGTGTTTTTTCCTGTTATAATAAATATTCAACATTTTAACTTACATTCTGGATCTTGGAGCTCCTGATTTTGATGATAATATTGAGTTACTGAGTTCCTGGGAGTTCCAATTGCTTAAAGCATCATCTAGTATCTCTTTGATGGGATGCTATGCATTACAAGTCCTGAGCATACTTTTAATTGGCTCTGAAAAAAGTGTTTATCCACTATCTTTATAAAACCATATATACTTTATACAGATTATGCTATGTGTATTTGTTCTTTATTTCATCCAATATAAGATAAAAGAAATCCTGTTTAATTGGTTACTAAAGAGAAGTACATTATAAGGAATATTTATGTTATTCTCTATAAGAAGAATCTGTATATGAGGTATTTTATTCCTTATGTTTCTGTGTGAGTTTATCACCCTTCTGTTCAAATATGACTGAAGAGATGACTACCTTACTTTCCTAGACATTAAAATAACAAAAAGAAAAAGACCTTTTGCTGCAGATCTCGGCTTTATCCTTGCCAAGCAAGCGCGCCCAAGATGGTGCCGGGGAAGCCCGCTCACCTGTCTCGGAATCAGACCACAACGAGTCAGATAGGAGAGATCTGACCTCAACGAAAAAAATGGGAAGACATATATATATATATATATAAAAAAAAAATTGTTTATGTGCATACTGATACAGTCTCGATGACCCTCATGGAGACCGTTGTCGGTGGGGCTCGAGACTGAGGCCTTAGCTCTCAGTACTTTCTATTACCTTGAATTTCTCATGCTCACACCAGGCTCATCAGTAAACCTTTGTAGGGTGACCCCTTCACACTGTAAATTTTCTCTGGATTTTGGGGAAACTTGTATATAGTTTATGTTTGGTTTTCTGTATTTTTCTTTTTACTTACTGTCATAATATCTAAATGCTGGGATACAATGTTTGCGGATATGGCTAAAGAAATGTGTAGATGGTTGCAATATCTTGCTTTGGGCGCAACGAGACCCATGGGGCCCCTAGTCACAGCACACGGGCTTAGTCTACACAATGGTGCTTAGCATCCTCTCACTGAACATTAAAGGGCTGAACTCCCCACACAAGAGATAAAAAAAGGGGGGAAGAGTCTGTGCTATGTAACAGAGATGTAAGCTGCAACCCTAAAAGGGAATCCCTCGAGACCCTTGGTAAGGTAAAAGAAAAAAGGAGGTGGTAAGGGCTGCGCTAGTATACAAAAAATGATACTCTAAAAAACAAATTGGCCAGAATAAATAAACAGCAATAAATAGACCTAGGTGTAATAGTCTCTATTAAAACACCATAAAAAATTAGATAAAGCAAAGTCCATCCAAGTGTTAAAATGTTCAATATAAATTAAATAATAAAATGTTCAATAAAAATCATAAAACCATCTCACTGTTATATGGATAGGGTATATGTACAATCCTCAGGAGTTGATCTATCCAGGTTATAGGTAATCCGTATATGTGAAGATAAAAAAACACAACAAACTTCCAATGGTGAAATATTGTAGCTCCAAAGATAAAATAAATAAAAAGGAGGATAATACACTCACATTTGGTGGAGCTAAGGCCAGCTCAAGGATGAAGGGTGCTTAGCGGTATGATCCCCGCTAAAGGATATACTGGAGAAGTGGGTCCGTCCGTCCGACTTTGGTTCCGTCGTACTCCACAGAATATATATAAAAACAGCAATAGTGCTCTCAGTTGGAAAAGTAAAAGGATAATTAAAATAAAATATACTCACAATGGTAGAGCAGAAAATACTGCTCTATTGACACAGCACTGGTGGAATTATCCCCACCTATGGATTGCTTGAAACAGGATACAATAAAATGCCAGGAAAAGTAAATAAAAAAAAAGTGTATATACAATAAAATAAGTATAAGATTGGTCCTATAAAAAAGGTAACCAAAAAAACACTTTTTATTGCTTTAAAATACACAATTTCAATTGTGTGTTTTAAAGCAATAAAAAGTTTTTTTTTTGGTTACCTACTTCTTCAGTATATCCCTTAGTGGGGATTATATCGCTAAGCGCCCTTCATCCTAGAGCTGGCCTTAGCTCCACCAAATGTGAGTGTATTATCCTCCTTTTTATTTATTTTATCTTTGGAGCTACAATATTTCACCATTGGAAGTTTGTCGTGTTTTTTATCTTCAGATATACGAATTACCTACAACCCGGACGGATCAACTCATGAGGATTGTACATATACCCTATCCATATACCAGTGAGATGGTTTTATGATTTTTATTGAACATTTTATTATTTAATTTCTACTGAACATTTTAACAGTTGAATGGACTTTGCTTTATCTACTTCTTTATGGTGTTTTAATAGAGACTATTACCCCTAGGTCTATTTATTGCTGTTTATTTATTCTGGCCAATTTGTTTTTTAGAGTATCATTTTTTGTATACTAGCACAGCCCTTACCTCCTTCTTTTTTCTTTTACCACACAATCATAGGAGGAGACACAAATTTTATCCTAGACGAACAGTTGGATGTTACATCCTTGGGGCAGGTGGCCTACACCACGGCGCTTCAAAGGCGCTCCACAAGGTGAAAATTGAACCAGATCCTACTGTCACACGGCTACATAGATCCGTGGAGGATGGCACACCCTAGAGAGAGGGATTACACATTCCACTCTCTGGTCCATAATTCTTACTCCCGGATAGACAGATTCCTTATCCATAGCTCAATGGTACTGAGGGTGCAGACGACCGAGGTGGGCCTCATTACGTGGCAATTCCCCACTTGGGGCAGAGGTATGAACGAGCACTTGCTCACCAATCCACGCATACTTGCAAATATTCGTAGCGAACTGAACTTGTAGTTTAACACAAATAAGCTGCCAGACACTCAGCCAGAATCACTGTTAGCACACAAAGCCTACATACTAGGAGTCCTAATTGTGCTTTGACGTGGTGGGTGGGGGCCATAAATAAAAAGGGGGGGACCTACTGTCCTCCCCCCGGCCCCCACCCCTGAGCGGTGGGTGGGGGCCCTATATAACAATAGGGGGTGACCTAATGTCCCCCCACTTTAATTTCTTACCTTTGATGAAGGAGGGGGGACACAGCCATCCCTGGTGGTCCGGTGGTGGTAAGGATTGTAGGGAGCAGATCCCCTGTCCTCCCATGCGATGCTGTGTGGAGCATTGCTATGGTAACGCGCGGCAACACTCCACACAGCTTGCTCGCGGGAGGACAGGGGAGCTACTTCACAGATCCTTCCCCTCTGCCTCCCGACCGGGAAGCAAAGTAGGCGCCTGTCGTTTTGGGCAGGCAGGTGCCTACTCTGCATTGATGGCGAACCTATGGCCACGTGCCCACAGAGAGTGCATGGCGTGCCACAGGTTCGCCATCACTGCCCTATACCCTTCACCTCCTGGTACCGGAGTGACTGGGGTTAGCTTGACCCCACCAACCTAAAAAAAAAAATACGCATCCACATACCAGTACAACACAGCGGGGCAAAAGGGAAAGGGGAGAGCCCGCAGGGGTTCGAATTGCAAGCCACAACCTTAATCCTTCGGTACGCAGAGAGCAAGCGCCCGTTTATCGGACTTGGATCCACGCCCGCACTACTACACACATCATCAATATCCTTGACAGGTCATTACCAGCATTCTCTTGTTTGGATCTCAGAATGTTAATGTTTATGTTTGTTTATTACTCTTTTTACTTCTACGGAGACTTCTGACATCCCCTTCTAGCAATCTACCCCCCACCCCCACAGAGGGCCTTGCACCTAAATTACGCAGATGGGGGAGAATGTATCCCCCACCCTAATCCTTACCGCATAAATCTATAGCTTGATGTGTATAGGTTTGCCTATCATTATTGAACACTACTGCAACGGTGAGAATGTATGGAACACTGCATGGAATAATGTATGACATGATGTTTAACCTAGCACCTGTATTAGTACTATTAAACTTTGTATACTGAGGGATGTGGCAATGTTGGTGAAAAATGTTGCAGATGTATTAACTGATTGTAAAAAAATAAACTTCAATTATAAAAAAAAAAAAAAGTAGAACGGATATTGCAATTGTGGCAAAATAAACTTCTGTCATAGCTCGGCCGCATAGCAGCCATTAAAATGACATTGTTACCAAAAATCTTTTACTTATTCCACTCACTACAAATAGCCCTGCCACAGTCATACATAAAAAAGCTACAATCTATCCTATTAAAATTTAGATGAGGAGGCAAAAACCCTCAAGTCCACGCAATTTACTTATGAGACCAGCAGAAAGAGGTGGCTTGGGATTCCAAAACCTGAAGGCTTATTACCAAGCAACACATCTTGAAAGCATTCTCAATGCACATGCCACTACCTACACCCCCCAATGGATAGAGATGGAAAAGCATTACTGTGGAACAATAGGTCTAGCAGCAACATTATGAATTCTAAAGAGACTCAGGAATGTATCCTCAGAAACTTTGCCCACCACCAGACTGATGATTAGTATATGAAACTGTACCAGAGACAAACTTATCTGTTTGTCCTTGACCATACTGCTAAAAACAATAGGACTATGTAATGAAATGTTTCCACACCTTAAATGAAGGGATCATAATTGTACCCACCTGCACCAACTGTACACTCAAAGTGGACTCCGCACCATGACAGATTTATATACAATATACGACATACCTCCCAGTTTCACATTTTCATACTGGCAATGTGCATTCACTGGATTACACAAATCATATTAGTGTATTAAATTCCAATACTTGATAAAGACCGAAAGGTCGAAACATTGATATTTTTTATTGGAATTCAATACACTAATTTAATTTATGGAATCCAGTGAGTGTGCACATTTTTTGAATTGGATATATTGGGATATAGGATGAGTGCCAGACATACCAAACATTGTATGTATATATATATATATATATATATATATATATATATATATATATCATGAAGATTAGAAATCTGGCACTCTACCTTAATGTAGTCAAAATCCAATCAACCACCTGCTGCACTGCATAAAGTAATACAGGAAATGAAAAACTGAGAGCACCTTTTGCAAAAAAATAAATTATGTTGTATTTAAAAAATCTACGTTTGGACCCGCAGGTCTTTATCAAGATATACATGGATTTAAATACAGTGTTCATATGAGGCATTAAGCATAAAAATGTTATAACTTACCCAGTGCAGGTGTTTCACCTCAAACAGTGCTCAGACGCAGTGTAGTGTGGTGAGGGTGATTGTGCATGTGTGGAGGACATGTGCGTGATGATGTGATGTGTGTGGCACAGCAAATCCCATGGTGATTACGTCCCGTAACCATGGTGTCGATATAGGAGTAATAAGTGTACGGTGCATATGTGCTGAGAGAAAGTAAATAAAATAGCAGGATAATATGAATAAAATAGAGTCTATAGAACAACTATGTAATGCCTATATGTCTGTAAATGAAATAGACCAAAGTAATAGAGCATAGATGTAAGGATGGAAAAGGAAATGTAAAAGATTGTGATATGATATGTGATGTGAAAGAAAAAAGAATGTAAGTAAAGGAGTTTAAGCATGCGTGGGATAGGCATAAGGCTATCCTAACTATAAGATAAGACTAGGGACTAATGAAAGTATTTAGAAAATTGGGCAGACTAGATGGGCCGAATGGTTCTTATCTGCCGTCACATTCTATGTTTCTATGTTAAGTAAAAAAGAAGAAGAAAAGAGAAGAAGTAAAGTGATGTGTGCAAAAAAGAAAATAAAGAACATAAAAAAATTAAAAGAGGGGGCAGAGCTGATTGCCTAATTGAATGGACGCATAGTATCGAAGCTCTGACAAACTGAGAAATAAATCCACAGACATCGGGCAAAAGATACAACACGGGTCACCCCAAACGCTCCACCTCATCCCTGCAATTGATGGGGAAAACAATGGCATCGAAATCCGGAGCCCTAACAAAGTATTTTTGGGAAAACAGATTCCCAATCAAGCCTGGTAGGCCCCAATATAGCGCCTGACTCTCCGGTAACAACTTCCCCTCCATCCAGCCCAGGTGATTCAATGGGCTCAATACCACAACCGGACACAGAATTGAGGGACTTGTTAAAAAATCTCCCATCAAAGCAAGATATGGCAAATATGCTTGGGAAACTGAAGGCATCGTTCCAGTCCAAACTGGAAAATGTTGGAGCTGACCTACGCAATGTGAAAGATAGGGTAAGCTCCCTTGATGATGACAGGGACACCCTTCAACTCCAGGTAAAACATCTACAATCCACTATGGATGCACACTACTAACATTCTTATGCACTCCAACGCTCTCTGGACGACATTGACAACAGGGGGAGGCGGAATAACCTCCTCATAAAAGGCCTCCCTGAACATGACCAAAGGTACTGAATGAGCTTTTCAATCTAGTACTGGGGAAACCAGCTAACTCAGCGATGCTTTTTGACAGAGCACACAGAGCATTGCGTCCGAGAGGGGCTCCACTGGACAGACCCAGGGATGTGGTGTATCGCTTGCACTATTACTCCCAAAAGGAGGATATACTAAAAGCACTAAAGCAATCTACACAGCCACTGCTCTATAGGGCAGCTCCGATTTCTGTCTACCCAGATCTGTCATGGCTAACTCTACACGCCAGGAGAGCCCTCAGACCCATCAAGGACAATTTGCGGGCATGCAATTTGCTATATAGGTGGGGGTTCCCCCTGGCACTCAGTGTAACATACCAACGCACGGTACACACCATCCATTCCATTCAAGATGTACCTGTACTCCTCCAAGTGCTAGACTTACCATTTACACCAATACCATATTGGTATGGCTTACTACAACTGGCACCGAAACTGCGCTTACCACAGCGCCCAAGATGGCAACATATGCCAAAGAGAAGAAGTCCAGAACAGACAGAGGCGACATTGAGAGCGGCAACACCAAAAGGAAGATCCGCGCTACAATACTGAACTCTACTTTCCAAAAACACATCCACTGCTGGTCTAAGGGAGAGGACTTTTGCAAAGATGTAATGACACACAGGGATATTCCTATATGATCCCACAGGGATACACGACAAGGAGAAGCAGGTATTGGGGCCTTGGCAGGTAACTTCCCACAGAGTGGGGGGCTGCATCGCTAATGCCTCTTAATCAATGCACGTATGTATGGCTGCACATAGAACTCGGCATCTGACATGGGACACACGGCACCTGTTACTTTGGTTACCTGGTTTAATACTTTCTGCATATTACCTTTTATGTTGGGTTTTTATACAGTCATATTTGTACAGCTACATATATGCATAGACCCCAGAACCGGGGACAACCAGGGCCATTAACCCCAACCCACCTATTATATGCATGCGGCGTAATACCTTATATAAGGGATTGTCCCCTGACTCCCACCCCCTTTATGCCCTGAGATGAGCGGGAAGGCTGTGCCACACCTGAAAATGCATATGGGCTACGAAGACATCAATTGTCAATGTGTATTTTTACTTCATTAGTGCTGACACCCCATTAGATTTCTTGCCCTCCCTAAAAGTTCAAGGGCTCGAGGAGAATTCCCTAAATAAGCAGTAACAACAGTCCGCAACCACTCACAAGGTGATAAAGACCTCCAAAACTCACGTTCTAAAGAAATGTTGTACTTTGTACCCAATGTGATATCAAAACACACCTACTGATAGTCAGGTATTACTGACTAAGCGGTGCTTAAAAGGATCCCAATTAGAAAGCCTGTTCTAATTCGGGACCGACAGCGACTGAACTTTTTCCCTTACAAAGCTAACATTGTATATTGAGTTATATGTAAATAGTTTATTTTTCTTTCTGTTTTTTATATATCTATTATTGTTTTTGTCCAAATCTAGACAACTAGTACAGAGGTTTTGGGTACCCCACTCAGAAGACACAAAGGAAAAATTCCAGACACACGAATAATGAACACACAATCGGAGATTCTCCGAATTAGTACAATCAATGTAAGAGGTCTAAACTCCCTGGAGAAACGTACACAGGTCCTGATGGATATCCAAAAACTTAAAGCTGGACGTAGCTTTCCTTCAGGAAACATGATGCCCCTACACTACTCAACATACGTTATCCCCATGGATATTTTAGTAAATATGTGGAAGCTAAATCGTGGGGAGTTGCCTTTCTCATTTCCGCACGCATCCCATTCACATACAAGGCACACGAGGTAGAAGATAGTGGTAGACTGGTCATGGTGAAAGGGCTTATAGGTCAAAACATGGTCACTTTTGTGAATCTGTATTTACCCAACCGAAACCAAGGCAGGTAGTTAAGAAAACATTTACATAAGGTAGAAAGGTTTACCGAAGGAATCCTGATAGTGGGAGGAGACATCAATCTCTCACTAGACTCAGCCTTAGACACAACCTCATTAGCGACTGCATACCAGACAGCCACGTGTCAACAAATACACAAACAATTAGATGAAGCACAACTCTATGACTGCTGGAGGACACTTCATCTTCACACAAAAGACTACTCATATTTTTCCCCTGTTATGGGCACATAGAAACATAGAAACATAGAATGTGACAGCAGATAAGAACCATTCAGCCCATCTAGTCTGCCCAATTTTTAAAAAATACTTTCATTAATCCCTGGCCTTATCTTATAGTTAGGATAGCCTTATGCATATCCCACGCATGCTTAAACTCATTTACTGTGTTAACCTCTACCACTTCAGCTGGAAGCATATTCCATGCATCCACTACCCTCTCAGTAAAGTAATACTTCCAGATATTATTTTTAAACCTTTGCCCCTCTTATTTAAGACTATGTCCTCTTGTTGTGGTAGTTTTTCTTCTTTTAAATATGGTCTCCTCCTTTACTGTGTTGTTTCCCTTTATGTATTTACATGTTTCTATCATATCCCCCCTGTCTCGTCTTTCCTCCAAGCTATACATGTTGAGTTCCTTTAACATTTCCTGGTAAGTTTTATCCTGCAATCCATGAACCAGTTTAGTAGTTTAGTAACCCTTACTGGAGATACGGTCTCCAGTACTGCGTACAATACTCCAAGTGAGGTAACATCTACCCATAGGATAAAGCCCGGGACCGGATGAATACCATTTATACCAAATACTATTTATAACAGCGTTTAACGCCATAACTAAAAACGCATCACTACCCGAGGTGACCTTAGAGGCGCACATAACTTTAATCCCCAAACCTGTCAAAGACCCCACTGAATGCGGAAACTACAGCCCAATATCCCTCATCAACATCGACCTCCTTTTTACAATACTGAACCCAACCAAATCTATGACCCCGTTGGTCATGGAAATGGAACTATATAGCACTGTATTCAACTTCAAAGAGAACTTCATGAAAAGTGAGATACTATCACTGCACCTAGACAAGCAAACCATGCTGACACTCAAAGCACAGTTTATGGGACAGACAAAGCAATTAAATACCTGGGGGTTTACCTCCCTCGAAACCTATCCATCTTATATGAACTTAATTATAAACCCCTCCTCCAAACAATAGCACAAGATATTACATCATGGGCAAAACCTCAATTTGGCTGGGTGTGCAGGATCAATATCCCAAAAATGAGCTCTTGTAAAGCATCTCACATTACGAGGGGTGGTACACATTGGTTCCGTAAAACCTCTCACAACACTGTTGCTCAACACACAGCTGACATTGATGGATACCTTTCAATACTCTCAACTAAATCATTTCATCTGAGCGGATGAAACACTTCTCAGGACCTCCGCCCACTTTCTAAGTTTGAAACACTGTGCCAGACACGAGAAGTCGAACACAAACACCTATCTACATTTTACAAACTACTTCAACAGGAAGGTAATGATTTCCTAGCTATGTTCACACAGACATGGGCAACAGACCTGCAGACTTCCATATCCACCACAGATTGGATAAAAATATTGAACAGGGCACACACTACTACCACCAGCTGCTCAACCAAGGAAAGTATTTATAAACAAATAACTAGGTAGCATTACACACTGGAAAATCTGCACAAATGATATATTAACACACCAAATACTTGCTGGAGATGCGCACACTCACCACTTTAGCCCATAATTGGTGGTCATGCCCCGTTGAAAGCATTAAGGTTGTTAGGCCTGTATAAAATTGATTTGCAAGTGTTGAACTATTTCACCCCGTTTGACATGTCCTTTTGACATATCTCAAATTGTAACTTACAGTTTAACCACAGCCTTATGTTTCCTGCTTTAAACTGCCAACTTCCCTTTTTCACTATGTCTTCAGAAATGTTGCAGTTATTTCTGTTATGAAGTACATGTACTAATTGCTATTGGTTGATATTACTGGTAATTGTATACACCCCTAGACAAAAAGTGTTTTATATATACGATGTACTTCATTAAACCTTTTGGAATACTTTTTTGATACCACATCTGAATGGTGTGATTCTTTGAGTATTACCAGCCGGCTGTAGAGACATAACGGAAAGCAGAAACATCTTCTTTGTTGGTTCATAAGTCCATGGCAGCAGAAGGGCTTTTAGACCCTGTGCTGAACTCTCAGTCCTAACACCGGTGATGCAAGATTATTGGAAGAGAATATCAAATCCGATAAAATCAATCACAGACCTTTCGATCTGACCTACACCAGAGACTGTGCTATCCCTCCTGTTCCCCTCTAAAATCTCCAAACCACAATTTATGCTTATATCCCACCTATTGACAGCAGCTAATTTATTGATCTCGATCAAATGGAAACACAACCTTGCCCCTACGATTAGGGATTGGATTCAAAAGGTAGAGGATATGAGAATAATGGAAGATCTTCATTATTCACTCACACACAGGTACATGCGAAACGCACAAATATGGGAACCATGGCGCAAGTTTATGAACAAAGTTACATGGACATACTTGCACCAGGACTTGATACTATTATAGCACTTTCTCATGTTACTACTCATAAAGTTTGAGTTTGAATCTGGGTATAGACCCCCCAAAAAAACCCGGCACCAAATTGGTTTGTTTGTTAATTTCATTTAGTTAGTAAGACACAAAGACAATTTGTGGTAATGGAAACATGCAGTAACGACTGCGTTAACACATTCGTCCTGAAACTCTGATGAGGATAGGAAGCTTTAGTGATGGAATATAGTTCATGACTCAATATCCATTTACCAACAATAGCCACTAATGGCTTAATATTAATAGATGAAACCACAAGATCCGAGATTGCGTTGACCTCCTCACTATCAACCCTTAAGACTAACTTTCGACTCAGCCACACCACACTTTACACTACCCTGAGAAACTGGAAGGGTCCTACAACCATGTCAGAGAAGGTGCTTGAGATAACTGTGATGTTATGTTAATGTACTAATGTTCCTGGATTTATATCCATTACTTTTACTCAGTAGCCAGATCCATACACCTGCATTTTTGGGCCAAGAAAAACCTTGGTCACATCTCCCCAGGCTTCAACACACGGATGCATTTTTCCATTAATATGACCATCCTTTAGCCTTAATAGTAGTTTTTTTTTTAATGGTACAGTCCATAGGTGGTTTATGGTCACTGGATTCTTTTGGATCATAACCCATGCTTTGTTTTTTGTTTTTTTAAATCTGTGCTTAACCCCTTAAGGACGGCGTGCGTCCTATGTACTTACTTGCTCGCTGGCTATCTACGCCTGCAATCACGATGGGGGAACTTGCCTGGCATTCCCAGGCAGTCCCCCTGCTGCTGATCAGGCCATCCTTGGCCATGTGATCGCGAGATCCTTGCGAGGACCTCACGATCACATGGACAGAATAGCCGTCTGTAGCAGTGCCAGCAGGGGGAGTGCCTGGAACAACAGGTAGTCCCCCTGCTGCCTATAATAAAGTAAAATAAAGGTTAAAAACAGTGTAAAATAAAATATATTATATATATGATCTAAGTATATATAGGGTCTATACACATACATACACTTACACATACAGTTGCAAGAAAAAGTATGTGAACCCTTTGGAATGATATGGATTTCTGCACAAATTGGTCATAAAATGTGATCTAATCATCATCTAAGTCACAAAATAGACAATCACAGTCTGCTTAAACTAATAACACACAAAGAATGAAATGTTGCCATGTTTTTATTGAACACACCATGTAAACATTCATAGTGCAGGTGGGAAAAAAATATGTGAACCCTTGGATTTAATAACTGGTTGAACCTCCTTTGGCAGCAATAACTTCAACCAAACGTTTCCTGCAGTTGCATATCAGACGTGCACAACAGTCAGGAGTAATTCTTGACCATTCCTCTTTACAGAACTGTTTCAGTTCAGCAATATTCTTGGGATGTCTGGTGTGAATCGCTTTCTTGAGGTCATGCCACAGCATCTCAATTAGGTTGAGGTCAGGACTCTGACTGGGCCACTTCAGAAGGCGTATTTTCTTCTGTTTAAGCCATTCTGTTGTTGATTTACTTCTATGCTTTGGGTCATTGTCCTGTTGCAACACCCATCTTCTGTTGAGCTTCAGCCGGTAGACAGATGGCCTTAAGTTCTCCTGCAACATGTCTTGATAAACTTGGGAATTCATTTTTCCTTCGATGATTGCAATCAGTCCAGGCCCTGACGCAGCAAAGCAGCCCCAAACCATGATGCCCCCACCACCATACTTCACAGTTGGGATGAGGTTTTGATGTTGGTGTGCTGTGCCTTTTTTTCGCCACACATAGTGTTGTGTGTTTCTTCCAAACAACTCAACTTTGGTTTCATCTGTCCACAGAATATTTTGTCAGTACTGTTGTGGAACATCCAGGTGCTCTTGTGCAAACTGTAAACGTGCATCAATGTTTTGTTTCGACAGCAGTGGCTTCCTCTGTGGTATCCTCCCATGAAATCCATTCTTGTTTAGTGTTTTACGTATTGTAGATTCGCTAACAGGGATGTTAGCATTTGCCAGTGACTTTTGTAAGTCTTTAGCTGACACTCTAGGATTCTTCTTCACCTCATTGAGCAGTCTGCGCTGTGCTCTTGCAGTCATCTTTGCAGGACAGCCACTCCTAGGGAGAGTAGCAGCAGTGCTGAACTTTCTCCATTTATAGACAATTTGTCATACCGTGGACTGATGAACAGCAAGGCTTTTGGAGATACTTTTATAACCCTTTCCAGCACTGTGAATGTTTACATGGTGTGTTCAATAAAAACATGGCAACATTTCATTCTTTGTGTGTTATTAGTTTAAGCAGACTGTGATTGTTGTGACTTAGATGATGATCAGATCACATTTTATGACCAATTTGTGCAGAAATCCATATCATTCCAAAGGGTTCGCATACTTTTTCTTGCAACTGTACATACACATACACTGCCTAAGTATATTTAATATTAATCATACAATGATATATATATATAATTTCAAAATACACGTAGAATGATATTAAATAAATATATATATATATTGAAAAATATATATATATGTGTAAATTCGTTCTAACGATATATATTATTAATATATATATATATATACTGATATCAGAATACACTTAGAACAAAATAATATATCTCACTATATAGCTATATATAAATAAAAAAAATTAAAAATTATATATATATATATATATATATATATATATATATATTTTAATTCTACGTATATATTTATGTAATATTTTTACATAATTAAGTCATTTTATTAATTACAATTTGCGGGACCTGCCTGATAACCCAGGCAGAAAGTCCAGAGAATTGAATTTGCTAGCACTATATTTAACCCTGTAACTTTCCAAGACAACAAAAAAACACGTACATGGGGGGTATTGTTTTATTCGGGAGATTTTCCTGAAAACAAATATTAGTTTGTAATATACAGTAAAATAATAGTAATAATACAGTAAAATTTATTACAACGATGGTAACATTGCATTTTTCACACACATATGGCACTTACACAGACGATATAATTGTTGTGCTACATTTTACGGTTTTGAAACACTAATATTTTTGTTGAGCAAAGTCTCCTGAGTATAACAGTACCCCTCATGTACAGGTTTTATGGTATTTTCAAAAGTTACAGAGTCAAATATAAGGCTTTTGTTTCAGTTTTTTCACATTGATATTCACTAGATTGGTTATGTTGCCTTTTGAGACCGTGTGATAGCCCAGGAATGAGAATTACCCCCATGATGGCATACCATTTGCAAAAGTAGACAACCCAAGGTATTACAAATGGGGTATGTCCAGTCTTTTTTAGTAGCCACTTAATTACAAACACTGGCCAAATTTGGCGTTCAAATTAGTTTTTTGCATTTTTCACACACAAACAAATATTAACACTAAATTTGGCCAGTGTTTGTGACTAAGTGGCTACTAAAAAAGACTGAACATACTACATTTGCAATACCTTTGGTTTTCTACTATTGCAAATGGTGTGCCATCATGAGGGTAATTCTCATTCCAGGGCTACCATACGGTCTCACAGGCAACGTAACCAATCTGGCGAATTTCAATGTGAAAAACCTGAAAAAATGTAACATGCTATATTTGACCCTCTAACTTCCCAAGACACCATAAAACCTGTACATAGGGAGTACTGTTTTACACGTGAGACATCGCTGAATACAAATATGTGTATTTTATTGCAGTAAAAGCAAACAGTATTATGACATTCACAGTTAAAATGTCATGAAGAACTAAAAAATAGCAACATTTTAGTTTCTTACTTTTTTTTTACATTTTATTCCTATTAAATTATGTTTCATAGCTAAATATTAGATGTTAAATAAATTTATATATAATAAGTTTTGGTGCACTTAATATGAAAGAGGTGAATTACGGTTTAACAGACATATAGTCAAATTCTAAGTTTTTTTTACGTTTTATTTTGATCAAAGCGTGTACATTTGGCTCAGTCCTTAACGGTTTAAACAGTGGCTATTGCTGAGGGTATCTACAAAAATGCAGGGAATAGTCTGCAACATGATGCCTGTCCGTGCCATTTGCATGTCAAGCTGGGAATTCTGGGAAACTAGTGTAAACATAATTTCTCAGTCTTTCAGTGCTAGAGAGGGACTTTACAAACTCCAATTTGAAAAATGCAAGTGAAGCACAAAGGTAATATTTTTTTATCTGCACTGTGCTGAGTTTTATGGCATTTGTTCTCATCACAAATTATTATGAAATATATATATATATATACACACACATTTTTCATGGTTTTAACAGAAGCAGTGAGAACTTGCTTGCACCAGAAGGGTTAATATTAACATATAGCTCATAAGATTTCAACTACGTCCATAAACTAGTAGCTGAAAAAAGTGTGCACTTTACACTTATAATTATGCAAAATAGATCTTTATAGGCATTATTCCCCTTTATGTAAAAGTGCATGTTTGATACATGGACAGCAGCCGAAACAATTGAATGTAAAAGAAGCTACTTTAGATGTGCATACATACTTTTTAGCTTATTTGTATAACATTAATAATAAATGCATAACTTTAAAGCATTAATAAAAGCAGAGATAAAATAATAAAAGGAATGAATATTTTACAAGGCAGAAGAACAAAATCAGACACAGCAAATAAACATAAAATAGAAAAAAAAATAGAAAAATCTTTCCCTGGAAA
The DNA here is from genome assembly GCA_933207985.1 of Pelobates cultripes. Lineage (NCBI taxonomy): Eukaryota > Metazoa > Chordata > Amphibia > Anura > Pelobatidae > Pelobates > Pelobates cultripes. The sequence continues at coordinate 109,872,612 of OW240918.1, forward strand.
TATACAAGCTTTTTACGAGCTATTTGAAATGTAGATTAATCATACACTGTTTCAAAGGTCTTAAGACATCAATAGCAATACGTAGCATATTAAACCATGGACAAACATATAATAGAGAGTTTTCTTTTTCCATCATCATTGCTATTACACCAAGAAGCTCAGATTTAAGCAGCAAATTAACATTTCCTCTAAAAACAAGCTTGCAAGATGTAATCAGCAATTGTAAAAGAAAATAAAACTGCCTTTCCTTGCACAAGGCATTGAATATGGTGTTTGGTGTTAGAGTCGAGCCACATAGCACAATTGTCAAAATCTTTATTTGTCTTTATTTACACAAAGAGCAAGCAAGCTCTTCTGAAACAAAGTAAAAGAGAAGATACTATTCATATATTCAAATTACCATTCCCTCCAGCATGAAAAAATAGCACTCTGCTTAAAGGACCACTCTAGGCACCCAGACCACTTCAGCTTAATGAAGTGGTCTGGGTGCCAGGTCCTTCTAGGGTTAACCCATTTTTTTATAAACATAGCAGTTTCAGAGAAACTGCTATGTTTGTGAATGGGTTAAGCCTTCCCCCTAATCCTCTAGTGACTGTCTCATTGACAGCCACTAGAGGCGCTTGCGTGCTTCTCACTGTGATTTTCACAGTGAGAGCACGCCAGCGTCCATAGGAAAGCATTATGAATGCTTTCCTATGTGACCGGCTGAATGCGCGCGCAGCTCTTGCCACGCATGCGCATTCAGCCGACGGGGAGGAGAAGAGGAGGATCGGAGGAGGAGAGCTCTCTGCCCAGCGCTGGAAAAAGGTAAGTTTTTACCCCTTTCCCCTTTCCAGAGCCAGGCGGGAGGGGGTCCCTGAGGGTGGGGGCACCCTCAGGGCACTATAGTGCCAGGAAAACAAGTATGTTTTCCTGGCACTATAGTGGTCCTTTAAGAGTTAGAAAAAAGACCATAATGGCAATATTAAGAAAATGTGTATCAGTGGGATGTGTTCAGATTGTGAAAGTACTTACTATGCTTTGAGAAAGAATAAGTAAAAATATTTTCTCTTAAAAATTATGTGTATGACTTGTTTGCCAGTGCAGTGTTGCAAGGACCATGAGTCAGTATGTCAACATCGAAGACAATGAAAAAAAAGATTGCAGCAACTGGCATGGTCTCACTGGAAAATCACTCCACCATGTGCAAATTATGTGTTATGCACATTGTAAATGTGAAATGTTTGGCATGTGAGCATTTTATGAAAACAGACTAGAAGGGCAAAGGTGTCAACTTAATATTTTTGGATAAACTTTTCAAATCATGTAATATTGTAATAAACTCTAAAAATGATTTCATATTATAAATAATATTTCATTATTTTCAATATTTTTTGTTATATATTAAATAGATATTTTTATGTAGAACATATTTTAATATTTTGCAAAAATAATTTTAAAAGTGTATCCAAAAATATTAAATAATTTGAAAAATATTGTAGCAAGGTGAAAGATTAGTAGTAGACGATAACAAGATATAAAAAGGTAAAATAAGGTGGAATGTTAAAGTAAAAAGTTAGATAGTAGAACAGGGAGATACTTAAGATTCCTCAATTCTTCTAACATTTTATGCACATATTTGCACAGATGTTGCACTGTACCAAATGTAAATCTATACAGTGTATAGGGGTGCAGTGAGAAGTATTTCGTAGAAAACATTACTGAATAACTCTGTAAGTTCATAGTATCACTTAAAGCATAAATAAGGATTATTCACAAAACACAGCATTGCAGGGGATGGAAATTTGAATGGCTACATTGAGGCTACATTATCTCATCTTGAATAATTCTCCAACTCAGCTATAGTCACAGCTTGGCTAGTTTAGCCTCGATCTTGCCATTCCAATTTCAGTTTGAACTGCAAATATAATGTAATTAAATTGAATGATGCACTTTTAGCTACAATATCTTTAGGTAATGCCCTGGTGTCCCCAAAACTGGTATACCAGGGAACGAATTTAGCACAGTGGAACAGGCTTGCAGTCTCCATTATCTCTTTGACCTTTCTTTCATCCTCAATCTAAAAAGCCTCATGCATCATAAGCATTCGGACCTCTCTTCCTCTACATGGTTCCTGAATATGTACAGTGGCAATAAATGTACTTGAAGGTAGATGGTGTCCTGCTTCCAAAAAATGTCAGCTACTGGATTGTCTGAACTTTCTTCACAAATTTTTTTCTGATTCATGAGTTGTGCCCTCTTATTTGCTCCCATAGTTCATTTGAAGTTTGTCCAATATTATGTAACCCACATGAGTATGATATTCTATATATTACATGTGTCGTTATACAGGTTATGTGCAGTCTGATTTTAAAGACATTTCCTGAAAGAGAATGGGTAAAGTTTTTTGATGGAATCATGTGACTGCAGGACATGCAACCCAAACACCATATGCATCCTGTGTTAATATGTGTTTCCTCTCTGTGATAATTTTTTACTGGGTTGCTGTGTACCAGCACGTTTTTAAGGTTCACTTTGTATGCTAATAGAGGTCATCTTGAAAAGATTCCTGGGAAATTGACCGTTTTTCAATTTTCTTACCGTTTAGGACCAGGGCTGTTTTTACATTTCTGCGGTGTTTGTGTTTAGCTGTAATTTTCCTCTTACTCATTTACTGTACCCACACATATTATATACAGTTTTTATTGCCATAAAATGGTATTTCTAAAGATACCATTACTTTCATCATATCATATAATTTACTATAAAAATGTTTTATAAAATATGATGAAAAAATAAAAGAGAAACACTTTATCCAACTTTGACCCCCAAAATCTGTTACGCATCTACAACCGCCAAATAACACCTGTGACAAATAGTTTCTAAATGTAGTCCTGCGCTTTGAAATACCCAATATTAACATGTGCTTAGTTTTCCTTTTGCAAATTATGGGGCAAAAATATAAGTAGCACTTTTCTATTTCCAAACCATTTTTTTCAAAATTAACAAAAGTTACATTGTAACACTGATATCTGTCAGGAATCACTGAATAACCCTTCACATGTATATATTTTTTAAGAGTCGACAACCTAAGGTATTAAACTTGTGGTATTTTGACTCTTTTCATGCAACCATTTTACCACCAATCTATGCCAAATTTAAAAAAATAATAATAATTGGTGATTTTTTTTTTTTACACACAGAGTACATGAGAACTGAGAACTTTGAGGGTTTCTGCCAAAGAACACCACAGGGTATGAAAAGTATACACCCTAGGGTGTTTCAAATGGTGGTATTTTAACACTTTCCATGCTAATTCTACCACCAGTCTTTGTCAAACTTTTGGGCAGTCATTTTTTTGTGTTATTTTTCACACACATTGTACTTTAGGCATGGCTTATCAGCTCCTGTTATGTGTTACCGTCAAAGAACACCCCAATACACCCCAAAAAAGAGTCAAGCTTTTAATCATGGAACTGGTGGGCATATAAATTAGTTTGGTCGAATTTAAAAAAATAATAATAATTGGTGATTTTTTTTTTTACACACAGAGTACATGAGAACTGAGAACTTTGAGGGTTTCTGCCAAAGAACACCACAGGGTATGAAAAGTATACACCCTAGGGTGTTTGGTCGACAATGTTCCCCAATACATCATTGCCCAGAAACACATTCATAACCTGTTGGGGGCTAAATCCTGCAACATTCACATTGATGCCAGGATTTGCAGCTAAGGGTGGGATATCTGGCCTCTGGCAATGAGGCGCTACCCACTCCTCGGAAGCACTGTCAACTGGAGCAGCACGTCTCCTTCTGGCAGGGTGCCTAGCAGACACAGATACATCACTAGATACATCACTAGCAGCAGACACTGTGTGATGTATCTGAGCACCTGGCAGGGTCAAAATCAAGGTCGACACGTCAGACTCTAAGGCAAGGATGGCATACACCTCCTCAGCGCTATACAACCTCTGTGACCTCTATCACAATCACTTTATTTAGCAATCTGTCACAAAACAAATCACTAAAAAAAATTAACCCCTAAAAAAATGCACAGACAGCAGAAAAGTGCTGCAGTGCCAGACCCAGTGATTTTTTAGTTATCATTGGCAAGATAGGGGTTAATGGCTCTCACAATTTTACAAATTCCTACCTAAAACTACCCATCTCTTTCTACCTAAGCACAGATTTCTCTCTCTCACTAAAACACAAGTCAAGAGAGTGAGTGAGATCCACATTGATCAGAGTCAATATTTACTAATATTGACCCGACCAGACAAATGGGGATCATTGTAATAATAAATATCATTATTGGGGCAAGCTCTGATTGGATGACCCTAGCCGGCCTCTAATATGAGGCAGGCTAGGGACAACCCCAGAAGCCCCATGATGCACTGCCTTTGGAAAGGCAGTGCCTTATTGGAAACCACATGATGGGGGTGGGGGGAGGAGGCAGATTAATACATTTATTTGATTAGGGTTTTTTTATAGATTTTATTGATTTTATTTAATAGCTCCGACTCTCTGTGTCTCAGTCCTTAAGGGTTTAATAGCTCTGACTCTCGGTGTCTTGGTAATTAAGGGGTTAAAAGTACTCTGGTAAACCCCCTTTGCTATCCTCTGTATTGCATTTATTTATTTTTTATAATAGGCACCATAACCAATTCAACTAATTGAAGTTGCTTTGAATCTGCAAACATTTGGAGTGATCAATCAAAGGTTACCTCTTTTTACGGAGGAATGTGTGTAACAAAGTGCTTAAAAGATGAAAGTGATTTACAGGCAGCTCTATACACTTGTGTGGAAATATCCTCTATTCCACTGAACAAATTTGTAGATTTTAGTGCAGTGTAAGTGACAGAGACCTACACCTGTAAAAATGGCCAATACGCGTTTCACTCTCAAATAGAGCTTCTTCAGTCAGCTGTAATATTGGTCCTCTGAATCTTCCATTTTAAATGTCTCTTGGATCTTACCCTTTAATGAGCTAAATACATTTTGTCCAATCATAGTAAAGTTTACATTTTTCTTGTGTGGGGATATATGTGTGTATGCCTTTAATAGGTTGGAACTATCGGCGCCTTTATTTGTTATTGTTTTCATTGGTGGGCAGTGGTGGTTGGCGGAAGTGTTCTGTGTCCGTCTGGGCGGTTGGCGGAAGTGACGTCACAAACCCACGTGATCGCCACTTAGCCACCGCCCGGAATCTCCCAGACTTTCCGACTATGCCACACATCTCCCATGCGTGCAGGTCGGGGGGAGGGGATTGTGGTATAGGAGGGGGTAGTCCGCGGCCATGTTGGTGCGTCCCGCCCCTAAGGCATGTCGACATGTCTGTTAGCTCCTCCCCCTCCGGCATGATGGACAGGTAAAGTGTATATATACGGATGTGTGTGAAAATAACAAATAAAAAGGGAAGAATAAATGAAGAATTATACAACAATAGTAATAAACATGATTATGTAACAAATGAGCTTATATAATGTAAATATAAATAGTGGTTTTTAGAGTATTAAAGTGCATAAGGTGCTTCTAAAGTGATAAATTTTCTTAAAGTGATAGTATTAAATTAGTTTGTACTAAGGTGGATGTCCTTTTGGATATATACTGTTTAAATCTATATTCTTTAAGTGGTATTCACAGTAGGTGTTAAACTAAAACATGGATAATACACCACTGAATAGAAGGGTGATATATATATTATATATAATATATATAATATAATATATATATTTACTGATTATATATTCCCCTTACTTTGGCTTTCCTTGACTACGCGTCTGCTAATCCCTGCTGTACTGCTACTTGGAGCACTATTCCTGGAAAGCCCCCGTGCACAAACTCACAGGCCAGGTGAGTTCTTCCCTGACCACTTTGGCCTGTGTTTACTTGCAAGGGTGAGCACATATATCTGCGCTACAGACTCCCATTCTGGTAAGCCGTTACACAGTCTACCTAAATCCCTCTGCATAAAAGTAATATCTTGCTCACATTGTATTACTTTACAGAGTTTTGTGTCATCTGCAAACACTGAAAGATGACTTTCAATGCTTTTTTTCAAGATTATTTATAAATATGGTAAATAGAAGGGGTCCCAAAGCAGAGCCCTGAGGGACACCACTTACCACCTCTGTCCAGCTTGAAAATGTACCATTAATGGCAACTCTCTGTACTCTTTTTTTTTTTTTTTAAGCCAATGTTCTACCGAAGAACAAGAATTTTCATTTAGAATGATTTCTTTGCATTTGAACACTAATCTATTGTGTGGGACTGTTTCACACGCCATGGCAAAATCCAAATAGATCATATCCACTGCGACACCCTGATCTATACTTCTACTTACTTCTTTGTAGAATGCAATCAAGTTAGTTTGACATGACCTGTGCTTCATAAAACCATGCTGATTTTTGCTGATAACCATGTTCTTCTCAAGGAATTCTTCAATATTATTCCTTAATAACCTTTCAAATACTTTCCCAGCCACATAAGTTAAGCTCACAGGTCTATAAATTCCAGGCATGGATTTAAAACCCTTTTTGAATATAGGAACCACATCCACCTTCCTCCAATCCTCTGGAACACTTCCTGAAAGGAAAGAATCTTGAAAGATTAAAACAGAGGTTCACTTATTTCCACACTTAGTTCCTTAAGTACTCGTGGATGAATACTGTCAGGCCGAGGAGCTTTGTTTATATTAACTATCTTTAGTTGCTGCAGCACCTTGTCTTGAGTTAGCCAATTAAAATTTTTCTGCATGTTTTTTGCAGAAATCATTTGCATATCTATTGCCATAGGTTCTTCCTTAATATATACGGAGGAGAAATAGTTATTTAAAATTTCTGCCTTTTCCTGGTCTTCATTAATTAAAACCCCCATTCCAGTTTTTAGTGTACCTACACTTTCATTTTTTTTTTTTTTTTTTAAATTTATGTACTTTAAAAACGCTTTGGGGTTAGTTTTGTTCTATTTGGCTATCATTTTTTCATTTTGAAGTTTAGTGAATCTAATCGCCTTTTTCCACACATTATTGGCTTCCTGATATCTGTTATAGGATGCCTTTGATTTGTCAGATTTAAAGGCTTTGAATTACCTTTTCTTGTTTTTAATTTCTTGATTCACTTTCCCACTAAGCCACATTGCTGAAGCTAATACCCCTTTGTGCACGGTGAACCAGGGGTTCACATCTAAATTACCTGTTGCAAACTACCTAGGGCAGGGGTAGGCAACCTTCGGCACTCCAAACATTTCCACTGATAGTTTGCCAGCATCGTGGCTATAAGAGCATTATGAGAGATGTAGTCAACAACATATTGAGTGCCGAAGGTTGCAAAGAACTGGCCTCAGGTAAAAAGTTAAACCAGACATGGACAAACTCCTTCAGTACCAAAAACCCCGAAATCAAAGTATGGAATGGTAAAAAGGAGACATGGAGTATATACTTTACACAGGAGTTGCTGATAGTCCACCACTAATATGAAGCCAGTACCAGTAGCAGTTTATAGCTGTAAGGTGAAAATCTGGCCAGCAGGATTAGAAGTCTGGCAGCATTTGGTGCTAGTAGGTACATCCTGTAATTAATGGTTACAGCTTGTGATGCTATTTACAGACAAGAAGAAATTATTCGTAATAAATTTATGAATATAATAAAAAAAATACATGTTTGTTTTTGTGATATGTTTTTCTTGACTGAACTTCCTACTAAGTCACATTAGTTTTAATTTCTTTTTTATTAGCTTCTAGGTGAAATATGTTATATGAGCAAGAAAAGTGTGATTGTTTGGTAGCAGTTCTTTAGCCGATTTCTACTTTTATGTCACAGTTTCAATTTGTGTTATTTGTAAAAAGACTCTGACTCTGACTAATAGGTAATACAATCAATGTCCTAGATTTAAGGAAACCAAAAACAAGCAGGTGGTACAATGTTCTTTACTGCACAAAAGAGTATTTCCCAGCCGCTCTGGGTATATTTTTGTTCCTTGCCCTTATTCACATCACTTTGCTTTCTTAAATAATCAAACTATATCTTGTATATGACATGTCATTTGTTTCATACCTGGGCTACGATATGTTACACCCTTAATCTTATCCCTAAAAGTTCCTATTGAATTTCAAAATGTCTAAACACATACTAAGGCATAAATGAAACAAATAGTAAAACACACAATAACAACTAAATAACATAAATATTTTTGTTAGAAATACGAGATATGTGAGCTATATACTCAAGTATATATGTAGGAGAAATAAATAAGTCAAACAAAAATAAAAATAAAAAAGGGGAGTTCTCTTCGAGAAGAAATTAGAGTGAAGGAATGCGATGCCAAGAAGAGTTAAACTGGTTAGAGATGTTGATGTATAGGATTTGTAAGTGTTTTTTTTTTTAAATGTTGCAGTATATACCAAGAGGTATATTCAAGTTTGTTCTAGGTAATGTGGTCCAATGTTTTTAATACAGTTCTTCCAAAGTGGATCTGGCTGTCTCAAGCCAGTACATGCAAAAAAACATGAGCAAGCTTGGTATGAAATAGTTACATGGATAGAGTCATATGCTGGGTCTATCTATCTCTGCAGTCAGTAGAGTTGAGCTTCTGTGTTGTTTACAATGTTCTGTGGTTGAAAGGCTGAATTAGTCAGTGATGGACATCAGACAAGATTAGTGGAAAATAGCAGAAATAGAAATTAGGCACCTACATTGAGCAATGCCATGACAGGTGTTTAGACAATAAAATGAAACTGCACAGGAAACTAACTAAACATTTATAATATTTACCTACTGGTAATGTGTATATATGATTTTAGCATGAGGGAAATAATATAAGCATAATAAAGGATCTTGAAATCCATTATGCTACCTCTAAAGATAACATCTCTGACCGCAGAGATGTTATGTTTAGAGGTAAAAAAGAAGTGTAATAGTTCTGTCAAATAAAATATTGCCAAGTTACTTTACCATTGGGCAACTCCTCTGGAATAAGTGAGGGTAAAAAGGGATGGAGAAGTGTGCATATGTCAGATATGGAAATATGAAGAAGGGGCAGCCTTATAGATAAGATAGTCAAAAGGGTGATTCCAGTTATCATTGTCCATTTCTCTTAATAGATGCATGCAATGCTTTTATTTATGGCATGTTGTCCATTTTAAATCCAACTAAAGCAATAGTTTCAATGTCCTCTACTCTGTTATTAAGGTGACCTAGTAGAAGTGGAGATGCAATTTGGATTTCTAATGCCTACGCCATTGTGTCAATTACTCAGGTAAGGAAGGAAATACCCATGGCTTTGCCAAAAAAACTAAGATCAGCTACACCCAAAGGTTCACAGTATTATACTAGTAATCCAGAGATAACACTAGACTTAGAGATTAGTTTCATTACAAACTGCAGTGCATACGTATTTGGCTGATCGGGTGGTCGAAAAAAATTCTGATATCCAAACTGTCACATGCCATAATCTTAGAAGAAACAACTCATACAATGCACAGACGTTCTCATTTTGATTCTTGATTCATAGTGCCATTCCTGGTGATAGAAAAAAAGGGTGATGGAATGGAGAAAAGGTAGGGTTGTTTTTCTTTTATCTAAGTTTGCCAAGATGTGCAAGTGGTCCGCCCAACCATGCAGAGTTTATCTACTGTCAAATCAAGAGGTGAAAAGCAAAAGATAATTTATGGTTAGGGCACAGGCAGGAAATGTTGATATCATCCACTAATCAAAGGGTAAAAAAGAGGGACAGTAAAACAATCTGTACTTCCAAGCAGGATTATTGCAGACACTTTGACCATATTTATTTTATCCTTGTTCTTCTTGTGTGGGATTGTGAGGTAGCTTGTGTCATTGACTTTCATGTGAGACTATAATTAGCCTGGGCTGTATCTACCTGTGACGAGACCAATCTCGCCACATTGCATTGGAGAAGCCTGGTTGCTCGCCTGCTGCCTTTGGACTATGGCCCCCTTTTAAAAGACTTTATTTTTGCCTGCAGAAAAGCTGTATTCGTGCTTTTCTGCCTGTGGTTCGGTAGATTTGTTTGAATGTGTTATACCCCAGATAGGAATCCCATGGAGCCCATTTGTATGAAACTGACTGTAAAGATTTTGGCTCCATGGCGATTAAACTGTATTCGTGTGGTCTGAGCGCCATTCGCTTAATAATGTGCGCTCGGACCTGAGCTATCTGGGGATATGTTACATGTCTGTGTTTTATGTAATAAATGTGACTTTATGTATTTTAAAGTGTTTTGTGTCTTTTGCAACCATGTGCTTAATGGAGTCTTGTGTCTGTCCTGGGAGATAATTGAATTACTCTCCAGGATAGAAGACTCTGAAACTGGTTTGGGCCAGAAAGCCATGCTTCATTTAGTCACAAAGGACTTTCACTTAACTTTTGAACCCCTGGTCTGATACATGCCATTTTTGAATATGTTGTTCCCCTGAATGGATTGATTGTGAATATGTAATTTTATGTGAATGTGATGTATGGTTTTGGAGTTATGAAAGTTGGGTAGAAAGTATGTTTTAACTGTATGTATAATTGAGTTTCCTCTCAGGATAAGGGGAGGGAATATGTGGGATGTAACTGCGATGTGATTGGTTGTTTTATACCTCCCTGTGGGCGGTCCTGTATTTGCAAGACTGTAATAAAAACCAGGCTGGGTGTGCCAGCACCTCAGACCACTGCTTGACCCTCAACACGGAGCTTTGTCTCGTTCTTGGGGGGATTTATTGTATGCTGTTCCAGTTTGACTGCTAGGAGTGTAAACCTATTCGTATGGTTTTTCCTATTCGGCTGTTTACAGCATTCATATGGTTTCCTGTTCGGCGGTTTTGGTGTTCTGCAGTAGCTGTGCCTGCATCTCTGGAAAGGGGGCCGATCGCCTAAACGGTTTTTACCCCTTGTGTGCAAAACGGTCCGTTACACTACCCAGCTAAATACTGCTAGTGGCACTTTTTGAGTGGGAGATAGAAGCTTGCCTGTGGAATATTAGGTGATATTAGGTTATCAATTATTAGCTATTAGATTTATTTTTTGTTAAGAGTTTGTAGAAATATTTTTTGTAGGTATGTGGGGTATGTTCCTCTTACCTAACAACTGCCATGGTGGCAATCACACTTACTTTCTGAGGAATATAGTCTGCTTCATTAATTCTTGCTTGAGACTGGAGGTTACATTTAGACTGGTGTCTACTACTGGCCACTGCCACTTAACACCAACTTGGAATCACCAATTTACAGGTTTTTTTAAATATTTTTTTTGTAAGTGTTTTTATGAAGAAGATCCAAACAAAATTGCCCCTCTACAACTCACTAAAAAAAATGTTATTCCTAAAAATTCCAGACTTTTTGTATCACAATTGTGTTTTATTTTAAAATGATAAGAAATGCTATGTTCTTCATACCCTTTTTTTAATATTATGCACATGTTCTTCTATGCATATATGGAGTTCCCTATTGGTACATCTGACCTCTAGCAAGTCATAGGGACATATAAGAAGACAGATCGATTCACACTCATTATAGACGGCCGACGCTTCTGTAAACCTGTAGAACCGCAAATTCGGGGGAACCATGCATATAGAGTTTCCCATGAGGACTTCACCGTAGAAAGCCTGGATGGGCTACATACGGACATCTAACAGGGCGTGACATCGCCGCCCTTCTCCTGAAGACCACGGTCCCTACTGACACATAACACTGACCGCAACCTGACCCCGATACAGTAATTAATTATTCCTACTTACGGTCTTTACAGGGATGTATACTACTCATACACTGTGATCATACACCCGGGTTCCATAACGAGCCCACGAAACCAAGACATGTCATCCCCATACTTTGGTGCTTTGGACTACATACACACATCACTTCCATGTGTAACTCTCTTCCACTGGGTACTACTGTGACGTCACGCACCCTGCTGCGCTTATGCAGTAAACAAGAAAATAACAGACCCCCCCCCCATAGGTGGGTACACGAACCTGTGAACACCACATACAACACACTGTTCACTCAACCCTAGCCTTAGACAACAGGGCACTGCCATCACACAACTCTCACGTGCCGTAGCACCGTCACTCCATCTAGAGAATGAAAACGCACCTGAAATTTACGAACGGTTATAGGTGACAAATTGTAACTATAAACTGTTATTGAACACTGTTTTCCTTATTGAATGCTATACTTGTAGGAATCTCTACGGTCTTTACACTGTACTCAAACCCTATTATTGCGGGCCTGCGTGCCCAACAGTACTGTTTTCATTGATACTCAATAAAACTTGATTAACAAAAAAAAAAGAAGACAGATCGATCACATTAGTGGTGTGACAAGTACCCGGTAATACCTTGTATAATTAAGAATTTCTTGCCAATGTTTTGGGATCTTTAAACCATACTACATATCTCCTTTTATCTCCTGTGTTTTTAAATGCCAGACATGCACAACACCCATAAAATCCTTTATTTTCATTTTAAAAGGCTAATTTTTTTATTTAAATTACATATTAGTGGAACAGCGTTAAAATCTACATTATTTCTCGCTTTATATTTTAATAAAGTTCCCCGGGGTATTTCTAAAACTTGTTGAAAATTTTACTCCAATCCTTTTTCTAAAACAAGTTTTAATTTAGTTACTTGTTCCCTATAAGTTTTCCTAAAAAAAATATTAATCTTGGTATTCCTTTTAGCCAAGGATGATAGTGGCAACTGGTAAACTCAATATAACTGTTTATGTTAACGTTTTAAAAAATGTTTTGACCTTCTCATCTTCAACAAAGATATAACCAAATTAACTAAAATGTACTATAATATACTGTTAATATTATATCTAAATTGTTTTTATTGAGGTAAAATCAGGGGATTTCCAGCTGACTGAATAGAATCAGGGGATTTCTAGTTTAAAAAAAAATATTAACAAAACAAGTGAAAAATGGCGCTAAAACAACTTTACTAGGTATAAAATAAAATACGAAACTTTAAATAAAAAAGCTGCACCTATAAAGTGAAAATAGCTCCATTATACACTCTTGAAACCAAGATTGTGTAAAAGGGTACACCTTTAAGACTATAAAATAATTTTTTGTGTAATTTCCAAAGCATTAAAGTGCTTTTCAGTGTAATAAAACTAATTTGTGCAAACCTATTCTGGAGCAAACAGTGTTTAAAAACACTGCAAACTTATAAATATAAAAATTTACAAAAGTATGCACACAGTGATACACATACGATCCCAAAATGAAATTCATCAAACACATTCTTATATATCCATGACATACAAAAGAAAAGGAAAAGAAAAAGCAATCGCCCACATTGAACATTGCATTTGGGATGCAGGTGTCAAAAATTATGGTAAATGTATGGTAAGTAATTGCATTGTAGTACTTTTTTTCTAAATTCAACAATTGAAATGTTTATAGTGCTATGAAATGGATTAGCTCGTCTTTTCAAAAAAACTAATTGAAAATTATATAATGCATTCCTACTAGAAAAAAGGCAGTAGGAAAAACAGGCAGCAAAATTGTCTTTTTGTTTGCTGTTCTTCATCCTGCATTTCAATTATAAAATGAAAAGGACCTTTTTTTTTTTTGGAAAAGGTCATTATTTGAATACACATAAAATGCCAGTATCCAAGAGAGGATACTTTATTGCATGGATAGACGGTGTTTGAGACATTTTAAAATGGAAATAATCTTATCAATTCATTGTGTTGTTGTAATGGCTAGCAAACATATATACTTTTAGTCATAATTAATAACATTTCAAAAAAAATGTTTGCCTGACATTCATTCCAAAGATGGAAGAACAAATAGGGTAATGAGAATTATACACATGCATGAGTCTTACTCACCATCTGTACTAGAAAAAAATATATATTTTGGGATAGATAAAATAGGGTTTGGTGTCAGGAGTGACATAGAGACCCATTCAGAGTGTTACTGCTGCAATTCAATTTAATTTAACTTACTACCTAAGGAATTAAATCTGCACAGAGACATATGGCCACGTGAATGTATGTCAGTGGAGTAAATTGTATCATTGAGATACCCAGGCTGTCTCTCCCCATCCTGCCCTGTCGTGATCCTTGCCAAAATTGACAAATTCGGTGCTGAATGTGCACCATATTAATTTGTAAAGAACAATACGTTTTTATGTAAAATGTGTATGTCATTTTAGCATGATTAAATTTAGATACATTTAAAAAAAAATAGTATTATAAAAGCACAAGTGTTGTAGTAGTTTATATTGTTTGTTAAATTTCAACATAAATTTAGACTTATTTTACTTAAAAAAATATATATATATTATATTTTTTTTATTTTTATTTTTTCTGGACTGCCAGCAAATTAGCCTAAATTTAGACTGGATGTTACCCTCTATGAATGCAACCAAAGGGCTCAGTGATTGCAGTCTTTATTGATTACTTATAACAAATGGAAAAATATAAGCATGACAGGAAATCTGGGTATGGGATATCATTGAGTTCCACACAGTCAAAGTGGGGGTAACAGCATAGTGGTCAAGTACAGAAGTATAAGCTACCATAAATAAATGTTTTACATAAATAAATAAACATAAAATTATAAAAAATAAAGTAATAAACAATAAAAATTCAATGTGGGTTGGACAGTTAGGAGCAGGGATGGCAACCCTTCCAGTTAGTTAATCATAGCTGAATAGAATCAGATATCAAACCATCATTTACAATAGTGTCCTAAGATCCAGGGGGCAGTGCACCCACCAATAATGGTGGGACTGCAGCACACTGTGCATTGGAGTCAGTAAGCCCCAGTGGATGACATTTCTCCTATTCCAAGAAACTAGCCCATTTATACCAAAGGCCTGCAACTCTGTATTATTATCATTCAAGGCAACAATTAGTTCAATCAAAGGGATCTCCTCAACTTTATGTAGACATTGCTCAATTTGTGGTGGACACTCTTTTCTCCAAAATAACAACTAACATTTTTGCTGTGTTTATAAGATGTCTGAGTAGGTAGTGTTTATACACCTTAATGGAGGGACCATGATGATGCAACATAATTAATCCTGGTTTTAGCTGGATTGGGTCTTCTGGGATATCGTAAATAACTTTGCAGAGTGTAATAGGACAATACACATACTTACTAGGGGAATACTCCCACCGGGGTGCTCAAAACCAACTCCCAATCAATCCAACTGAAACCTATCGGGGTGATAGTAGCCAGTGTAGATTTTATACATAAGTACGTTTCTGTTCTCTAAGTGCCGTGGCAAATAGCCGACCATTCTTTTTGTCAAACTCTTATAATTTAGATTTACATTTCTGAATGATACTCTAGACCTTGACATTAAGTAGGAAATAAAATTTAGCACTGAGAGTAATAATTTCCTGTAAAGTAGTATCTGAGATGTTCACCTTACGAACAGTTTCTAGTGCTGCATTTGCTTGAGTAGCTCAGTAATTATGGTAGCTTTTTGTTTCCTATCTGAGGCTGCTTAGCTAATCAAAACCCCTTGGATCACTGACTTGTGGACTTCCCATAGAATAGTTGGGGACACCTCATTAGAGGCATTTTCTTTAAAATAGTTAGTTATCACAGACTTCGTCTGCTCAACAGTAGCATTATCTAACAACAGAGCCTCACTAAGAACCCAATGAGAGGATCTGAAATACATGGATTTGAAATATGTGGATTTTGGCAAGTCATTTGCATGCATGCATGGTCTGAGTGATAGTTGATGAGGACAAAGAACCCAAATGTATCTCGGTTCATTTATGAAAGTAGGAATAAAACTTAAAATATTTAAGTCAGGTTGATGAATTCACCAAACATATTAGTTAAGACAAGTTTTAATTTGTAGAGCTTAGAGCAGTGAATGGTGAAAACCCCTGTAGAGGTGTCAAACTCTGGATTCAAGGGCAGGTTCAAGTCTACCCAAAAATCAAAGTGCCTTCAGTTAATTTTTATAACAATCAAAACATTTTAAAAAGAAACAAAGCCTGTATGGAGAGAAATATTTGCAAATGTAAAAAGTAAGCCACTTCTATGTCCCTTTGGAAAAAAAAAAATCGTCCCTATGCATCTCAATGTGATGAAACCATGCAGAGTCAGCAAAAATAACCTCAACCCTTTTAGTCTTAGAGATGTGAGAAGAAGCAATGTAACTTTGTGTTAAGTAGCAAGTCTGAGGCCGAACTCAGCCCTGATCCAGTAAGTAAGACAGCTGAATTAAAGCAACCGGCATACCAATAGCCCTCAGATCTTTAAGGACAGAGATGCACTTAGTGGGATCATTAAAAACTTTAACATTATAGATGTTGATTTGCAAATTATTCAGCCATAAGGCACTACACCAGTCAAAAAACTCAAAATAAAATTGCCCAAAAAATAATAATCTAATGCAGAATATAGAAAGAACAGGAAGGGAAGGGATTAGCAGGAGATGGATAAAACAGGAGCTCAGTCACTACCCAATATATAAGTCTCATAAGGACACACCATAGGTGCCCAAAGTTCTTACTCTGATAACCTAAGGTGTATACGCAGTTAAGCAGTATCAAACCATAATGGACAAGCATAACTAACATAATAAAGAACATTACCTTTTTATTTTGTTTTTTTAAATAAAAATACATATTTTGGTAACTTGTGCCTGCTAGGTAGGAGCAGAGGCCTGAATAGTGGGACACAAGTCACACCTGCCTGGTCAAAGGTACAAAAACTAGTGCTGATGGGGGTTCAGAACCCAGTAGGGTCAAAAAGAGAAGGAAGGCAATTAGTGCAAGAGTATTAGAATTATACACTTTACTATCAGTAAAATACCAGGAAAAAAGATGTAAAAAAAACCATAAGATATAAATAAGTAAATTTGCAAGGACTATAAAACAAACTGTGAGCAATCCAACATAAGAAAAAGTCCTCTTATACCCATATGGAATACTCAACCAACAGTTAGTTGTCCCACAGATATAGCAGCAAGTACAACAGTACAACAGAAGATGATATACTGCCTCTGTGTTTTCTGGAGGACTGGGCTGAGATGGTGGATCCTGCTCGTTGGACTTCGCACATGAACAGTGATAGTAGGGTGACCAATCCAATGTTTCCATCTCTCGTAGCTTGAAAGAATGGCAGAACAATGGTAATTAATTTTGAGTTCAGAGAAAATGTGTTTTTCCATCCCATGCATCAGTGAGAAAGGGAATTCCCATCAGTATTGTAATCCTATGTGAGTTAAGTCCTGAAATAAGCTTGGTTTGCACTAGCAGTTATATGAAGTTCCACTGGGACTCCTGATAGGTCAAAGTCTGTTTGGCTCCAACAGCCTTGAGTGCCACACAAAGGGACGTGCCATAGGTTGCTGACTCCTTGCTTAGAGAATGCATTCGGTAACAGGAAAAATTAAACAATGATTATATTTCTATTTGTAACCTTTGCAGGTGTTCTGGCCTTCAAACATAATGCTTTGCATGTTCCTAGCTTTTTGAAACATGATTTCCTTTCAGTGAAATGTAATATACAACAGAAAATGTCCCTTGGTGGAGCGGTGACAAATTCAATTCAACAGTGTCCAATATGGTGTTAAATAGACGAGTCAGTGTGTTGTGTCTTTTCCGAAAAAACCTTTGGAACACCTTTTCAAACATATATATCTGTGGTGTTCTCGATTCTCTAAGTCATCCAAGCGATGATGTCCCTCTCATTTTAACCCTGCAGTGTGGTACATTACTGTTCTTTAGGAATGAGAGTGTTTACATTGCAGGATTTAAATGCCTCTAGTAAAAGACCCTAAAAGTGCTTCCGCAGACATAGCTGAGTGAAACTATTTTAATCAGAAAGTCTCAAAGACAGCCACAGTGGTGGTTGTAATTCTGATAGCTGTGTGGATGTTAATGTTTTGACTGTGTATGAGATGGCTGTATGCATTGTGTAAGTGGCAGTCTGTGTATGATGTGGATAGTTGTGAGTGATTTCTGTGGCAGTTCATGGTGTGTCAGTGTGTGAGTAGCTATAAGTGATGTGGTTTATGTTTAGGTAACTGTAGGGGAAGTGTGTTGCTGTGTGGGTAGTTGAGTGTGTTGTTGAGTGTACATTAGTATTATTTAAATAAAATGCATTTTGCACAGTGACCACAGTGACCACTACACACACAGTTAGCCATGCAAACATGCTGACACACAAAATGACTCCAAACACCCCATGCATGTAAATATGTAGCTACAATCTTTGAAAATAGTGGGGGGGCACAGATGATGGCCAATTTAAAATTTGGAACCTCATTAGTGCAGAAAGTGAAGTTTTAAGCTTAGAGTAGTTAAAATATGAAAAACAAAAAGGTTTCAAAAATAAGATCCAAAGGACATCCAAAAATTGGACAGGAAAAGCACTTGATGCCACGGATGTATCAGGAAGTTATAATGGATCACTGTAATGTCCCAAGTCAAAATGGGACAGCAATGCACAACACAAAATGTCAGAAAAAACACCAAGGGTGAACTTCAGATAAATTAAATGAAACCTATAATGACCTGGGCACAGAAGTTCACTCAGGGCCTCTTACCCATAGTCGTAGCTAGTGCGGAAATGCACTTGCTGAATTTCTCAGCAGGAACTGGATAGATCACATTAAGTAGAGATTACTCAGAAAGGTTTTTCTTCCGATTGCCAGGTAATTATTTTTCTTTTAGAAAATTACATCATAATCCAGGTTAAACAAGGCATATACTCTGCAAAGGTTACAAATAGAAATATAATCATTGTTTAATTTTTCCTGTTACCGAATGCATTCTCTAAGCAAGGAGTCAGCAACCTACGGCACGTCCCTTTGTGTGGCACTCAAGGCTGTTGGAGCCAAACAGACTTTGACCTATCAGGAGTCCCAGTGGAACTTCATATAACTGCTAGTGCAAACCAAGCTGTGATTGCAGGTGGTGAGGGACATTCCTCAATTTACGCATCGTGAATGGGAATCTGCACTGGAGTACAACAGCCTGCAGCAACTATCACAGCTAGCCAACTATCACAGTTCCTGCCCTTGAAATTTACCTGGCAAAGCCAGTCCCCACTTGAGGGAAGCCACCCACACTGCTAGATATACACAGATCTGCAGAAGAAGAATCCTTCTGCTCATACAAATAATATAAATAGCCCAAAAACACACAAACAATCCCCAAGAACACAAAACCACTGGCAATCCACATACATGTAAAAAAAGCAAGAGAAAAAACTCATGCAACGACCAGGAGTGGGTACAAATGGAGTAATAAATATGTAAATTATGTACATGTACAAAAAGATTTTATTATTTTTTTCCCCCCTTTTTTTCCTGCTCTGGGTTTTATTCTTCTATTTGTACATGTACATAATTTACGTATTTATTACTCCATTTTTAAAAAAATTTTTTTGCAGTGCATAGAATTATTACAAGCAACCTTGAGGTACCCCAACAGCAGTCCTCAGGCATTTCCCTCACTTAACATGCAGGGTATTTGTTTAACAGGCACAATTTTATAATATAAACAGGTTGGATCATTTAAAGCAATATAACATCGACTTAAAGTGTAGTATTCAGCTTCGGACAAGTTAGGTCTATTCATCGATCTGTCTGGTAACAACATGAGGTTTACAGTCTTACATAGCTAGGTACCCTTACAGGCTAGTAATTTGTGTGAGGCTCAGGTGCAACCCTCCGGGGGGAGCTAGATGCCTATGACTGAGCATATTAAACAATCAACGTATGTCTTAGCGGTTAGACTACACAGGTAACCAGCCTAAGTGTGAAATATGCTAAGCTTTTTTTTGAGTCTTGTACGTTTCTATGTCGGGAGAAGGTACCGCTGCTGCAGCGTGAGTGTAACAGGAATAATGCGTTGACTTTTAGGTTTACATGACAAGGTAATATCAGGCTAGTCTAAAATAACTAAAATGTGGGCATGCTTAAGTATGTGTGCAAATCAGTGAAGCGGTAGCAGCAATAAAGCTAGAGTCAAGAAATACCGACTGACATTGTGAGTAACTAGTCAAATAAGGTGAGATTAACAAAAACTTTTAGGGGAACATTATAGTCCACCTGATTTGCAGTATCAAGTTGTCTGCTCCTTGCTGGGACCAGCCGTCTCTCTGCTGGGGTGTTACAATGTCCTGTGGATGAGCCAGGAGCTTGACCGGCGGCTTGTGCAGGGGTAGCATTAGGTCCGTGTGGCATGGGTGGGGGAGGCATGAAGAGTGTCACCTGGGTCTCCTCAGCAGTGCCGGTTTCCTTCTTTGGGCCAGGTGAGGCTTCCCGAGGGTCCCCTCTGCTTGTGGCCTGGGTTGTCCAGGGCATCGATCCCGGCGGTATCCCAGCTTTGTCAGGGTCATTCGCTTGGGCTTGTGGGTCCATCGGGGAATTTGCCAGTGCAGGCGTCTCTGTTGGATTCTCTTTGCAGGTGGGTTGTTGCTTCCGCATGTAGGTTTCGTCGGCAGTGTCTTGGGCGAGCCTCCAGTCGGTCTGTATGCCTCAGCTTGTTGTGCTCTGGCTGCCAGTCGCTTCCAGAAGGCGGCCAGTATGGCCTCTAGCCTTACTCCAAGACTTGGTAGTGCTGCGGCGTGAGGGCACATGGCGGCGGCCATTTTGCGGGTCCGCGCCTCATCTCGCTGCTCACATGCTTATGTCGTCTGGTTCTCCGCCCATATGTGCCCTCTCAGGATTGGACCGGGATAACCCCCACCAGTCATGGGGGAGGGAGCAGGGTGCTCGTGGGTCTTCGGTGCGGTGGCTGGGAAAACGGCCGTCTCTCCCATCCCCCGCCGCCTGTAGGCCATGGCTTGCCATCATGGTTTCCTGATCGCCAGGATACTCGTGCAAAGTGTCGGGCTTGTCGCCAGGTCCTCCTGTGTGCAGGTATCGGATCCCGGTTGAAAGATTATTTCGTTTTCGTAATCGTGGAAAATCGGATTTGTGTAACGGTTGCTCAGGCTTCGTGCGTCTGCTCTGCTTGCTGGCGTAACCCGCCCCCCTTATTACTCAATTTCTTTTTCTCTTGCTTATTTTACTTGAATTTTAAAGCTTTGGATGGATGCTTTCAGATAACCGGTTGTACTGCGTATATTTTATTTTTTTATTTCATTTTATTTAAAAAAAAAAAATCTTATTTATCAAACAGTTTTTCGAGTGTCCCTGGGATATATGGGATATCAGGGGCATACCTTGAGCATTTGGCACCTGGGGTGGATCCTTTGTTTGGCCTTCGCCTTTTAAATGTAAAAAAAAACACAATTTTTTTTTTAATTCTAATTATTATTATTATTTTTTTTCATTGTCTTCCAGTCCCCCCTTCTACAAAACACCTGCCCAGTCCCCCTTCTATAAAACCCCTGCCCCTCTACAAAACCCCCTGCCCAGTTCACCTTCTACAAAACCCCCCTTTCTATAAAACCCCTGCCCCCTCTACAAAAAAACCTGCAACCTCTCCTCTACAAAACCCCCTGTCCAGTCCCTCTTCTACAAAACCTTTGCCCCTCTACAAAACTCTCTGCCCTCCTCTCCATGACCCCTGCCCCTCTACAAACTCATTCACCCCTATCCTCTCCAAAACCTCTGCCTCCCCTACAAATTACCTGTATCCCCATTCACAAAAATACCTGCCCCTCCTACAAACACCCTGCACCCTCCATTTACAAAATCTCCTGCCCGCCTCTCTACAAAACAACCTGCACCCCTCTACAAAACTCATGTACCCCATTTACAAAAATCCCTGCCCTCCTCTACAAGACCCCTGCCTCCCTACAAACTACCTGCACCCCATTCACAAAACTCCCTGCCCTCCTCTCCAAGACCCCTGCCTCCTACAAGCCCCCTGCACCCCCATTCACAAAAACCCTGCCCCCTTGCTACAAAAAACCTACTCACCCCCTCTACAAGAGCCCTGTCCCCCTTTAAACCCCCTGCACCCCCCCACTCACAAACACCCCTGCCCAATCCCCTTCTACAGACCCCTGCTCACCCCCTACCAGAGCCTACCCCCCTACAAACCACCTGCACCCCTCTACAAACCCTCTGCACCCTCATTAACAAAAGACCCTGCCTACCCCCTTCTACAGTCCCCTGTTAACCCCACTTTACAGACCCCTGACCCCACCCCTCCCCTACAAGACCCCTGCACAAAAACAACCCTTTAAAACAAAGAAAAAAACAATATTAGCAAGCACTCACCCTGCTCCTTCACCTGTTCGCAGCTCCCTGCTGGCTCCAGACTCTCCCACTTCAGCTCAAAACACTGTGAGGGCGAGCGGACCACACCCCGCCCCCCCTGTTAGTATGCCACTGCTTCCCATATTCCATTTTGTTGTCATCCAAGAGGATTTATATGTCACTTCCTCTTGGTTTTTTGCTATATTAAATTACAGCAGCATCATTTTTTGAGTTTTTGATACATTTACAAATGTTTTCCTTAGATCTTGCTTTTTAATGCTAATTAGATGTGTGATCTTAATATGTATTTTTGTAATATTCATAATTTTTTGTCGTTAAAGCGGCACTGTCATGCCGAACTTACCTTTCCTCAAGCTCTTCCTCTTCTCCCCCTCTCTCAGGATCTGTTCTTCTTTTCTTCCTGTCTTCTTTAGTTTTCTTTAAAATCATAAGACAAAGTAGGGACTCTTGGCCTTATGGAGGATTCCTCCGCTTGACCAGCTCTGACCAGCGGAGGAGCAAAGTGTGCTTCATTTCCACTGGTCAGAGCAATTTTCCCATGATTCTCACCTTCCCTCTGTGTTCCCACGATGCTTCCTGTCGCTTTACACAAAACTGCCGAATTGCATTCTAACTGAATGAGAACAGTATGTTCGTTTCTTTTAGAACGCAATTTGGCACTTTATTCGGATCGGAATTTCATTCGAATGAATGAAACTCCGATCCTATTCTTGCTGTGGCTGCATCTTGCAGCTGCTTAGTAGATAACTCCCTAATTCCCACGGTATCAGGGAGTTATGTACTAAAAGGCTGAAAGACCTAAATTGGTCTTTTAGCCAACTTTACCAATACTAAGTAAAAATTACTTAGTATTAGTAAATAATATGCCCCTACTCGCTATACCGCGAGTAGGGGCATGTCTGGCTGCTCACTGTAAAAAAAAAAAAAAACGACGGGTGGGGGCCCTAAAGTAAAATAAGGGGGGAGACCTAATGTCCCCCCCTGGCCCCCACCCCTGCGCGGTGGGTGGGGGTCATAATGATAATGGGGGGGACCTACTGCCCCCCTCTGGCCCCCACCCCTGGGCAGCGGGTGGGGGCCATAAAGACAATGAGGGGGGGACCTACTGTCCTCCCCCCTCCCGCCCCCACCCCTGGGCAGCGGGTGGGGGCCAATTGATAATGGGGGGTGACCTACAGTCCACCACCCCTCCGGCCCCCACCCCTGGGCGGCAGGTGGGGGCCATAAAGATAATGAGGGGGGGGGACATACTGTCCCCCCCCCGACCCCCACCCCTGGGCGGCAGGTGGGGGCCATAATGATAATGAGGGGAGGGGGACTTACTGTCCACCCCCCCTCTGGCCCCCACCCCTGGGCAGCGGGTGGGGGCCATAAAGACAATGAGGGGGGGACCTACTGTCCTCCCCCTCCACCCCCACCCCTGGGCGGCGGGTGGGGGCCAAATGATAATGAGGGGGGGACCTACTGTCCACCCCCCCGGCCCCCACCCCCCACACAAAGATGGCGGCGCCCTGAATATAGATCGGGGCAGAAAATAAAGATTAAAAAATAGGTAATGTGGGGGGCTTTGGGGGCATTTGGGGGTGTCAGTTAGAGATAGTGGAGGCCAGAGGGGGCTTAAAAAAAAATCAGGATTCGGCATGACAGTGCCGCTTTAAAGAGCCAATATTTATAAAATAAAATAAACTAATGCTGCATTGATTAACATGTGCTCTCTAATCTAAAAGCCTGTTTGCATGACTATATTTATTTACATGTAAATCATATTGATTTTCACTGTTAACTTTTCTCAGTATAATATAATCCTGCATATCTCAGCACAGAGACCAACTAAATCCTCTTGGGCAATTTTTGTTTTATCTCAATTGATGTCAAGTTAAACAGTCTATAAATAACAGGTTATTTTCCCTATTTTAAATAATTGTGCTTCTAAATTTCATTTATCTCTATAAGCTATCATTAAATCCATTATATTCTATGATGCTCAAGGTTAGATTTGATAGGTGGTGTAATGTAGAGATTTTACTCTGATGGAACATATATTGTTACTCAGTGGAGCTCATTAACCAGCCAATTCTGAACCTCAGTAGAATTACATAAGAGCTTACAGCATCACACACAATAGGCTTTACTTTGACTAAAGCATGCATATATGTCTTGTAAATATTTTATGTGCGTGCATTCAGTACTATTTCTTCTATTTCATTGAAAGCTGTATATATAGTAAAATTACTTTAATACCCTAAGTACTCTAAACCATACTTTCCTACACTAACAAATATTAAACTGGACAGGTGGGTGGACAAGCCTATGGAGGGCATGCTAGTCACAATGTTTAAAATTGAAACTGGAAAGTAAAATGGATAGAGCATGGTGTGAATACATGTCACCTTGCTTGATAGCCTTCCCGGCCAGCCCCATTCAGGGCACACTATGCAGGAAGCTTTGCTGAAGGACTGTATATGGCTCTAGTGTCTTGACAGCAATGCACCTGCTGGGGATAGTTCCCCGGTTTCCCCAGACCAATCCAAGATAGCAGGACATGACTTTTGTGATGTATGATAAACTGTCAGTTCGAACCAAAGAGTAAATTTTCCAGAGAATCATGCAGAAAAAGTGAAAGTTGTACCTATGTATGCTTGGAACAGATCTACAGACCTACAGTGCAGTCTGAGGAACAAGCTCATTATATATGATATATAATATTGCTACCTCCAATTGTATGTTGAGAAAATGGGTACAGGTCTTAGTGCTGTCTTTCAGTCCTGCCTTTTCCAACCACTGGTAGGATATTGTCATGTGAGCCACATCCACTATCTACCGGTGGTACACCCCATGGAGAGGATTGTCTTGCTAAGGAACCTCCTCTTTTTCTGCATCCTCTATCTGTTGAAGTTTCAGGCATTCCCTTTGCAGTTCATCTTTGGGAGCTATCTTCGTGATGTACTTGTGGATGCTCTGTGTTTCATCCAGGACTGTGGCCTTGACACTCATCAGGCCCCGACCTCCTTATTTCCGGCAGGTGTACAGTCTCAGGGTGATGGATTTCAGGTGGAATCCTCCATTCATAGTGAGTAGTTTTTTGGTCTTGACATCCATGGTGACCAGTTCTTCTCTTGGCCAGGTTATTATTCAGCTGGGTACCTGATGACCGGTAGGGCATACGTGTTGATGGCTTGGATCTTGTACTTGTAATTGAGCTGGGACTTCAGGACCTGTCTGACTTATTGGAGGTACTTGGATGTTGCTTTCCTCCTTGCCTCTTCCTCGTGTATGCCATGTATTTGTGATACCCCCAGGTACTTGTAGCTGTTCTCTACATCTTCTATTTGGCCTTCTGTAACTTCAACTCCTTCTGTCCTGATCATCTTCCCTCCTTTTGCTATCATCCACCAGCACTTCTCTAGTCTGCATGACATCCTGATGTCCTTGCTGTATATCCTATTTAGGTGTATCAGTGAATCTGTATCCACTCTTCTTGATGATCTGGCTAAAGGGGGCCTATGCAGAACAGCATTGGGGATAGCGCATCAGCTTGGTATATGCCACATTTGATGTTCACTTTAGTTATTGTCCGGGAATTGGCTTCTAGAGTTGTTTTCCCCTTGCCCGTTGAATTTTTGATGAAGGTGATTATTGTCTTGCTGACCTTGTAGAGAGCCAAGCATTCCAGTATCCATGTGTGTGGCATTGTGTCATAGGCATTCTTGTAGTCAATCCAGGCTGTGCACAGATTGGTCTGTCTGATCTTAGAATCCCTTGTGACTGCTTGGTCTACCAGTAGTTGGTGTTTTGATCCCCTGGTGCTGTTTCCAATCCCCTTCTAAGTATTGCTTATATATTGACTCATATGCCCCTGGTTATGAAGTCTACAATGCCTGACAGGAGTTTCCATGTTGTGGGGAGGCAGGTTATTGGTCGGTAGTTGGATGGTGTTGTTCCCTTGTGAGGGTCCTTCATGATCAGTATTGTTCTGCCTTGTGTTAGCCAGTCAGGGTGGGAGCCTGTTGCTAGTAGCTGGTTCATTTGTGCTGCTAGGCATTAATGCAGCACTGTTAATTTCTTTATCCAGTAGTTGTGGATCATGTCAGGTCCTGGAGCTGATCAACTCTTCATCTGTGCTGCTCTCTGTTGGATATCTTCGACTGTGATGGTTCCTGTTCTGGCAGTATATAGTGGTCGGCTTTCAGGTCTAGTAGCCACTGAGCCTCTGTGTTATGAGATGCTTCTTTCTCCCAGGTTTTCTTCCAGTACTGTTCAGTCTCAGCTCTGGGTGGGTCTTGCGAGGAGATGTGGTGGTTACCCTGCTGTGCATACACCTTGAATGGTTCTTTGATAAATAGATCATTGATTCTCTTAGCGTCTGCATCTCTGGTGTATCTGCTCAGTCTGGTTGCCAGTGCTGTCAGTCTTTGCTTAGCTGTTTCCAGCACCTCCAGTATGGGTATATCCTTGTACTTCTGTAGCAGTCAGGATCTATCTTTGATCTTTCCACCTGTGGTAACACAGTAAAGGAGTTAAACATGCGTGGAAAAGGCATAAGGGTATCCTATCTATAAGAGAAGGCCAGAGACTAATGAAAGTATTTAGAAAATTGGGCAGACTAGATGGGTTGAATGGTTCTTATCTGCCATTACATTCTATGTTTCTATCTTAAGTTGATCCAGCTTACTAGCTTCCTTCCGTGTTGTCTTTATCTTGGCTTCCAGTCGTGGTCTCCATGGTGGGCATTGCTTCTCTTTGAGCCTGATCTTGTAGGCAAGTAGTTGGAGGACCACTCATGCTGGGGCATATATGAGCCAGTTGGTCTCTGTGATGCTGCAGTTTGGGATTGTGGACAATGCTTCATTAACTGCAGCTAGCATGCTGCCTTGTGGTAGCTTTTCAGTGATCTTCAGGTGATCTTCAAGAAAAATCTAGTGTCACAACTGGAATTAAATGGAAGAAATATTTATATATATATATATATATATATATATATATATATATATATATAATGTGTGTGTGTGTGATAGATTCCCCTATCCCTGGATTGTCATCCTTGTTATTTTGACTTATTTGTTACACTGGGTGGTTCGCTATATGGGATTCACAGAACGCCTGGTACCTATGTAGTTCGTATACATAATAAGCTGCCGAACTGCCAAACCACCAAGAGAAGTTATGTATTGCTAATTGACCCTTTTGACCCTTGTTGTCACCTCGGTAACCACAATTATCACAACGTTCTAAACGGTCGGCTGGTTGGTCGCCGTTCGTATGTGCGAACACGTGACGGCAGCCATCTTCAGCCGCAAAGGTGTACAGCGGTGTTTAGTTGTCAAATGCAATCGGACACTTGACGACGCGAACAACACTGAGACTCCCATCTCCACACACGTTCGGCTCTATCCGTCTGGGAAGAGCGGCGTTCGGTGGAAACACACTCATAAACGAAGGTCACACGATTTGGTACTCCCAAACGAGACCGACTGCACAGCCTGAATCTATGGAACTCTTTTGGGCAGGCGCTTCGAGTGCGATCGATCTAAACTATACACCGGTGGCATTTTGGCTGCGTTCGTGGGATGTGAGCACTGTTCAGATATGTTGGGTCCTCAGATCCAGGCTATCCGGGGATATAGGACTTGAGAGGGTACCTACTTTTAAAATATGTATTTTGGGATGTTTTTGTTATGCATGTCCTGGACCTGAGAGTTAATGTCATTATTTGTGTGCTTTTACTGTAGTTTCCTCTTAGGTCCATTGTGTGTGTGAGTGTGTGTGTGTGGGGGGGGGGTGATGAGGTGACAGTGTGTGTGGGGAGTGATAGTGTGTTGTAGGGAGAGATATGGGGTTGATAGGGTGACAGTATGTGTGTGGGGGGTTAACAGTGTGTGGGGGTACAATGTGTGGTGGAGGGGTGATGGGATTAAAGTGTGTGTGTGTGTGTGGAGTGACAGTTTGTGTGGGGGGTGATGGAGTGACAGTGTGTGTGTGTATGTGGGGACAGTGTGTGGTACAGGAGTGATTGGGTGACAGTGTGTGTGTGTTGGGGGTGACAGTGTGGTAGGGGGGTGATCATGTGGGAGGAAAGTGACAATACAGTTTGTGGGGAGGCTGTATTTCAGCCTCCACACAGAAATTTTTTTTTTTAAGTCATTCCCTGGTGGGCCATTGGCCTTAATCTCTCTTCTGCAGCTCCGCCGGGTGCAGAGCTGCAAACCATGTAGTTAGTGTTTTGCGAGAAATGGAAGAATCAGAGCACTGCCATGGTAACTCACAGTAATGATCTAATTGGGCAGAGATTGCAAGACACTAACTACATGGTCTTCAGCTCTGCATCCGGTGAAACTGCAGACCGGAGGCTGTGCTCAGCTCCCTCTATGGGCAGACTGAGCAGAGGGGCTTTGCACCTGCCGGCACACAGGGCTAGCCAACGGGCTCCCTGCATGTGTCAAGCCCTTGTCATGGACCTAGGACCCTGACATTCCAGTCTGCCCTATGGCATTTAGGTGGCTCAGAGGCACTAAATTGCAGATTTATTTTTCTAGCATAAGTACTAAGAAAAAACAAGGCTAAGAAAATAGCAGATAAATCTGTCAATTATAGTTGCAACCACTACTGTAACACTTTTAAAAAGTGTATATTTATGATAAAACGAGTTTCTGTGTTACCCTTTGCATGGTTTTATATCTTATTTCTAATAAAAGTAGTGTTTTTTATCCTTACCTTTGACATACCTGATTTTATTCAGATGATTTTATCTAGACGATCCTCACATTAAATTATTTGGTGGGGAATATACCACCCAAGCTATTCAGACTGAGCAAAACCTCTTTTTGCTCTCCACTTGTGAGTACCTCTTCTTTTTTTATTTTTACTAATTTTAAACAGAGAGCACTCTGTTGTATTTCTATTCTATATACTCCCACCGGTGAACATTTGCTACTAGACACCCAAGTGGCTACTCACAAATGCCTAACAGGGGCCGTATCCATACATACCTGCTATCGAAAGCTAAATACCGGCCTTCTCCATGAGTTCAAGACTACCAGCATATCCACAGGCAGGGATTATACCACCTAGGCACATACATCTGGAGCTGATTCTAAGCGACAAAAAACTGTGAGTTTTAAGTGAATTTCTTTTTACTCACCTCACCAATAACAACAATATACTACACTATATTCCATTTCCTATCCTCTTACTTTTCATATTGACTCACCTTCCCCGGATCTGAGGACATCCAAAAGGCACTGCCTCCCTCTTCCTTTTTGCGCAATTATTATTTACAGACCTTACCCAACCACTAACCAGATGGGCCTTTAGCAGTTAGGCAGTAGCAGCTGCCAAAACACAAATTATGTTTTTTTCCATCAACTGATCTACAGTGGGGAAGAATAAATCAGGGCCATAAATAGGTGGTGAACAGTATAATAATATATACATAAACACGCACATATGCTCACACACACCCCTTGACTTTTTACCTATTTTGTTATATAACAGCCTTAAGTTCAATGTTTTATTAATCTGAATTTTATGTGATGGATCAGAACACAATAGTCTAAGTTGTTGAAGTGAAATGAGAAAAATACATACATACAACTAATTTTTAGAAATAGAAAACAGAAAATTGGCTTGTGCATATGTATTCACCTCCTTTGTTATGAAGCCCTTGGGTGCAACCAATTACTTTCAGAAGTCACATACTTAGTGAAATGATGTCTAGTTGTGTGCAATCCAAGTGTCACATGATCTGTCATTACATATACACACCTTTTTTGAAAGGCCCCAGAGGCTGCAACACCTAAGCAAAAGGCACCACTAACCAAACACTGCCATGAAGACCAAGGAACTCTCCAAACAAATAAGGGACAATGTTGTTGAGAAGTACAAGTCAGGGTTAGATTATAAAAAAATATCCAAATCTTTGATGATCCCCAGGAGCACCATCATATCTTTCATAACCAAATGGAAAGAACATGGCACAACAGCAAACCTACCAAGAGACGGCCTCCCACCAAAACTCACGGACCGGACAAGGAGGGCATTAATCAGAGACACAGCACAGAGACCTAAGGTAACCCTGGAGGAGCTGCAGAGTTCCACAGCAGAGACTGGAGTATCTGTACATTGGATGACAATAAGCCGTATGCTCCATAGAGTTGGGCTTTATGGCAGATTGGCCAGAAGAAAGCCATTACTTTCAACAAAAGACAAAATGGCACATTTTGAGCTTACGAAAAGGCATGTGGGAGGATGGTGCTCTGGTCTGATGAGACTAAAATTGAACTTTTCGGCCATTTAAAAAAAAAAAAATCCTATGTCTGGTGCAAACCCAACACATCACATCACAGCCAGCACTGGGAAACTGGTCAGAGTTGAGGGAAAGATGGATGGGGCTAAATACAGGGATATTCTTGAGCAAAACCTGTACCACTCTGTGCGTGATTTGAGGATAGGACGGAGGTTCACCTTCCAGCAGGACAATGACCCCAAACACACTGCTAAAGCAACACTTGAGTGGTTTAAGGGGAAACATGTATGGAAAAATGGGCAAACATCCCAGTGGTAAGATGTGGCAAGCTCATAGAGACTTATCCAAAGTGACTTGGAGCTGTGATTGCCGCAAAAGGTGGCTCTACAAAGTATTGACTTTAGGGGTGTGAATAGTTATGCACATTGACTTTTTCTGGTATTTTGTCCTGTTTGTTGTTTGCTTCACAATAAAAAAAACAAAAACAAAAACATCTTTAAAGTTGTGGGCACGTTCTGTAAATTAAATTATGCAAATCCTCAAACAATCCATGTTAATTCCAGGTTGTGAAGCAACAAAACACGAAAAATGCCAAGAGGGGTGAATACTTTTGCAAGGTACTGTATATATTGAGAATTTCAGAAAAATGTATTCAATTTAAAGTGTCTTGAAACCAACAAGTTTAATTTATTAAATCCATTAAAAATCCATCTATATATTTTCATAGGAGAACATATAGATTGTTAAAAGAAACGTATTTAGAGTAGCACCCTCCCCCACCTATCCATTAATTATTCTAAATTGAGTAGATATAGAATTTTTTGCCAGCAACTGACTCTCAGTACAGAGCAGGAAAACACAAATTCAAATGTGTTTTTTTTTCTGTTCTCCCACACAACAACTACAGATAAAGCCAGGTTGCCCATGGCCTTAAACAAAGTGCCACATTAGGGCCTCTTCTACAGCCCTGAGCTCTGTTGTACATGTGGAGGAGGATGAAAGCTGTATGGGGAGGCTGAGTGTGTCTGTATGTGCTGGTTGATTGTTGTGTGTGGTGGCTGAATTTTGTGTGTGTGTGCTTGTGTAGGGGAGTCTGAGTGTGACTGATTCTTATGTATGTGTATGTCCCACCCCCTTTCAGCTTATCCTCACTGGTGGTCCAGTAGTGGATGAGCTGGAATCCGGGTGGTGTAGAGGTAAAGCTCCATAGCTGCACCAATATCAGGTACAGACTACTTTGGAGCATGTTCGTTGTTCTGGTGCTCAGTAAGTGAAAGTATTGACTGTGGTTCTCTGATTAATCAAACACTGGGGGGCCACAATGGCACTCTTAAAGTGTACATGATATTGTTACATACCACAACACTGAGAGGATTGAGGAGGCACGGTGATGCAGAGAGATCTTTTGATTCCTCTGCTGGCTTGAGAAGGATCTGCTGAGAGCCGGCCTTCCTGGCCCAGTCAAGGACCCACTGGGCTCCTATTTGAGCTCTGACTACAATATGATGTGGTTGTTGCGGGTATCCAGCATCTGCATCATGAGAAAGAATTGTCTATCAAAACAGAATGCTTGC
Source organism: Pelobates cultripes (assembly GCA_933207985.1). Lineage (NCBI taxonomy): Eukaryota > Metazoa > Chordata > Amphibia > Anura > Pelobatidae > Pelobates > Pelobates cultripes. The sequence goes on from OW240918.1 coordinate 109,904,573, forward strand.
AAGACTCAGATGTGAGACCAATAGGACACAAAACATAGATACAATTAGAGATCTAAGTTCACACATAGAATGGTGTGGTAGAATGGTGTGACATTAATGGAGCTGTGGATATGGTGGTGCTGGAGCATAAGTAAGAAGTTCTGTATCCCTAAACTTTCAATTGAATATCTAATTTATGTCTATGATAAATAATGTATTAATTGTCAGCGAGACATAGGGTTAAGTTATAGTGAACTTGCTATAACAGGTTCACTTTAAGAGGCTAACTTGCTATTCTCTGCCATTGCTGATCTGCTTAAAACAACGTATAAACATTATAATAAATGGTATTAAACTAGGATACTAAAAACTAAACTAAAAACTAAACAGGAACTTTGCACTAAGATTGGATCATATATAACTACCTTTAATCACATTGTGATCTAACTCACAACAAACCTTACAGAGACCGCAATTCCCTTCCCTAGAATTCACCATTTGTGTGCTAGTTACGACATTTCACACAACATCAAAATCTTAAAACTGTTAATGCAAGCTCGGGGTTAAATAAAAGACACAATGATCTGAAGAGTCTCAGAATTGGCCAAAAATATATTAATATTTATATTAAAAAGGCAAATAAAAATAATATTGTTTCAACCAATAATTGCTAGATTAAAGAAAACACTATTAACATTATTGTTGTTTCCCTTTGTTTTAAGTGTAATTTTCTAACAAATGCTTTGCTCATAAAACTTCAGCAAAAAATATCAACTGAATTTCTTTTCAATATGACCCTAAGGGTAAGAAAGCAGCACTGTCTCTATACACCCAATTATAGTACCAATTAGTTACATCGTAAATGTGTGCAATATTCTTAGTTTGCCACTTTTATTATTCACTAATGGCCTATTTAATGTTAGAATCCTTCACTTTATTACCTATTTCTAGGCCAAATGTTTATTAGACATACATCCATCTCACTAAATAAAAAACAAAAAATAAGTTTTCCCATTTCTATGTGTGAACTTAGATCTCTAATTGTATCTATGTTTTGTGTCCTATTGGTCTGATGTGGGAAGGGAAGTTTCATCATTAAAGTATCCAAACCTGCATAATTATTTACGATTTTTTATTTTGATTTATACTTTTCTGACAGCATTTAAAGAAGGGAAAACTGACAGGCCGAAGTTGCCAAACAGGCTTCAAACACTTAGCTTCATGGATTTAGACCTGATCTCCCCTCTTGCAAGAGGGAGTGATAGTTCGAGATTATTGCTACAGAAGGAAGTATTTTGGATCAAGACTCGGTGCACCCATTAACTGAGAAGATTGAAAGAAAATATATTATTTATTTCTTTTTTGGAACCATGTTAGAATGATTGATTTTCTGTTTTCCCTTTTTTTCTTTTAAGAGTATTGATTAAAAATAGAATTTAATTATCAGTAATGCATTGCAACATGGTATAGTTGTACGGAATATAATATCATGTGATTTGGGCTTCTTATGCCCTAGTGGAGTTGTTCTCTTACTTTACACACTTTCTGAATACTTATAATTACTCTAGATTTCCTTTTTACTTCACTTATTCACTTATTTCTTTTACACACTCAACATTTACTATATAATGTTACATTATATATTAAGGTAACGTTATTACAGTATAAACAAAGGGTGAGTATACCCCAAACAAGGGGGAAACTCAATACTGGTATAAAAGAAATAAATTAGCAGCTAAATACCTTCATTAAAGGACCACTCTAGGCACCCAGACCACTTCAGCTTAATGAAGTGGTCTGGGTGCCAGGTCCAGCTAGGGTTAACCCATTTATTTATAAACATAGCAGTTTCAGAGAAACTGCTAAGTTTATAAATAGGTTAATCCAGCCTCTAAAGCCTCTAGTGGCTGTCTCATTGACAGCCGCTAGGGGCGCTTGCGTGCTTCTCACTGTGAAAATCACAGTGAGAAGACGCAAGCATCCATAGGAAAGCATTATGAATGCTTTCCTATGAGACTGGCTGAATGTGCGCGCAGCTCCTGCCACGCATGCGCATTCAGCCGAAGAGGAGGAGAAGAGGCGGAGAGGAGGAGGAGAGCTCCCCACCCAGCGCAGGAGAAAGGTGAGTGTTTAACCCCCTTCCTCTCCCCAGAGCCCGGTGGGAGGGAGACCCTGAGAGTGGGGGCACCCTCAGGGCACTATAGTGCCAGGAAAATGAGTATGTTTTCCTGGCACTACAGTGGTCCTTTAAAGATAAGTCATGTGTGGCAAGAAAACCAAGATCCCACAGCTAAATTAGTACCAAATGTATCCAATAAATAAATACTTTATTAAACCCATAAGATACAAATTGGACTGAAGCTGGGTAACATAAATATATAGCAACTCCAAAACCTATCCTTGTCTTTGGTCTGAAAAGAGCAGCTAACTTTATATGGTAGACCCTTAACCTTGTTATTGCCGCTGAGACCAAATGGAAGGAAAAAATAGAAGGGAAAATACACTTAACAGTGAAATGGGTAGCTATATCAACTATTGACTGTAAGAGACAAGAGGGTCACACTAATATAGTCTAAATCTAGGAAATAGTTACACAAAATGATTACAAAAAATGGTATTGCAGGTTAAAATAAGTGTAATAATCACTCATACCTACTTAAAGCAAACTAAAGCGACATAGGTATTCTTCCCCCTCTAACGGCAGATACTGAAAACCTCTTGAGAATAGATTAATAAGAAGAGAGGACAGAAAAGGGGCAAACATCCTTTCCGAACAAACAAGTATAAACAGTTATAAATGCCCTTGCTACTAATCCTTAAAGCTCCTAAGAAAAACCTTCATGGGTGTTCTATGCTAATGCTAAATCTCTGCTAGATCCATGCCCTCAGCTCCAGTCAGCCAACACACATGCAAATCAAAAGAGATAAGAATAAGGGGTGCTAAACACCCAGTAAGTGGATTTGTGATACAAAGTGCTCCATATGGTGAAAATAAAAATAAGAAGACCTGACGCGCGTTTCGGTGCACTAAGCTGTTTTGTTTTTTTACAACAGTGAGCAGCCAGCAGCTGCTCACTGTTTACTAGACATGCCCCTACTCGCGGTATAGCGAGTAGGGGCAGAAGGTAAAATCTCCCTTAAATACTAATACTAAGTAATCTTTGCTTAGTTTTTAGTAGATTTGTCTGAAAGACCAATATAGGTCTTTCAGCCTTTTAGTAGATAGTTCCCTAATACCATGGAAATTAGGGAGCTATCTACTTCCAGCACCAATAGGATCGGCGTCTCATGCAATCGAATGAAATTCTGATCCGAACAAAAACTCCCGAATTGCGTCCTAACACAAATGGACAAAATATATACATGTGAAGGGTTTTGTATTTACACACAGTTAGTGGGGTTCACACACACTGTTTGTTTATCTTATTTTTTGTGTTTTTTTTTTGTATTATTCGGCTTAATAAAGATTACATTACAATCTGAGATTTTAATTTTAGGAGGTGCTTTCAGGCGGAGTGGGTTTTATCTACTCTCAAGGTATAGTTTTTTCCACGCCATATCTTTGTAATTTTTACATGTGAAGGGTTATTCAGGGATTCCTGACAGATATCAGTGTTACAATGTAACTTTTATTAATTTTGAAAAAAAAATGTTTTGGAAATAGCAAAGTGCTACTTGTACTTATTTCCCTATAACTTGCAAAACAGAGCTAAGAAAATGTTAACATTGGGTATTTCTAAACTCATGAAAATATTTAGAAACTATTTAGCATGGGTGTTTTTTGGCAGTTATAGATGTTTAACAGATTTTGGGGGTCAAAGTTAGAAAAAGTGTTTTTTTTTTATATAGTACATTATATGATATAATGAAAATAATGGTATCTTTAGAAAGACCATTTAATGGTTAGAAACACTGTATATAATATGTGTGGGTACAATAAATGAGTAAGAGGAAAATCACAGATAAACACAAACAGCAGAAATATAAAAAAAGCCCTGGTCCTTAACGGTAAGAAATATGCCCATGACTTGCAGAAAAATTGTGATTGGATGACTCAAAACAAAGTGTTACAGCAGCTAAAGAAAGTTTATGTAAACAAAAATCTGAGGTCTGATGGTATTCACCCACAAATACTTAAGGAGCTAAGTGTGAAAATAAGTGAACCTCGATTTTTAATCTTTCAAGATTTTTTTAATTTAGGAATTGTACCTGAGGATTGTATGAAGGCAGATGTGGTTCCTATATTCAAAAAAAGATCAACATATTTGCCTGCAATTTATAGACCTGTGAGTTTAACTTCTATGGCTGGGGAATTAATTAAAGTCTTATTAACAGATAACATTCAGGAATTCATTTGGAAGAACATTGTTATTAGCAATAATCTGCATTGTTTTTTGTTTTCTTTTTGTTTTTAACATTAAAACTACTAGTTTTATTATAGAATACTACAGGTGGAGTAATAATCTGCATTATTTTATTAAACATAGGCCATGTCAAAGTAATCTAATTGCATTATATGAAGAAGTAAGTAAAAGTATTGTAGCGGAATGGGCTTCGCCACAATACCCTCATGTTGCTAAGTGCTGTCCACCCACACTTTTGTTACTTTATTTCAGTTACCTTCCCTGTTGGTTACTTGTAGAAACAAGTAACAATATAATATTGTCTCTCGTTCGTCTGTTTGTTCAGGAAGAATCCTGTTTCAGCTATTTTTCACCATATGGTTCGACAAACAAGCCAACTACTGAACAACCAGGCCACCCACAGAGAACAGAGCAGCGTTAGGTAAAAAGAATCATATGAACGAGAGGAATTAAACAAACAAAGACGCATATTTCCCTCTTTTTAAAATTATATTCACCAGTAAACACTATATTTACCACAGTAAACACTATGTTTGGTTTTGTTGTTTATATTTTTAAGTTACTGCATACCACAATTGGAATTTTATATATCTATTAAGGTATAGTTACTCACGTGTCTGCACTATAGCATGTTTGTTATGGGTTATTAATATTCAGCGCTTCACCTTCCCTTCACAATTCTAGAATTCAAAGATAAGAATTCGGTGATATAGCAGCTGTAATTTTTGTGTTATTTAACAGTTTCTTTTCATCTTATATTAGCGCTGGTACCTTTTTTCTGTTTTATATTAAAAGAATAGTACTTTATTTTAACTAGTTAAAATAAAAAGAGAACAATTCTAGACATAGAAAGGAATAAATAAAAACTGAACCATATGGTTAATTCAAATTCTGTTTGTGTGAGCGGTATGTAACACACTAATGGTGTGTAACTGATAGGGTTATAGGATGTCAAAACCCCTCTACCGACTAGTCCTTTGCTGCTAAGTGCAGAGCAAGAGCGTTATATATGGAAGGACGCCACCCCTATAGATCGTGTATATAAGTTGTAAGTTGTGGCATATATATGTGTATATGAAACACATATATAGTAGAAACCTGGTTTGCTACAGAGTTGTGTGAAAATAGATCTGAATATGACTGTGGTTACAGATCTAACCCAACATCTAATCTCCCTGGATAATAGAAAAAATCGAGAGAGTTGGCCACAATTGCTGTATTGTGCTTAATGTGGCAAAAAATCTAACTAGGGAAATGCTTGAGAATGTTTCTATTTAACCAGAGTATGTATCATTGCATATATAATACACAGTCTCTATATCCTCTGTAGCAAATGAATAAGGCTTGAAAGCTGCTATTACCCTTGTAATGGAAATCTTAGCATTTCGCTAGAAAAATACTCGAAAATGCTTCTATTGCGCCCAGGTATCTAAAGTGTATCACCGACCATATGATACCCTATCTCTCTATCCCCTGTGGCGAAGTACTAAGACTTAAGAGCTGCTACTGGTCCTTGCAAGTAAACTCTAATGTTCCCAAAAATGTCCAGATGAGTGAGAATAACATCTCACATTATAGCCCACAACAAACACCCCACCATAATTTAAGTGTCTTAGTGAGCTTATGCAGCGATTAAAATCTTAGCTTCTATAGCGCCTTCGTCTGAGGCATAAATTAAACAAATCCAACCGGGTTTATTTTTAACTGGTACACAGACCAATGAAATCAGGGGGTGAGTTTCCGATTTTACTGCCAAACGAATTTGAATCTCAAGAACCTCCCCTGTCTGTTTTTGTATACGCCTACCTAGGTCTGTCATACCTTAGAGAGAAATCCATTGGTGGAAAGATCGAATACATGTTTCATTCATGAAACATGAGACAGATCTGTCCAGCACAATCGAGATGCAGTGGGAAAAAAGACCAATTTAAGCTTGGTTTCATATTGAAAACCAACTAGATTTCGGGTGTATGACATGATCCCATGGTATTTCATTGTGTTGAAGGACTGTTATAAGATAGCTTATCGTATCGAATATTATGTTCATGGATAAATGCCCCATACTTGTAACATCCCTTGCTTATACCCATTTCTATTAGATGGATATAATAAGTTGGTTAATGTAAAATGACATATCGACCATTAGCTATGAGAGGCTGGGTGAATTTGCATAGGGCTAAAAGCACAAGAGACTCATAATCAACTGATATTGTTAGACCATTCAGGTAGTGGGTGTCTTGTATATTTTGTTCGGTGCCTGTGCAATTGTTTCTCATTAGTGAAATAGACTACATTAGGATCCACTGCTATGTACATATATATGTCAAGAATTGCTATGTCTTTAAAATGTAGCATAATTGCTTAATATAGCAATGAATAGATATACCCCATAGCTTGTGCCAGAGGTACAGAAACTTAGATTGATTCACCCAATGTTGAGCCCTTAGGGGATTGTGATAGAATTGATCTTGATTCCAAGGCTCAAGCTTATAGGTGTCATATAATGATATCCTATATTAAAATTGGCTAACTTGAACTCAGGAAATGCTTGATGCTTAACACAACACTTAAGACCATATATGTCTAGTTTCGGGAGCAGAGAGCCCCCACCTGAGATGTCTCTTCTCTAATTTTTTTTGTTATTTCTTACCTTGGAACTTATTTGTTATGTGTATATGACGTTCATCCCTATGTCTTATCTGTACTCCCTTCCTATTACTGTTCTATGAGTATTTGCACGTAAGCACTTACTTTTTAATGTATAAAACCCAGCTGATGAATAAAACGGCAGAGGCCTATTTTGAATACCAACAGGTGTCTGGTGTCTAATTCTCGCTTCTCCAAGTGCACTTGTAACAACAATTTGGGCTTCCTCTGAATATAACAAAGATCAACATTCTGATCCACAACAGGGTCCCTCTACTGTACACTCAGGGCAATTAAATGAAATACAAAATTAGGGAAATTTATCTAATGATATATATATAAAACAGGAATTATTGTGTCTTTAGAATTTAGCCCAGTAGCTTAAAATAGTAATGAATAGATATGTCCTATAACTTGTGCCCGAGGTAGGGGGACCTAGATTAACATACCTAATGCCTCTAAGAGGGCCCCTCTAATAACAATTAGATGAAATAATACAACATAAGGGATGACCATCCCATACGGTGTAATTAAGTTATACAGTGTCCTCTCCATGTAGAGGGCAGGTAGAAGTTAATATGTCATGGAGCATGACAGGATTATTCTTGTGTGTGACTAAGACTGATTTCATAGATATAGCTAGTAACAAACTAGCAACCCATTAAAGGAAATAATGAAAAAGAAAATAAAGTAAACTTAATGTCTAGAAAGTGAAAAAACTTAAATGATGTATATAAATGAATGTGTCTCTCAGTTAATGGTGGCAAAAACTAATTTCCGCTCTCCTATGTCTATGAAGGGGGTGAATTCATAGACATAGGACATTCAAGCCTTTTAGGGCCAATGTGTCTAGCTTGTAGATCCAATAGCATTCTCTTTTCTTGAGAGTGTGATCCAAGTCACCACCCCTTTGTCCTAGGTGTACTTTCTCAATACCGGTAAACCTCACTCCTTTTGGATATTCATTATGGTCCTGCCTTATATGTCTTGCAACCAGAGTGTCCTTATAGTTAGTCATAGAATGGATATGCTCCATTACCCTTCACTTCAAGGGGCGTATAGTTTTTCCTACGTATTTAAGACCGCATTCACATGTCATGAGATATACTACTCCTGTAGTATTACAGTTAAAAAACTGTTTGACTGTAAGGACTTCTTTACCAGTTGAGTCTAAGATGGTTTTTGACTCTTTTGCCATATACCTACAGGCTACACAGCACCCACACTGGTATGTACCATGTACAGTAAGCCAGTTTATTTTCTACTAGTAGATGAAAAGTGACTGGCTACTAGTATTTCTTTTACATTTCTGCCACTTCTAGCTGCAAGTGACACTTTTGGGGTCACTACTTCAGCTAGTTGGGGGTCTACCCATAGTTCTTTTAGCCAATTGCCATCCAGAATCAAATTGGGCAATGCATTTAATTTGTTCGGAAGTTGTTGATTGGATGGTATCTTCCAGTAGAATGGTGCGGTCAGTTGTTAGTGCTTTTTGAAAGGCTTGTTTCAGGCACCTGTTAGGGTACCCTCTTTCCTTGAATCTCTGTCGGAGTGACTTCGCTTTTTCAATGAAGTCATCCAGAGACGAACAATTCCTTCTCAGTCTAAGATATTGCCCTACTGGAATTCCTCTCTTGAGAGGGGTAGGGTGATGGCTCTCCGTGTTCGTCGAAGTGGGTTTATGATAGAGTGTAGTCTGAATCTCCGACTCTTCTGTGATTGTAAAAGTACAATCCAAAAAATTGAGGGATAAATGCTCTATCTCCATTGTGAATCTAAGATTCAAACAGTTGTTGTTAATGTTATTAACGAACTGAATAAAGGTGTCCCCTGTGCCCGTCCAGATAATGAGGACATCATTGATGTATCTCTTCCACATAAAAATGTGGTCGGTATACTCCTTCATATTGTCCGAGAAAATGATATTCTCTTCCCACCACCCGAGGTGCAGGTTGGCATAGGAGGGGGGGGACGATGTGCCCCTGCCTCTGAAGACTTTGACAACCTTCCCCTTCCAGACCTCATAGGGGACAGGAGCCAATCTAGTGAGATAGAAGAGGTCAAGTTGGAAGATCGGCTGAGCCCACAGGAGCAGATCGAGGTACAGCAGCTCTTAAGAGAGAAGAAAGACAGGTTCTCTAATGTACCTGGATACAATCCTTTGGCAACTCACTGGGTCAAGACCCCCTACTGAATCCCTGAATCGGTACGGGAGAACATGCACAAGGAGATCCAAGAGATGCTCCAGCTGGGGGGATTGAGCCTTCTGACAGCCCCTGGGCCTCCCCTGTAGTCCTCGTACCCAAACGGGATGGTAAGACCCAGTTCTGCGTGGACTACCGGAGGTTGAATGATAAAACAGTGTCAGATGCGTATCCCATGCCTAGGATAGATGAGCTGTTAGACAGGTTGGCCCAGAGCCACTACCTCACTATAACTGATCTTTGTAAGGGGTATTGGCAGATCCCCCTGGCCCCTGAAGCCATTCCAAAGTCAGCCTTTGTCACCCCATTCGGCCTATACCAGTTTAAGCTAATACCGTTTGGGATGAAAAACGCTCCGGCTACCTTCCAAAGAATGGTGGACCGCCTCCTAGATTGGTTCCAGGACTACACCTGCACCTATTTAGATGATATTGTTATCTTTAGCAATACCTGGCAGGAGCATTTGACCCATATAGGAGCGGTCCTAGATAGAATTAGAGAAGCTGGCTTAACCCTAAGTGTAATATAGGCATGGCCGTGGTGCAGTACCTCCGGCACAGAGTAGGATGTGGGCAGCAGAAACCTGAGCCCACTAAGGTGGAAGCCGTGACTCAATGGCCAACGCCCAGGACTAAGACGTAAGTGTTAGCATTTTTAGGGACAGCAGGGTACTACCGGAAGTTTGTGCCCAATTATAGCACCCTGGCCAAACCCCTTACTGACCTTACCTGCAAAAACCTTCCCTGCCAAGTCACCTTGACCTCGGAGTGTGAGCAGGCATTCCAACACTTGAAGAATGCCCTTGTAAATGCCCCTGTCCTGGCAGCTCCCAATCCAACTAAACATTTTCTTGTTCACACAAACACTTCTATGTTTGGATGGGGGGCAGTGCTGAGACAAGTGGGGCCCGATGGCGGAGAACATCCTGTGGCTTACATTAGTCGGAAGCTGTTACCAAGAGAAGTAAGCTATGCCGCCATCAAGAAAGAATGCCTGGCCGTGGTGTGGGCCCTCAAAAAGTTGCAGCCGTATATCTATGGACAGCCCTTCTCCTTGCTCATGGATAACAACCTGTTGGTTTGGCTGAACCAGGTGGCAGGGGACAACGCAAGGCTGCTGCACTGGAGTTTGGCGCTGCAGCCATTTGACTTCACGATTCAGTACCACCCAGGGAAGCAGAATGGAAATGCAGACAGGTTGTCCAGACAAACTGAAGTAGAGAAATGATCCTTGAGCAACCCTAGACATCCCCAAGCCAATCCGGGAAGGATCAGACTGTGTATGCCGGCTTGTGGTCACGGGGGAGCAGTAGCGGAATGGGCTTCACCACAGTACCTTGATGTTGCTAAAGGCTGTCCACCCACCCTTTTGTTACTTTATTTCAGTTACCTTCCCTGTTGGTTACTTGTGGAAACAAGTAACAATATAATATTGGCTCTCGTTCATCTGGTTGTTCGGTAAGAATCCTGTTTCAGCTATTTTTCACCAAATGGTTCGACAAACTAACCAATTACCGAACAACCAGGCCACCCAGGAGAGGAGCGTGGCATCAATTGACCTCCTTAACTTGGTTCACACTATTTTAAAACGTAAAAAAGTAAAAAGAATCATACGAACGAGAGGAATTACGCAAACAAAGACACAAACCATTCTGTTATATATTTTCATGCATTTCAACCTCCCGAACGGAGACCGACCGCACAGCCAAAACCCATGGAACTATTCTCGGCTTACACCTTGTGTGCGGTTAGAAAAACTAAGACCTCCATAAAACTTTCGAACCTCTGAACCAATCTGGGTGATTTTTCAGTATGTTGCTCCCCCAGATTGGGGCTATCAGGGGATGTTATGGGAATTATGAATGTAGGATATGTTTTCGGGGTATTTCCAGAAAAGTATGAAAATTGAGATTTTTCTGTTTTGGGTTAATTGAGTTGATACAGTAATTAACCTTAATTATGCCCTGAGCAGAGGGGAGGTATTGTGTGTAATGTATGGGAGTATCTTATGACCTGACTATGTGTTTATTGGTTGTTGTATATTTTTAACGTTGCCCCACAAGGTCCACCTGGGTGGTAACCTTTGGGGAAAAACCTGCATAAAAGGTCAGCCTGGTCATTAAAGGTTCAGTTCTGCTCCTAATACTGAGTGTCGTCCAGTTATTGGGAAGGGTGATGGGATATTCGTGTATCATCTTGTACTTATGCCTGCTGTCTTGAAGTTTCCTGTTTGTTCCTGAGTAGCGGTTGGAGTAACCAGCGGAGAAGAAGCCCTGCTACCACTGCTCTCCGCTACAAGTATAGATTAGGGTATTGCAGTAGATGTGATCTACTAATTGGTCTAGATAAAAATTCTTGTTCTTGGGTAGAACATTGGCTTAAAGATAGAGTACAGAGAGTTGTCATTAATGATACATTTTCAAGCTGGACAAAACTAGTAAGTAGTGTCCCTCAGGGTTCTGATCACAGTACTGCTTCTATTTAACATATTTATAAATGATCTTGAAATAGGTTCTAAAAGCAATGTTTCAATGTTTGCAGGTGACACAAAACTCTGTAAAATAATACAATGTGAGCAGGATATTACTTTGCTGCAGATGGAGTTAGATAGATTGGGGACTGGGCACTCATATGGCAGTTGAAATTTAATGTCGAAAAATGCAAAGTTATGCATTTCAGAGTAAAGAATGCACATGCAACATACACCCTAAATTGCAGTGAATTAAATATAACAACACACGAGAGGTATTTGGGAATTGTTATAGACAACAAACTAGGCAATGATGTGCAATGTTAATCAGTAGTTGCTAAAGCCAGTATTAATAGTGGCATTAAATCTCGGGATGAAAATTTAATTTTTTTAAATCACTTTCTGGTAGAAAACCTTTCTAAGCAGCAGAATAAATTTCAAAATACACTGGGTGTTTCCCTGTATTGATGTAGTATATAGATTCACTTTGAAGTTTTAAATAAAAAAAAAATTGAAATTTATTTTTTTCCATGAATATTCCGAAACTTTGAAGTTTGTACAATTTCTCAACAATCCAGCACACATGAAAGAATGAATTATCACATAATTGCCCAAGGACATCCCAGTACTAGGAGCAATATCACACATAAAGTAATATATTCCTATTCATTAAAGATAATGCATGCTCTGTACTTATATATTAAAGAGAAACTGTCACTTTTCTGGAATCTACTCTACAGAACAAGACATTGAAAATTACCTATAATTTGTGTTAAGCTTTTTTTCATGAAATGCTCCATTTTCTTTCAAATTAATCTTAAAGGCATAATCCAGTTAAAGGAATACTCCAGGCACCCAGACTACTTCTGCCCATTGGAGTAGTCTGGGTGCCAACTCCCACTACTCTTAACCCTGCAAGTGTAATTATTGCAGTTTTTTATAAACTGCAGTAATTACCTTGCAGGGTTAACTCCACCTCTAGTGGCTGTCTACTAGACAGACACTAGAGGGCACTTCCTGGATTATAGCACAGAAAACCTGTGCTAGAGCGTCGCTGGAGGTCCTCACGCTGTGAATGCCTTTTCAATGCTTTCCTATAGAGAGCGCTAATGCACATGCACGGGAGAGCTAATGCGCATGCGCGGCTCCCCAGCCGGTGGGTGGGATCAGTCTCGGCCACCGGCGGACGCAATCACTAGGAGGAGCTGTGTCAAAGGGAGAAGCAGCGACTTCAGCAACCGGGGATTGGGGGGTGGGAGGGAGAGGGGACCTGCAGTGCCAGGAACACGTATTGTTTTCCTGGCACTGGAGTTTCCCTTTAAGGCAAAGCCCTACTGCAAATAAGAGGGGGAAATAGAAACATTTTGAGTTATTTACAAAATTCTGAATGGCCATATACCTAGTGGAGCAAATCCATCTGACTCCATATGGGGCCATTCAGACTGCAAAATTCAGACATTGTTAATGCTATTCAACAATGTCCAGAGTTTGAAATACAGGCCCCAAACAGGCCTAAGATTGGTCTGGATTACAGGTGGACCGAACGCTGATGGATGGCTGAACTCCTGACATGAATACTTCAAATCTCGTACTAGATTTAAAAAACAAAAAACAAATCTGAATTATTTGCCCACTGACAGAGTTAGCAGCAAGCTGTCAACTTGTTAAATAACCCTCAGAATCGCAAGGGTTAATATGCCAGCCGTCAACTTAAAAAAGTAAATTAATAAATAAAAAGACTGTAGAGTCATGTGAGCAGGATATTACTTTGCTACAGAGGGGTTAAAATAGATTGAGGACTAAACACTCATATGGCAGATGAAATTTAATGTAGAAAAATGCACATGCAACATTTCAGGGTAAAGAATGCACATGCAACACACACCCTAAATTGCAGTGAATTCGAGATAACAACACACGAGAGGTATTTGGGAATTGTTATAGACAACAAACTAGGCAACAATGTGCAATGTCAATCAGACTGCAAGTAATATGGAGGTCAACAGAACCTCCATATTACTATAAGGGCTTACAAGCAAACCAATACCCCCTTTAAAAATAAAACTAGGCCCCTTACCTACACCAATGGTTAAGTCCTCCCCCTTGAGCTGACCACTCAACACCAATGGGTGGGAGCTGGGGGGAGGGGGACAATAGGTTCCCCCCTTATATTATAATATCCCTCACCTGCTGACCATAGGTGGGGGCAGGAGGTGGACAGTGAGATGTCCATTCCCATTATGAATTTTTATGTCCCCCACCTATTGCCCATGGTTGCTACTTTTAAACATTAAGCATATGTCATGTGTGGGCTTAGGGAGATCTTAAACCCCCATTACAGTAATATGTGTACCTTATTAACCTCATCGTTTTTTGTTTTTGTTTGTTTGTTTAATTTATTTATTTGTTTTCTTGATTATGTGGCGGCTGGCCTTTAAATTCCAAAGGATTCGGATACAAAAGCAATGATTTGTACCTAGACACCTAATGCATCTGGATGATTAATATAGATATTCTCAGCCCAACTAAATTCAAGCTGTAATTGGCTTTGGTAAATATAATAATTACCATTGCCGTCGGAATTCAGTCATTTTCACTGGATATTGTCATCCGGAAAATTTCCACTCTTTAGTGAATAACCACAATTGTTTAATTTCTCTACTTATGTATGCTTACTCTATACTGACTGACAGGTGCAAAGGACACAACGTATGACAATGATGGATAGGGAGCTAAGCCTAAGATGTAGAAGCTCTGTTGCAGGTGTGGAAAGAGGTGTGGATTTCTATATTTATTATTGATATTTTATGTCAGAAATGCAAAGTTGTTAAATATATGCATAGGTTAAAATAATATTAAAGTCCTCTGAAATGACAGTTCATTAAAGTAAAATAATCCCTATAATGTTATACAAATACATCTTGCTTAAACAGCAACTTTGTAAATTTATCCACAGTAAAGAAATTAATAGAGAGATGCATTTTCTAACCGAGCCAATGTGCAAGTCTTTATAGCTCCATTTAGGTCATTTAAAACACTGGCTATGTAAGGTACATCTGGGATAAATAAACAGAAAATAATTTTGTCTAATTTGTTTTGCACTGGAGAGTGCTACTGATAGCCTGACAGATGTTTTGTAGTTACTCCCTTATGCTGTATCTTCAATAAAAAAAACCAAAAAAACTAATTATGGTAGTTTTAAAAAGTTTACATTTAGTAGACAAATAACATTTTAATATACCCTATGGAGTATTCAAGAGTGACAATGCTGTTTTCAAATTAAATATCTTGATTATAGATCTTATGGTTACAATTCGATAAAATAAAAATAAAAATTCTTACAACCTTTGCAATACAAGTAAATAAGATACATACCAATATTATCTTGTATAGATAAGTCTTCTAAATTACTTCACTGAAACAATTAACATTTCTAAATGTATTCACTTCAATATTGGAAGCAATAATCAAACTGGATCCCATTATTCAAAATGGGTGAAGTACATTTCAAATATAAGGTCATGTCCTTCCTCCTCAATCATCAGGCAAATGTAGCTAGAAGGGGGCACAGTCCTGTTTGTTATTTTCTTGCCTTTTAAAAGCATTGCAGTGTTATGAAACTTCTGTTAGAATATTACATTTCAGAAAGATTGAACGGCTGTTAAAATCCAATTCATACTATAAACCTGGGAAAAGCAATATAAACTAACTGCAATACAAGCACTAATGAGGCGGTGTCCAGAAGGTAAATGAATCATATGTTTTATGAACCCCTTCAGTGTCTCTGATGTCTGCACTGACACCATCAACTGCAAAACTCATTGAAAAATAAAACCATCTACTGCCCTTTGGCACCTGTATCATGTTCCCATCACAGCTTGATACATTCTGAGTAGTTTATTAGATATATTGTAATTAAGTCCTGTAGTTACCAGATGTGCTTCTAAATACAGAAACTGGATCAATTCTGAGAATTGCATCACAGTCAAAAAGCATGCTGTGAATTACTGACAGTATAACACAACATCCTCCCCCAAGGCATTAAACTACATAATTACTCCTGTATCAAAACAATGTATTGAAAAGTAGGCATATTCTGTCTCAGGATTTCAGATGTTCTGTTTTAAATTTCTTAAATTTCATATTGAGTTTAAAATTTAAGGAAATCTGTTTGTCTGTATGTTTGTCTTTTTGTAATAATGATGTCAAAGTCATAGCAGGCAAGTGTTTTCTTTAATTATCTTGTAAGTGTGTTCAACTTAAAAAATGGCATCAACTAGGTGCAGATATTTCTCTTGGAAAAATCCATCTCGTGGTTAGGAACAATATAGGACGAGGGGTGGGTGGAAGAACACTATGGGACAGGGGAGGGGGGTATAGAATACTATGAGACAGGGAAGGGGAGTGGGTGATAAGGAACACTATGGGAAAGGGGAGGGGAGTGGGTGTTAAGGAACACTATGGGACAGGGGGGAGAACACTATGGAAAAGGGGAGGGGGTGGGTGGTAAGGAACACTTATTTTTTTCTTGTTTTCCTACTCTAAAAACAAGGTGTGTCTTATGGCCAGGTGCATCTTATAGAGCGAAACATACAGTACTTTTAGAAGCAAAATCGGACCACCTCAGTGGACTCCTGCACGAGGGATTAATTTGTTACATTGTGTATAAAATAGCTACATATATTTACATTGATATGTTGTTGCAAGGATAAGTGAATTGGATCTCTAATACCACTGAGTATTTTCGCAGTAGGATTAGGTTAGGCCAAGGATTTCTGAAACCTTACAGGGTTATTCACATAAGTCCAAATGGTCCTGCACCAAATGGTGCAAAACCCTTCTGCTTCGTATGGGACCATTCGATCTACAAAAGCTTGCAAGTTGCAAACTACTGCTAGCCCGCCACAATTAAAAAGTTAACTAACTCACTAAATAAAGAAATAAAAATGGTTGAAAATTGTAAAATTTTGGAAAAAATAAATAAATAAATAAATATTAGGGCCCCAACCCATGGGTGGGGACCAGAGTGGGGTTATTAGGTCCTCACCTTTGATTATTATGATCAGGGTCCCCAGCCCACAGCATTCTGTCTGGATGAATGGGGTCTGAATTACAAAAATCAATACATTGTTTAAAGGACCACTATAGGCACCCAGACCACTTCAGCTCAATGAAGTGGTCTGGGTGCCAGGTCCATCTAGAGTTAACCCTGCCTGCTGTAAACATAGCAGTTTCAGAGAAACTGCTGTGTTTACATAAGGGTTAATCCAGCCTCTAGTGGCTGTCTCATTGACACAAAGCAGCCCCAGAGCATCAACAAGCCACCACCATGCTTAACTGTATGCAGAGTGTTCTTTTCAGAATATGATTTATTCTTCTTCCTCCAGACATACCGCTGAACCATTGGGCCGAAAAGTTCCAGTTTTGTTTCATTGCTTCACAGAAGAAAATTTTATGTTCTTATTTATTTGATATTGTGCATATTGGAACTAACTTTCCTTGTTCTTCTGAGTCATTAGTCGGTCATCTTGGAGTTCTGGCATGGAAACCTTCTGCGTTTAGTATGTGCCTTATTGTGCTCACTGAAGCCTCAGTGCCTGTTGCCACCAAGTCTTGCTGCAGATCTTTTGCAGTCACTCAAGGGTTTTTCACAACCTGCCTTCTCAGAAATCTTGTTGCAGCCATTGATAGCTTTCTTTATCTCATCTAGGTAGTGCAACTAATGTTCTTTCAACTTTGAACTTGCGAACTTTGCTTCCAACTAATGAAGACCTTGCTTAGTTGCATCGGGTGTGCTTGAGACAACACCTCTTTTGCATATTTGTGCTGTTGTGAGAGATTCCATTCAGGAGGTTGAATCATTTTGAGACTGGAGAAGTCATTATAAGTTGCATTTTCAGTTGAATAGGAGGAAGCCACTTGAAGCATTTGTTGTGTTGAGCTACTTCAATTGCTTTTGTTTGATTTGTTCATTGCAAACAGCTGAAAGTCTGTAAATTGTGACCTGATAATAAAAAATGATTTTCAATGGATTGAATGCTTTAGGAAAGTCTGTAAATTTTAACAATAAAACTGCATGAGTGCGGAAATGCTGAACGTCAGTGCTGCACAACATGAAGCACCTCTAGTGGCCATCTGAGTGACAACCACTGGAGGTGTCCCTAAGGAGCAATATAAACACTGCCTTTTCTCTAAAAAAGACGAAACATAAAATACTAAAATGTAAAAAATACTCACCAGAACAACTATATTAAACTGTAGTTGTTCAGGTGACCGTAGTAACTGTAAATGTCATCCTTGGTAATATAAAACTTTGGGCACTTTATATGCAAAGAAGGACCACATTAAATCTGTAAGAAGCATAAAATAGAAACACCTAACAAAAAAATAATTGAAGAGCACAAAGCAAACAAACAATGAGCACAACCTTAAAGTTTCAACTTCCTAAAACAACCGAGGGGAAGGGTCAACAAAAAAGGGGACAAAAAACTTGTAAGAAAAGGTACAGGAAAAAAAAAACATTTGTGAAGGGAGATAACTTTCCTTTTGTTACAGTGGTCCTTGAGACCCCTTTATTTTCTAACCCCTTAACTCTCCCACAGAGTATTACACTTTTGGCTAATAGGTGGATCTGAATATAACTTCATATAATCATATTTGTCACACTTTTGACAGAATTCAGACATTTTAAAGCTAATTTCTAAAATATGCCCAAAATGTATTCCCCTCCTGAAACCTTTTGTTCATTAATATGTTACAAAAATATTTCTTAGTGCATTTAATTTGAAAGATATGAGCCAGTAGATTTAATATGCATTATACTAAACATTAATTATTCATATATCAAAAGCTGAAATCAAGAGAAAATTTAGAAAGAAGCAAACATCGAGTGAGAATTATCACCCTGTGCCATCTCCATTGCACCTTGCTAAGTGGGAACAGCTTAGCTCGCAAACTGAGAATACCAGTTGAATAACATATTTGCATAGAATAATATTCCCCGGATGCTCTGCTATGTCTGTCTGAATGCTTTCCATATATTAATATTACACAGCAAGTTGACATCTGCCACCACAGTTAGAGCAGAATATCGAAGGCCTGTTTATTGTGGTTTTTGTCTTTTTGCAGTGAAATCACCCTCTGGATAATTTTGCAAATTGTCTGCGCCTGATTATTTTGTTCCTCCAAGGCTACTTGCAGTAGCATATGGTAATCCACTGAGCCTGCAGAGTTTTCTGTTCCATTTCTAACAGAGAACATGTAGTTTTGTCTCTTGATGATTTCCAGCAGGTGGGATTTTCTCCTCTCCGGCAGCACACATAATGATAAAAACACCAATTTATGCATAATACATATTATATGCATATTACATAAAATAGCACATAATGCTAAAAACAGGGTTAATAAAACCACAGTAGAACTACAAATTGGACTACAAAGCTGTCGTAGCAAATCTCTGCAGTTATAGGACAAAAGCGAACAAACTGTAAGTGCACCGGTTTGCTATTTCATTCTATCAATAGCTATATGTCAAGATTATTCATATACCAGCCCTCCAGTTGTAGAAATACTACAGCTCCCATGATACCCCATAAACAGCAGATAATTCTGTGTGTGTAATTATTGCAGACACTGTTATGCATACATACATACTGAATATTATCATACATCTTAATACCATAACGTTCGGTGATACTTATAGTCGCTTGCAGCCTTGGACAATACTGTGGGTTGTCTTATTGTGATGCTTTATAATATTTCATACATGTTGGATTTTGCTGGAATCTTTACATACATATACACCTCACTTTACTGTGCGTTATATTACTTTGGCGCTCTGTCATACACTCCTGCTTATTGCACATTACTGTGAATTTGATAAAGGATGGCGAAAAGCTAGCCTTAGCACTGTAGTTGTTTATGGACTACTTGCCGCTTGATACTCAGCCAGGCTCTTATTTAAGTGGCAGATTATTGGGGTAATTCACTAAAGTCCACATGGCCCCATACCATTTTAGACAAAACCATCCGACTGATTAAATGAAGTTGTAATCAAAATTATTCAACCCCTATTTTCCTATTTTCAATTCTGATGATCTCATCAAAGGAGGTGGATTGTTGATGGGACCAGTGCTGGCGGACCTGCGTGCCACTGGAATAAAGGTGACTTTTCTACTTATTTAAGGGGAGCAAAGGGGACTATTCTATGTGTTTTCATCATGTATTATGGCATATTTACTATTGCAAATTAAGTAGTGACTGTGGAGTAGTACAAACAGTTGGGGTCGGAATGTTATAAGAAACTGGCTTCCAAGGAGACCCATTATTAGATTTGGAAAATTGGTATTGGAGGAATCATGACTTGGGTGAAAAACCGAACTCCAAACAGAAATGTGAACTAATCCTGAAGCAACCAAAAGGACCAGTGGCAGTTTGCTACGGGATTAGTGGTTCAATATTTGCCAGCTAGTGACATTTGCAGCCAGCAGGCATATAATTAAAAACTTTCTGTGGTCACTGTGACCTCCACATTAGCACAAGAGATGTTTCTCCATGCCCCTACTTGCCATGTCGCAAGTAAGGGCCAGTGGCTACTCACCGTAATAAAAGTTAGTGACAGGGCAGCTATTACTACCCAGATGCTAGTAAAGTTGTTAGTAAAGTATCTCCCTATGCCTTAACCTGTGAGCTGCCATCAGGGGGGTCGTAGGTGTATGGGGGCCCAGGAAAGGTTGTAGAGGAACTGTCACATCCAGTACTCTTTTTACAATTCTTGTTTAGTTTTTCTTGTTTTTTTGGTTTTCTATTCTATGTCTGGTTTTCTTTATGCTGGGTTTTTCTGGGTTCATTCCTGTAATCCGTCCCTGGAATTCCCAGTGTCCAGGTTTCCTTTAAATGTTTGTTTTATGTTGCCACACCCGTTTGTTTTCCAATTTTATTTTGTTTCAGTCTGGACCTGCAGCAGTGTTTCAAGTCTCTGCCCTTTCTTGCAGGTAAGTGCTATTGTGGTTTAGTATGGTTCTTTTAGCGAACATTAGGCAGTGTAGGACCTGCCGAATATGGGGTACATTGGTGTTGTGGCAGGCTTATGCAATGTATGATCATATAATGTAACTAAATCCCCATACTTTTCATATATAGTGCTTAGTTATGTTTCCTCTTGTTTTGCCTATTATATCTTGTCTTGTTTTATTTTGTAATCCCAGTTCATGTACAGTCCTGTCCTGCCCTGTTCTTGTTTTCCTCATGTCTTGTGTACATGTTCTGGGTTCTGCTTTCTGTCCTGCTCTGGTTCTGGGTTCAATTAGTTCTGTCTTGTTTTCATGTTTGGTGACTATCCTAGCCTTGCCTTGTTTCTAGTACTGGATACATGTCTGCAGCCGAGCCCCCCTATCCAGTTCCTGGGAGGTCTGCTTACTTCCAAGCTCCTAGTTCCTGTAGCTGCATCAGGATTCTGGTATGTGGCCGCGCAAACGCTGGTGCTCAACACCAGGGGGTGTGTGGTTATCCTGCACCAGACCCTAGTAATCCACTTCCATGCTGAAGTCTCCCACTTCTCATCAGGCATACTGGGTCCCGGTCCTCGCACCGCCGCCCGGACAGTGTCTGGGTTCCGGGCACCGGACCGCCACCCTGACAGGAACACCCCTAGAGGGCCTTCTTTCCATTATAACTAGGTGCAAAAAGCAGCTCCTCGCACAGTCACAGATTTGGAAGGAGGGAGAGGCACCAGCATAGCTGCCCAGTCCCTGTATCTGTGAAGGAGCTGGTCTTACCACATAGACCTGCTCTTTCACAATGCAGGGTAGCAAACAGGAATATCCTAAGGGAGGGAGAAGGAAATTATGTTTTAAACCCCTCACCTCCCTCAGTAATGCTTCCTCAAACATCACAAAGAATGGGAGCTGCAGGGTTCAGGAGGAAACACACAGTATACTAACTAGTGATGTAAGCTAGATTGCGTAATTTACACATTTTTTTGAGGGTAGGTACAGTGTTTGTCTGTTGTGATCTTCTCAATCAACATTTTTCTTTACTTTGTGCTGAAGAGATATTGTTTACATTTTTACATAAATATTGGAGCATATCTTTTTTTTTTTTTGCTGTGTGGTATTTATATTTGGTTTATATTTTGGATTTCTCCATGATACTTACACCCTGTACTTGCTCATGAGTTCCACTCTAGCTTTGGTAGGTATACATTTATATTGTGTGTGTGAATGTGCTCTGCAGTAGTTGTGCTTGGAGAGTTCTTTTAAAGTCTACAAGCAAGTTTTTTACACTAACCTACCACCATGACTTTTAGCCTATAATTGCCGCACAAAGTTTGGTGGGCTAATGTAGAAGGTGAGATGGCTCAAAGCACAGTGTTTGTCAAATCACTTAAAAATGTTACATTGTTTTATTAAATGTTGGTACTGCAACCACAGACTATTATTACCATAACCACTACAAAGAGATCCCCTTTAAAAACTTTAAAAACACACTAATAAAATAATAAACTTGATTAGTCTATTTTGATTTTGTTTATGTTAAAAGCTATTGAATATTAATAAATTATTGTGGGTAATTTATACATACATAGACAAATTAGGTGCCATTTCCTTTGTATAATAGAAATATAACATTTTAAAGTTGGCTGTAAAATTGTTACAGCCAATATACCATTTAAAAATGTGTGCAGACCAGGGGTTCCCAATTAATGTTTCCTGTGGAACCCTTTGACATAGTGTATCAACATCGTGGAACTCCCTCCCCTCCTGTGTGTCAATGTGTATCTGTTTGTGAATGTGTGTATGTTTCTGACATGCAGATACACACACACACACGCTGGCACATAGTGCCACACAGATACACACACTGACACACAGATACACATACCTTGACATAGTGTGTATCTACAGTGCCTAGTAAAAGTATTCATCCCCCTTGACTTTTTACCTATTTTGTTACATAACAGCCTTAAGTTCAATGTTTTGTTAATCTGAATTTTATGTGATGGATCAGAACACAATAGTCTAAATTGGTGAAGTGAAATTAGAAAAATACATACATAAAACTATTTTTTAGAAATAGAAAACAGAAAATTGGTATGTGCGTATGTATTCACCCCCTTTGTTATGAAGCCCATAACAAGCTCTGGTGCAACCAGTTACCTTCAGAAGTCACATAATTAGTGAATTGATGTCCACCTGCGTGCAATCTGTCACATGAGCTGTAATTACATATACACACCTTTTTTGAAAGGCCCCAGAGGCTGCAACACCTAAGCAAGAGGCACCATTAACCAAACACTGCCATGAAGACCAAAGAACTCTCCAAACAAGTAAGGGACAATGTTGTTGAGAAGTACAGGTCAGGGTTAGATTATAAAAAAATATCCAAATCTTTGATGATCCCCAGGAGCACCATCAAATCTATCATATACAAATGGAAAGAACATGGCACAACAGCAAACCTGCCAAGAGGCGGCCACCCACCAAAACTCAGACTGGGCAAGGAGGGAATTATTTAGAGAGGCAGCACAGAGACCTAAGGTAACCCTGGAGGAGCTGCAGAGTTCCACAGCAGAGACTGGAGTGTCTGTACATCGGACAACAATAAGCCGTACGCTCCATAGAGTTGGGCTTTATGGCAGAGTGGCCAGAAGAAAGCCATTACTTTCAGCAAAAAACAAAATGGCACGTTTTGAGTTTGTGAAAAGACATGTGGGAGATTTCCAAATTGTATGGAGGAAGGTGCTCTGGTCTGATGAGACTAACATTTAACTTTTCGGCCATCAAAGAAAACGCTATGTCTGGTTCAAACCCAACACATCACATCACCCAAAGAACACCATCCCCACAGTGAAACGTGGTGGTGGCAGCATCATGCTGTGGGGATGTTTTTCAGAAGCCGGACTGCACATACACATAGGCACATACAAACACACTGATATAAACTGACACACACACACATTCAGATACACACAGTGACACATACACAAACCTTGACACATAGATACACTGACACACTCAGACACACATACTCTTTGACAGACACACATACATTCTCACTGACAAACACACAATCTCTTTTACACACGCACATACAAACACATATACACTCTCACTGACAAGCACACACATTCTCACAGACAAACACATATGTGACAGTTCTCACTGTCCCTGGATTTTAAAGTTTTTATTCCCTTCGCCAGTTTGTTTGGGGAAACATGTTTATTCCCTATATTAACATTGCCTTGTTCGAACAATGAATAAACTACCGAATGACCGACCACCCAGACGCAGAGTGTGCCGCTTGTTGACCCTATTGACCTTTACTAACACCTCCGTAACTGCAAACACCTTAACGTTCTAAGCGGTCGGCTGGGTGGTCGTTGTTCGTATGTGCTAACATGTGGCGGTGGCCATCTTGAGATACGAACACGGCCAGTGGAGTTTGGTCGTAGAGTGTATAGAACTAAAATCGGACACTCGACGGCACGAACACGGCTGAGACTTTCAGCCCTACTTATGTTCGACAATATTCTTACAAACATAAAGGCGAGCGGTGCAAACATTCCCCGAACCACAGAGACTATGGGAACGTACGCACTAACTGATATTCATATGTATGTGATGTATTTTGGTACTCCCAAAAGAGACCAACCACACAGCCTCAATTCATGGAACTATTTTGGACAGGCGCCTCGTGTGCGCTCGGTCTAAACTGTACCCTGGTGTCGTTTCGGCTATATTCATTCAATCTGAGTGATTTCGAGATATGTTGGGCGCTCAGATCCAGGCTATCCGGGGATATAGAACTTGAAGGGGCACCTCATTGTTAAGTATATATTTTGGGGTATTTTTATTATGCATGTCCTGGACTCAAGAGGTAATGCAATTATGTGTGTGCTTATGTTGCTATCTCCACTCAGGTCCAGTGGGGAATGCCGCTGGAATATCTCACCAGAAACCCCTTGCATAAAAGGCCAGCTGTGGCTCCCATTAAAATCAGTTCACTTCACCCTCAACACGCAGCCTCGTGATTGTAGGGAACAGCTATACAAGCTATACCAACTATACCTGCTAGACTCTCTGGAGTAGGAGACGTCCACTGGAAGCTGGATCCTGGGCTTGGGTCGAGGGTGGGTGGAGGACAGCGAGACCCCAGACAAGCTGCTGCGGCTAAGAGGCTATGGTGCTTATGGTGTCCAGTGCAGTGCTTATAGTACTGCAGGCTACTAGGAAGCAGCAATTGGCGGAGGCACCCAGTCCAGGCGGGGGGGCCAGGCGGTCCGTCACAACATACACACTCTCACACTCACTGACAAACACACATATACTCTTTGACAGACACACAAACACATACAAACTCCCTAACAGACACACATACAATTTTTATTTTATTTTACTCCACCCAGCTCCCTTACCTTTTGGAATGCTGGCATGGAGTCTGTCCATGTGGTCAGTGGGGCTGCTGGGCTGAGGGTGCGGTCCATGGGATCCAGTGGTGCTGCTGGGCAGCTGGTGTGTGGTCCTTGGGGTCCAGTGGGGATGCTGAGCAGCTGGCATGCAGGCGACTATGGAGCAGTGATTTCTCTGCTCAGCTTTCTTGCGCGCCTCTTAGTGATGTCTGGTACCACTGCTGTGCGCGGGAGCTGAGCAGGGAGATCACTCCCTCCATTTTGTTTTTATAAATATTGGTGGAACCCCAATTGTGTTCTCGCTGAACACCAATTGGGAAACGCTGGTGTAGACCATTCCTCCCTACCATCTTTAAATGTAAAATGTTGAAACTCAGTCATTCTGCTTCACGGCATCTACACTTCTCTGGAGGCAGTAGAACAGAGAAAGCTGATAGATGTACCCCTGGTGTCTATATTTTATTTCCATGGTAAAACATGAATTCGGTGGTTTGGGGCCTGTGACATGTTTTGCAGAGTGCAGATTATTGGATAAAATTATTACATGCATTTAGATTAGCAAACATTTATCTTTATTCTTTTCTTTCACTGAGTTCACTGAATTTCAATGTTTTTTTTTTTTAGTATTTTTAGATTTGCTTTTGTGTTTAAAAGCAGTCTTTTACACCTAGTCAAAACCAATGCAATAAAGTTAATGGCTAATGACATCTGTAAAAGATTTATTATTTGGGCACATGAGTTATTACCTAAACTGTACCATGAACATTTGTGTGTAGTAAGTATTGTAACATAGGGATCATGGAATAGCTTTTAATCAGCAATTGGGAAAACAAAGTGGCAATCCACATTAGCCATTTAAAAACGACAATCACTGAGAATTTGTTATAGTGAAAATGACATTCTTACATCTGAAACATTATGGGAAAACAGAACTTTCTGCCTCATTTATAGCCAGGGCCAGACCGGGAATGAAAAGCACACCTGTAAAAAATTTTTTATACCAGCCCCATAATGCATCACGCTAGTATAGTGTGCAGATATGGAAGTGGGAAAAAAACAACGATCACTCACAGGGCTTCAAAATAAACAAAAGAGCTGATTTATTGTAAGCAGACGTGCATTTGCATATAATTTCAATCAATTTTCTTGATATATTACGGAAAGTTTGGTCATTTGGACTGAAATTGTGAATGTATGCTATTGCACAGAAG
>OW240918.1:109930953-109949486 GCA_933207985.1 Pelobates cultripes
TTGGTGGCACTGACTGGGAAATGGGCACTGTGAGCCTGACACAGAAGCTGTCCAGTAGGTGGGAGGGTCTGCTAGGGAGGGTGTGCTGCTAATTGGCTGGAATGTGTCTGCTGACTGTGAGGTACAGGGTCAAAGTTTACTCAATGATGACGAATAGGGGGCGGGTCGAACCGCGCATATGTTCGCCCGCCGTGGCGAACGCGAACATGCTATGTTCGCCGGGAACCGTTCGCCAGCGAACCGTTCGGTACATCACTACCTGTGACATGTTTTGCAGAGTGCAGATTATTGGATAAAATTATTACATGCATTTAGATTAGCAAACATTTATCTTTATTCTTTTCTTTCACTGAGTTCACTGAATTTCAATATTTTTTTTTTTAGTATTTTTAGATTTGCTTTTGTGTTTAAAAGCAGTCTTTTACACCTAGTCAAAACCAATGCAATAAAGTTAATGGCTAATGACATCTGTAAAAGATTTATTATTTGGGCACATGAGTTATTACCTAAACTGTACCATGAACATTTGTGTGTAGTAAGTATTGTAACATAGGGATCATGGAATAGCTTTTAATCAGCAATTGGGAAAACAAAGTGGCAATCCACATTAGCCATTTAAAAACGACAATCACTGAGAATTTGTTATAGTGAAAATGACATTCTTACATCTGAAACATTATGGGAAAACAGAACTTTCTGCCTCATTTATAGCCAGGGCCAGACCGGGAATGAAAAGCACACCTGGAAAAATTTTTTTATAACAGCCCCATAATGCATCACGCTAGTATAGTGTGCAGATATGGAAGTGGGAAAAAAAACAACGATCACTCAAACATGAAAGAAAGCACTCACAGGGCTTCAAAATAAACAAAAGAGCTGATTTATTGTAAGCAGACGTGCATTTGCATATAATTTCAATCAATTTTCTTGATATATTACGGAAAGTTTGGTCATTTGGACTGAAATTGTGAATGTATGCTATTGCACAGAAGTAAAAAAAATGTTATCTTGTTTTTTTTTGTTTTTTTTTTAAAGTAATAGGAGTGTACTCTTCACTTTGGCTTATAACTGGATAAATTTCAGTCAATGCCAATTCAATTCCCATAGGAAAGCTTCACCGCACCAATCAGCATCTCCTCATAGAGATGCATTGCATCAATGCATCTCTATAGGGAGCTATCAGCGCCTCCATGCAAAATGTACAGCACTGGACTAGAAAGTATCTCTAGTGGCCGTCTGAGTGACTGTCACTAGAGATGTGCCTAGGCAGCAATGTAGACACTGCATTTTCTCTGAAAAGGTAGCATTTACAGTGCTCAGCCTACAGGGACAGGCTATAGACACCAGAACCACAAATTTAAACTGTAGTAGGTCTGGTGACTCTAGTGTCCGTTTAATATGACGTCTTTCTCTCACCGGTCAACTCTGAGTTACAGGGAGAGAAGGAGACACAAGTGAAGATGCATTTTGTTTGTGTCTTTCTCCCCCAAGGCCCTTTCATGTGTCTCTTAGCCCCAGCCCCACTGTCTTTCTCCCTTTCCCCAGCCCTTATGTGAGTCTCTTTCCCAGGCCCCAGCACCTCTGTTTATCTTTCCCCACAGCACCCTGTGTGTCTCATTCTCCTCTTTCCCAGCCCCTTTATGTGTGTCTTGTTTGTCTTCCTCAGCTCCTCTGTGTGTCTTCTGTTCCCCTTTCCCAACCCCTCTGTCTCTCTCTTCCCACACACCTCCGTGTGTTCCTCCCCCAGCCCCTCCATGTGTCTTATTACCCCACAGCCCTCCATCTGTCTCATTCCACTCTCTCCAGTCTTCCATGTCTCAGTAGCCCCCACATGTGTCCCATTAGCCCCAGCCCTCCATGTGTCCTATTAGCGCTCTCTCCATCCATATGGCCTCCCTAAGCCATCCATGTGTCTCACTAGCGATCCCTCCCAGCCCTCCATGAGTCCCTATCACCCCTCCCAGCACTGTATGTGTCTCATTAGTCCTCCCATGTGTCTCAGTAGCACCCCATGTGTCCCATGAGGCCCCATGTGTGTCCCATTAACCCTCCAGCCCTCCATGTGTCCTACTAGCCCCCCGCCCAGCCCTCCATGTGTCCCAATAGTATGCCGGCCCACTGGGAAATTTCCCGGTATCCTGGTGGGCCAGTCCGGCCCTGTTTATAGCATACCTGTGTACTGATTATGTAGGAATGGATATGACTTTAAATTGGTTATTGGGTGATAAGGCTTTTCATTATTTTAGAAATTTTAAAGTTATTATTCAAGGACTATCTTGTCTCACTAACATACCATTTAAAAAAAATTGTGTGTTTTTTGTAAATCATATTTTATTAAATAACATGATAGTGTGAGGAACACAAACATATTCCTCACCCTATATTGTTAAAACCACCATCTAGCCCTCCTGGCCTCCTCTTGCCCCACCAAATATAGCAACATCTTACTTTTTTCCAGTCTGCTGCTGCTGACTCTGCCCCTGATCTGCTTGCTTGGCTAACATCATCAGAAGTGGTGTTCTGAACCAATAACAATGCTTTCACATGGGAAAGCATTGGATTGGCTGAGCTTGTCGAGGAGGCAGATCAGGGGCAGAGCCAGCACAAGTCAAAAACAGACCTGGCCAATAAGCATCTCCTCATAGTGATGCATTGAATCTGCATCTCTATGAGGAAAGTTCAGTGTCTCCATGAAGAGGGTGGAGATACTTAATGGGAGTGCTGCACCTCTAGTAGCCATCTGATAAATGGCTAGTGGAGGTATCCCTATGCTGTAATGTGAACACTGCATTTTCTCTGAAAATACAGTGTTTGCTGCAAAAAGTCTGAAGGGAACTATTATACTCATCAGAACAAATACTTTAGCTGTTCTGGTGACTATAGTGTCTCTTTGCGTTTTTCATATAAAACATATATTTCTTGCACAGGCACATTTATACCACATTCAATGTTGGCACATTGCCTTTTACAGAGAACGTTCCCCGAACATAGGTTAGATGGATTCCTGCTCTGGTGCGTTTTTCTATGTCCATGTTGTCTATGTCCAGCTTAAATGTCCATATCTCCCATGTTAGAGAGCTGGTCTATGCTTTAAAATGACTATTCACCAGGTTACACTTTATGTTTAAAAATTATAATGTTTTTCTTTTTTCAAGGAGATTCCTTTTCTCTAATTTTGTTTGTAATAATTGTTCTATTCCATTTTCCTGGAATCTAAAGAAATTATGTTGTACTTGGAAATTATTTTCATCTCCAACTGGTTTTCACTTCACCTAAAAGGAAAAAGATAATTTTATTACTTTTGCATGATATAAATAACTGTTTAGTTAACAATCCATTGTAAGTCTAGGACATATAAGGATAAAGCAGCAAACAAGGTGTGTGGTAATAGAATCAAGGGAACAGGTGGTAGGGTGGGTGGACCAAAGCAGAGCAGAAACCACTTCTGGAGTAATGAGTGCAAGCAGAGGATAGAGTGGGGTTGGTGGAACTAAGTATTGGTAGGGGTAGGAGAGGGATTAGAGATCTCAGAATCTGATCATGGAAATTTTTTCAGTGAAGTGAGTTGCAAAGTTTGTAGGAGGAGCAGCAGAAATAGGATGAAGTAGATAGTTAAAAGTGTGAAAGATGTATTTGTGTTATGAGGGTTTTAAAGTGCATTGCTTTTGCAGACGAAAGAGCCAAACTGTACGAGTGTAGCATAATTTTATAGTGGAGGAAGTCAGATGCAGAATGATACTTTCTCTAGCAGCGTTCATCAATTCTGGAGCATTTTTGAATTGTTGATTGGGATATTAAAGTCCCAAGGATAAGAGAATGAGTGCTGGAGGAGGAGAGGAAGGTAGTGAGGAAAAAATGTGCTCAATGAATAGGCCAGGATGACCAGTGGGAGATAAATTATGGCAATTCTTAAAGGAGTGGGTTTAAATAGGCAGACAGTGTGAACTTCAAAAGAAGGAAAAAAAATAAGGCTGGGGCAGGTAAGATTAGTTGAAAGGTAAATTGGGGAGAAAGAAGGATGTCTGCACTTCCGTCTTTACAGTTGTCAAGTCTGGGAGTGTAGGAGAATTGTAGGCCATCGAAACATAAAGAAGCATTAGTAGTGACAACAACGTGTGTGCTAGTATTGTAAGAGATTTTAAAATGAACATGTATAGTTGTAGATTTTAGTTTGCTGCAGACAGAGCAGGCATTACAGAGTGCACACTAAACATTGGTAGATGATGAGTAATGAAAGAATACAGGGATGAGGTTGATATGTTTTCTGGTTAGGTTAATGTGAGTAGAGGAGGCAAAAGGTCCTGGTTTGGCAGACATATCACCAGCTGCTAGAAGCAGGAAGAGAGACAATGACAAGAGGCGAGAGCTAGTTTTGCATGGATAGGATCTAGGATGAGATCATTTAAGAGAGAAAAGAGAGAAATGAGTGCAGAGAGTGAGATAAGAGAAGATGGAGTGTAGCAGAGAGGGGGAAAAGGAGAGGATGTTGAGTGATTTCGTTAAGTGGGGTACAGGAGCAATTTTGATATTATAGAAAATAGAGAAAAGAAGAGGAGTTGAAGACAGAGCATTGCTCAGATGAGCATGCAAAGTTTCAGAAAGGCTTGGAGATGCATGCATGAATGGTGAAGGGAATATGTTAGAAGAGAGGGAGAGGCAAAGCTAGTGAAGGAGAAAAAACCCAAGAGTGGCTAGGAGAGGAGATGCAGTGGTGTACGATGTTGGGAAAATAAAGCATACAGCATATAAAAGTAGGAGTAATGAGGGTTAGAATGGAATGCAAGGGTACAAGATATGCAGAGATTTGCCAATTATTGTTTGCAGCTGTCGTTTCTGCAGAGCTAAGGTTGTATGCAGAATTATATCTATAAAAGAGGAGATATGTTAGGGGTAAATGGGTGAGAGGCAGGGTGGGAGGGCATCTGAGTTCTGTTCACTTCTGAGGACAGATAACTTAACAGTCAGATAGGCCTGCAACAAACCTATGGAATAAAGATATGCATCTATGCACAGATAAGGTGATGGCTAGTCAGGCAAAACAAACATTTGGGTGGATATAACAGATAAATAGCTAATGATAAAAATACATTAAAAAGTACCAAAAGCAAGCAATAAGTCTCTAGAGATCAATAATCTTCAAGTGTTCATGTGATGTCTTGGGTCAAATCATCAGCAGCATATGAGAAAAGAACAAAAACAGAGGGGACCAATGGTGCAATATAGTTGATACAGACAACACTGAGGTTAAAAAGTGCCAACTCACATTTAAAAGAGCTATAACCAGCTCCAGGTAAAACAGCATACAGTTGTATTCAGACTCCCCACTTGTAGGATATCCCTTTGGTAGTTGCAGTGAAGGTCATGTGTAATAACAGAAGAGAAGGCCCATAGTGCTCTCTATATGTGTAAGTACAGGAGGTAATAAAAAATATACTTTTTTTATATACTATTTTAAGAGCAGACAGACCGCTCTATGTGCCAGGTGTGGGTGGAACAATCCCCAATTAGGATTCTTTAAATGATGGCTCTGGTGTTTCAGATGGTAGGAGATGCCAGGTATAAATAAAAGTTCATAGACTGACCCAAAAGTACAGGCAGTCAAAATAAATTACTTTTATTTAACAGAATATAAAAACACAACGCGTTTTTTGCCCTATCGAGGTTTTATCAAGTGCAATAGAACAGACACCTGGCAACATCACTTACATAGGTTTCTAAATGACAGAAATTCAAATTTTGGCTCCAAAATGACGTCATTGTCATGTGACCACGATCACATGACTAGGTTTACTATAATGCATATAGGTAGTTAATGCAATATTGTGAAAAGTGCTGTTTTTTTATTTTAAAAAAAGTTAAGAACCTTTGGGCAATGGATTATGAAATATAAATAGTGTAAACTTGTAAAATTTATAAAAATAGAAGATTTGGTAGGTATGCTGCGAGATCGCGACAGCCACAAGTAGCTGGATGTGTATTTAACTACTTATGGTGTGTGGAGGGTTAGAAGACTGTAGTAGCTATATTATAAAGCGGAGTAATTTTAAATGCGGTCGCGAAAATACCGTGGTAACCGCAATGAGCAAGGGGTTATTTGAAATGTAGTTTACTCGGATGGGAAGATGTGGCCATCTTTAATAAAGGCTATTATGGGCAATTATTATATGAGAGATATTGGACGAAGTTGTCTACAATAAAATAGCGATAGTAAGCTGATATAAAGGAAAACTATAATTAAAGTGTATAATGTCAATATTAGTTGAAACAATGTGATTCATAGTTTAAGTAAGAGGTAAAAACTAAGAGGTAAAAAATGTTAGCATGCCAATCTTTTACTCAAGGATATAGAAACATAAAAAGATAGAATGTGACGGCAGATAAGAACCATTCGACCCATCTAGTCTGCCCAGTTTTCTAAATACTTTTATTAGTCCCTGACCTTATCTTATAGTTAGAATAGCCTTATGCCAATCCCACGCATGCTTAAACTTCTTCACTGTGTTAACCTCTACCACTTCAGCTGAAAGGCTATTCTATGTATCCACTACCCTCTGATATTTATATTTCCTGATATTATTGTTAAACCTTTGCCCCTCTAATTTAAGACTATGTTCTTTTGTTGTGGTAGTTTTTCTTCTTTTAAATGTCGTCCCCTCCTTTACTGTGTTGATTCCCTTTATGTATTTAAATGTTTCTATCATATCCCCCCGTCTAATTTTTCCTTGTAAATTTTATCCTGCAATCCTGCAGTGTTCTGTACAATGGCATGAGCACTTCCCTCTTTATACTGCTAATATCTCTCCCTATACAACCAAGCATTCTGCTAGCATTTCCTGCTGCTCTATTACATTGTCTGCCTACCTTTAAGTCATCTGAAATAATTACCCCTACATCCAT
Organism: Pelobates cultripes; assembly: GCA_933207985.1. Classification (NCBI taxonomy): domain Eukaryota; kingdom Metazoa; phylum Chordata; class Amphibia; order Anura; family Pelobatidae; genus Pelobates; species Pelobates cultripes. The sequence goes on from OW240918.1 coordinate 109,937,851, forward strand.
TTCCTCAGATGTTGAGGTAAGGACTCTATCAAATATTCTGTACTCTGTCCTTGGGTTTTTATGTCCAAGATGCATGATCTTGCACTTATCCACATTAAATGTCAGCTGCCACAACTCTGACCATTTTTCTAGTTTACCTAAATCTTTTGCCACTTGGCTTATGCCTCCTGGAACATCAACCCTGTTCCATATCTTAATATCGTCAGCAAAAAGACATACCTTACCATCAAGACCTTCTGCAATATCACTAATAAAAATATTAAAGATAATGGGTCCAAGTACAGATCCCTGAGGTACACCATGCTTCGAATATACTCCATTGACTACAACCCTCTGTTGCCTGTCATTTAGCCACTGCCTTACCCATTCAACAATATTGGAATCCAAACTTAAAGATCACAGTTTATTGATAAGCCTTCTAGGTGCAATAGTGTCAAAAGCCTTACTGAAATCTAGGTAAACAATGTCTATTGCACCACCCTGATCTATTATTTTATTTAATTATAATTTAAATAATGTAGGCACACTCAATATGAAATAAAAGCAAGCTCCCAAGTGGAGCTCTATGAAAATACAATATCAGGTGCTCACTCACATAAGGCTTTATCCTCAAAAGCCCAAATACATATAAATAACAATGGAGTAAGGAGCACAACCATCAATAGTAATAAAACAATCTTTATTAAGTGGGTATACTGTATAAAAATATCACATAACATAAAGATCCAAAATATAGGATCATATCACGCTATACAGCAATGATCAGAAAAATTCTGAATATATATGTATGTACGCCAAAAGCGTCTTATATGAATAACAGTCTCAATATATAAAAAAAATAGAAAAATGAAATAACAGTCTAATCCAACCCCACAAACATAGACATAAATACACAAAAATATATATAACAATAAGCATACCAGACCTAATGAGAAGCAGGGACAGAGTCAGTCACAAAAACGCCTTTATCAAGGGAGCAGAATTTTTCTGATCATTGCTGTACTGAGTGATATGATCCTATATTTTGGATCTTTATGTTATGTGATATTTTTATAGAGTATACCCACTTAATAAAGATTGTTTTATTAATATTGATGGTTGTGCTCCTTACTCCATTGCTATTATTTTATTTACCCAATCAAAAAAATCAATAAGATTAGTTTGGCATGGTCTCCCTGAAGTAAACCCATGTTGTCTCTGATCTTGAAATCCATGTGATTTAAGATGTTCAACAATCCTATCCTTTAACATGATTTCCATTACTTTCCCCCAATACTGAAGAAAGGCTTACTGGCCTATAGTTGCCCGACTCCTCCCTACTACCTTTCTTGTGAATGGACTTCCAATCTTCTGGGACTACTCCTGTTAACAATGATTGGTTAAATAAATCTGTTGATGGTTTTGCTAGTACACCACTAAGCTCTTTTATTAACTTTGGGTGTATTCCATCAGGTCCCATTGACTTATTTGTCTTTACTTTTGACAATTGTAATAGAACCTCTTCCTCTGTAAACTCACATGTAACAAATGAAAATATTACATTTTCCTTTTTCCTAACTGAGGCCCCTTTCCTTCATTTTCATCTGTAAATACTGAACAAAAATATTAATTGAGGCAGTCAGCTAGACCTTTATCCTCTTCTTCATACCTTCCTTTGTTTGTTTTTAATCTAACTAATCCTTGTTTTACTTTCCTTTTCTCATTTCTGTATCTAAAAAATGTTTTCTACCCTTTTTTTTTTTTACTGACTGTGCTATTTTCTTTTCTGTGTGTGATTTGGAAGCTCTTATAACTTGCTCGGGCTCCTTCTTCCTAATCTTATAGATCATTCTGTCTTCCTCGCAGTTTTATTTTATAATTACTAAATGCTATTTTTTTTTTTTTACTATTTTGGCCACATCTGCAGAGTACCACAGGGGTTTCTTAAATTTTTTGCTTTTACTGACAAACCTAATGCAATTTTCTGTTATATGGACTTATTCTACATTAAGGGTAGTAACTTTTTTTATTTTTTATTTTTATAAATTCTTTATTTTTTGTGCTCAGTTGTACAGGAAAGGTATTGTAGGCATTTCGTGAGATTTCCAGTTTTCATGTATATAACAGTTACAATTGTTTACATAACCTTTGTGTTTTGTTTCAAGCTATACAGTGAAATGCTTTTAGTGAGCACATTTTTGTCGTGACCATGTTAGGGGACAAGCCCGGGACTGGCTGAATTTTAGCAGGCTGGTAATTCATATGTGTTGCGTTCTCGGGATACTACAGTCTTGAAGTGTGAAGTACGCTCCTTTGTGGCGCAGGAAGATACCTTGTTGCCTAGGAGCCTTTGCTTTAAATTAATACAATTGAGGAAACAGTGCCAATATATAAATTTTTGATATAATAAAAATTATTAAATTCTTTTTTGATAATTTTTAAGAAAATATTATTTTTAATATTTATCACCCCATAAATATCCTCACACGGTATTCTAACCCTCCACACACCATAAGTAGCTAAATACACATCCAGCTACTTGCGGCTTTCGCAATCTTGTTGCATACCGCCCAAATCTTCTATTTTATCAATTTTACAAGTTTACACTATGTATAACTCATAATCCATTGCCCAAAGGTTCTTAACGTATCTAAAACAAAAAAGACTTTTCACAATATTGCATTAACTACCTATATGTATTATCTTAAACCTAGTCATGTGATTGTGGTCACTTGATGATGTCATTTTGGTGTGAAAATTTTAACTTCTGTCATTTAGAAACCTATATAAGTGTATGTTGCCAGGTATCTGTTCTATTGTACTTGATAAAGCCTTGATAGGGCAAAACATGTTGTGTTTTTATATTCTGTAAAATAAAAGTAATTTATTTTGACTACCTGTATTATTTTTGGGTCAGTCTTTATACTTTTATTTTACTTTTTATTTTATTTATACCTGGCATCTCCTACCATCTGAAGCACCGGAGTCATCATTTAAAGAATCCTAATTGGGGATTGTTCCACCCACGTCTGGCTGCTCTTAAAATTGTAAGTATACTTCTTAGTTCCTATACTTACACATATAGAGAGCACTATCGGCCTTCTCCTCTTCTTTTATTACATATGACCTACACTTCAACTTCCATCAAAGGGATATCCTAGAAGTGGGAAGCTTAAATACCACTGTATGCTGTTTTACCTGGAGCTGGTTATAGTTATATGCTGCTGATGATTAGACCCAAGTGAACATGAACACTTGAAGATTATTGATATCTAGAGACTTTTATTGCTTGCTTTTGGTACTTTTTTATGTATTTTTATCATTAGCTGTTTATCCGGCTCACCCTGTATCCCTTGTTCTGTCACCACAGTATTCTTGAAGGGTTTGAGGGTTACCCTTCCTTTCAGTAGTGCAGCCTCCTTTCGTATTGTGATTAGTTTTGCAGCGCTGGTCCACCCTTTTTTTTTCTCTTTTTATTATTTGGGTAGATATCATTAAAACAAAGGAGGTTGAAGAGGGCCAATATCATAGAAATATGGCATTCGCTGTATGCATATAGATGAATAAAACAATTACGTAAACAAATCAAATACCGTATTTATCGGCGTATAACACGCACCCCATTTTAAGAAGGAAATTTCAGGGAAAAAAACTTAAAGGACCACTATAGTGTCAGGAAAACATACTCGTTTTCCTGGCACTATAGTGCCCTGAGGGTGCCCCCACCCTCAGGGACCCCCTCCCGCCGGGCTCTGGAGAGAGGAAGGGGTTAAACACTTACCTTTCTCCAGCGCCGGGCGGGGAGCTGTACTCCTCCTCTCCTCCTTGCTCGCGACGTCATCGGCTGAATGCGCACGCGCATTCAGCCAGTCGCATAGGAAAGCATTTACAATGCTTTCCTATGGACGCTCGCGTGCTCTCACTGTGATTTTCACAGTGAGAAGCACGCAAGCGCCTCTAGCGGCTGTCAATGAGACAGCCACTAGAGGCTCTGGAGGCTGGATTAACCCTCAGTATAAACATAGCTATGTTTATAAAAAAAAGGGTTAATCCTAGAGGGACCTGGCACCCAGACCACTTCATAAAGCTGAAGTGGTCTGGGTGCCTAGAGTGGTCCTTTAAATTTCAAATAAAGAACTTCTTACCCCCCTTTCTTACTCCCCCCTCCCCCTCTTCTTACTTCCCCTTCCCCCTCTTACCCCCTTCTTACTCCCCTCCCCCTCTTCTTACTCCCTTTCTTACTTCCCCCTCCCCCTCTTACCCCCTTCTTACTCCCCCTCTTCTTACCCCCCTTTCTTACTCCCCCCTCCCCCTCTTCTTACTTCCCCTCTGCCCCCCCCCCTTTTCTTGCTCCCCCCTCCCCCTCTTCTTACTTCCCCCCACCCCCTCTTCTTACTTCCCCCCTCCCCTCTTACCCCTTTCTTGCTCCCCCCTCCCCTCTTCTTACCCCCCTCCCCTGTAGCGTGGCCGAGCTGCTCTGCTGTCCGCGGTGGCCGGCCGGAGTGATAGGAAGGTGCACGCTCAGTGTGCACCTTCCTGTCAGTCCGACCGGGTACAGGAAACAAATTCCTGTTCCAAGAAAAAGACTACATATTGTAAGATATACTTACACTGTACATAAGAATTGGTTATAGAAGCAATTTGGACATGACCCACTACATACAATTTGAGAAAGAGAACAAATGAGGTTAGATTTCTACTTAAGACAGGGGGAAATCCAACCCCACTGGGATTACCTCCAATTTAAAACATCATTATGGGGTAATACACTTTATTGTAAAGAAGCCGACACACAAAAGTGAATGTGAAACCTGTGGTAAAGTAATCAAAAGGTGTTAATTAAAGAGTTAAAAAGGAATGGACTCTTAGTGGTTATCTGTAGAGCTAATAGCTATATGTAAAGGTGATAGTATGTTACAGACTGGACTCTAAGAGCAACATAAATAAGCAATTTGAATCTACCTCTATGAAATATATACAATGTAGCAGACAACAGTCAAGAACATCCCTATTTGGATATAGAAAATATAGGGTAGATCATATAATTAGAATAATCCAATATGATATTAGATATGTGGATCAAATAGAGCCAGAAAGGGTAAATTCGAATATGAAAGTCATATACTATTATTAGAAAGTCACTATAGGTTATTGGGCAGAAAAACAGTGTGTAGATTAATATTAGTAACTGAGTATTTAGAGTGTATTCAATATATCAGTAAAAAGAAATAATCACAGACCCGATATAGATTTGAGGTAGGGATGATATAGAGAGGAGAACGAACATATAGTTAGATTTAAATATGCGAGACATCAAAAAAAAGCCACAGAGACAAAGGGTCCTGAATCTTTCAAACGCTATATTGACCACATTTCAAAAGACTGTACTTAGCAAGGGTTTAAATTATGTACCATTGTTTAAATCTGACTTGTTTTCTAGCAAAATTTATTTACAAAAGTTTTTTAGACTGATTAATTTACGTGTATTCTTTTCAGATCAACAACTCCAAGACCAGAGAAACAATACCCCTCCAGGAGATGATGTTTGGCGGGCACACAATCCAGCTATGCAGCAAATCTTGAGGTCTGTAAGAAAAAAAGTACCTTTTTTTACTATTGTCCCTTGCCATTCTGTACTATCATTCTGTAATGTAGTTAGTACTCAAGTAGAAAAATTAACCTGGTGCCATCAAAATATTAAACACAATTTGACACTACAGGAAAGACTAGCCCTTAATCTGATCTCACAAAATTCTGAGATTGTAGTGAAACCCGTCAACAAGGGGGGCCTAATAGTCATTCAGAATAGAAAGGACTATCATGAGGAAGTAATGAGACAGCTATTGGACAGGAAAAACCATAGAGTACTCAAGAGTGTCCCAATAAAACACGTTTCTAAAATCATACAGACTGTACTAGAGAGGGCACTCAGAGATGATGTAATCACAAAATCTCAATTTACCTTCCTTAGTAATAAAATAGAACCCCAGTATTTTATACCCTACCGAATGTCCACAAAGACCCCGTCCATCCACCAGGGCGCCCTATTGTGGCAGGTACAGACTCAATTTTTCAACCTCTAGCCATCTTTGTGGACTAATTTCTACAGCCTTTGGTTACTTCGGGCAGGTCCTACATTAAAGTCACTAAGGACTTTTTGGTAACTATTCAAAACATACAGGTATACCCCTCTGACTTATTAGTGGCACTTGATGTGTCCAGCTTCTATTCCCCATCACGAAGGTTTGGCTATAGTACAAAGGAGACTTTCTACACCCTGTTCCAAATTATTATGCAAATTCTATTTAAGTGTCACAAAGATTAAATATTTTGTTTTTCAGTTTAACTCATGGATGGCATTGTGTCTCAGGGCTCTTTTGATCACTGAAAACAATCTCAGACACCTGTGATAATTAAATTGCCAGTTGAGCCAAATTTAAGGAAAAACTACTTAAGGAGAGTGTTCCACATTATTAAGCAGAGCACCATTTTCATGCAATATGGGGAAGAAAAGGATCTCTCTGCTGCCGTAAAGAGTGAAATAGTTCAATGCCTTGGACGAGGTATGAAAACATTACATATTTCTCAAAAACGTAAGCATGATCATCGCACTATTAAGAGATTTGTGGCTGATTTAGAGCAGACGGGTTTGTGCAGATAAAGGCACATTGAGAGATTTCTGCCAGATCCATGCATCGGATCAAGTGAGCAGCTGCTAAAATACCATTACATAGCAGCAAACAGATATTTGAAGCTGCTGGTGCCTCTGGAGTCCCACGGACATCAAGGTGTCGAGTCCTCCAAAGTCTTGCAACTGTATAGAAACCTTCTTTTCGGCCACCACTAACCAATGCTCACAAGCAGAAACGGCTGCATTGGGCAGAAAAATACATGAAGAATCATTTTCAAACAGTCCTGTTCACTGATGAGTGCCGTGCAACCCTGGATGATCCAGATGGATGGAGTAGTGGATGGTTGGTGGACGTCCACCCTGTTCCAACAAGGCTGCGACATCAGCGGGCAGTGGTGGAGTCATGTTTTGGGCTGGAATCATGGGAAGAGAGCTGGTCGGCCCCTTTAGGATCCCCGAAGGTGTAAAGATGACATCTGCAAAGTATGTGGAGTTTCTGACTGACCACTTTCTATCCTGGAACAGAAGAAAGAACTATGCTTTCCGTAATAAAATCATCTTCATGCATGACAATGCACCATCTCATGCTGCAAAGAATACCTCTGCATCAATGGCTGCTATGGGATAAAAATAGAGAAAGTCATGGTGTGGCCTCCATCCTGCCCTGACCTCAATCCTATTGAGAACCTTTGGAGCATGCTCAAGCAAAAGATCTATAAGGGTGGGAGGCAGTTTACATCCAAACAGTAGCTCTGGGAGGCTATTCTGACATCTTGCAAACAAATTCAAGCAGAAACTGTCCAAAAACTCACAAGTTTAATGGATGCAAGACTTGTGAAGCTGCTATCAAATAAGGGGTCTTATGTTAAAATGTAACGTGACCTTTTAAAATGTTTAAAAAGTTAAAATGTTATAAGTTTGATTGAAATAGCTTTTGATTTCAATAAATATGCTGCAAACACAACAAATGACAATTTTCCGTTCTTTACAACCTATAAAGTGTTTTGAAACTTACTGTGCGTAATAATTTGGACCAGTGCATTGTAAGTTTTTTATGTTTAAAAATTACTGTTATCATTAGGAGGTTTGTTCAATAAAATTTGAATTGTATTCTTAATAGTTGATAACATGAGAATTATGCTGACTGTTGTTTACATCACTTATTTAGGTAAATGAGAAAAATATCATTTGCATAATAATTCGTAACATGTTGTAGTGTACTTTCAAATGAGAAAACGTGCTCTTTTGTTAAACATTTTTTTTCTAAAAGTGTATTAAGTTTCTTTAAATACATGTCAATTTCTTATGAACAAATAAAGGGGACTTTGATGTGTGCTAATATGGAACCCTCGTATGCAAGTCTCTTCATAACAGACTTTGAAGACAATTTCGTATATAAACATGAGCTGTTTCTGAGACATGCCACTAAGTGGCTACGCTTTATAGATTATTGGTTTATGCTACGGCAGGGCTTTAAGTCTGATCTTGAAGTGTTTCTGCTGTATCTAAATAAGTGTCATAGAGACATTAAATTTACCACAATTTTAAGTACTGACTCTGTCAATTTTCTAGATGTGCAGGTCAGTAAAAAGGATGGTACCCTGGACACTGATCTGTACACTAAACTGACTGACAGTTTGTTACATGTAAGAGTTTCCATTCACCTAAACAACTCTCCTCAATTCCATATAGCCAGTTCCTGCGAGTCCGCCGCATTGTCAGCATGACCGCGTAGGTGACGCCCATTTCTCAGACCTATAACAGAAATCTTTGGAGAAAGGATATAGTCCCCGGTTGTTATGGAAAGCTAAAAACATCAATTGGAAGGAACTACTCACCATCACTAATAAACCTAAACCAGACAGAATGCCATTTAAGTACCCATTCACCATTTATACCACATATTCAGAAAATCATATGGAAAAAAAAGGTTTATACTACAAACAGATAAACAGACAGGACACTTGTTTAAAAATCCACCATTGTTTGCAAATAAACGTGGTCAGTCTATAAGAGATAAGGTAGTTAGGGCAGATACCCAGACTAATACCAGACAGACATACAGTTGCAAGAAAAAGTATGTGAACCCTTTGGAATCATATGGATTTCTGCACAAATTTGTCATAAAATGTGATCTGATCATCATCTAAGTCACAACAATAGACAATCACAGACTGGTTAAACTAATAACCCACAAAGAATGAAATGTTGCCATGTTTTTATTGAACACACCATGTAAACATTCACAGTGCAGGTGGAAAAAGTATGTGAACCCTTGGATTTAATAACTGGTTGAACCTCCTTTGGCAGCAATAACTTCAACCAAACGTTTCCTGTAGTTGCAGATCAGACGTGCACAACGGTCAGGAGTAATTCTTGACCATTCCTCTTTACAGAACGGTTTCAGTTCAGCAATATTCTTGGGATGTCTGGTGTGAATTGCTTTCTTGAGGTCATGCCACAGCATCTCATTCGGGTTGAGGTCAGGACTCTGACTGGGCCACTTCAAAAGGTGTATTATCTTCTGTTTAAGCCATTCTGTTGTTGATTTACTTCTATGCTTTGGGTCATTGTCCTGTTGAGCTTCAGCTGGTAGACAGATGTACTATACTTTATATATCTACTATTCTACCCACTACATTCTTTACCAGTGGTCTCTCTTTTCTACATATATTGATACACCAAATGACCCCTAATAACCAACTAGCTCCATACCCGAATGTGAAAATAAAATCAAAGCAAGTTCATCAGCATAACAACCCAACACATGTTTCGGCGAAAGCAACCGCATTTTTAAAGCACTAACTTGCATCCATGAGATGCTTTTGAAAAAGCCTCTGGACAGGCAAAACGCATCAAGTGGGACTCTTATCTTATTTTTAACACCTTTTATTGTTCATATGTTTCTTTTATAATAAATAGTTACTTTTTATATAACTATTTGGTTTTTGGCTTGCTACCTGGTACTATCAATATTGTGAGGTGGAGAATATACCATCCATGCTGTTCCAACTAGAGTAAGTCTTGCTCTATAAAATGTAAGTACATTTCATCTTACTAATTTGATATAATAGTCCTTGCTACACCATTGGAGTTCTTTCTGCTCTTTTACTTCCATATATACCACGCATATCTGCATTTCTACCTGGAGGACCAGCACCACCTATACCACCATATATCTGTTGTTCTCCAAATGTAAACTGAGATAGTTCCATTGCCCACAAAACCACACAAAGTGCCCCCTAGTGTGGATCATGGGGAGAACTCTCATGCATGCAGGTTAGCTCTTAAAAAAGGCAGTTACTTTCGCCAAAACGTGTCGTGCTGTTATACCGATGCACTTGCTTTGATTTTTATTTTTTTTCACGTTCTGCTATGGACCTAGTCGATTATTAGGGGTCATTTACTGTGTGTGCATCAGTATGGGCAGACAAGAGTTTAGAATTTAGGAGGGGACTGCCTCGAAGCAGCAGTGGGGGAGAAGTAGTTATCGAGGCGGGGTGGAAGTTGAGTTTATCTATACACCTATTTACATATACATTCTTTCTCCTCTCTATATCATCCCTACCTCAAATCTATATCGGGTCTGTGATTATTTCTTTTTACTGATATACTGAATACACTCTAAATACTCAGTTACTAATATTAATCTACACACTATTTTTCTACCCACTAACTTATAGTGACTTTCTAATAATAGTATATGACTTTCATATTCGAATTTACCCTTTCTGGCTCTATTTGATCCACATATCTAATATCATATTGGATTATTCTAATTATATGATCTACCCTATATTTTCTATATCCAAATAGGGATGTTCTTGACTGTTGTCTGTTACATTGTATATATTTAAGGGAGGTAGATTCAAATTGCTTATTTATGTTGCTCTTAGAGTCCAGTCTGTAACATACTATCACCTTTACATATAGCTATTAGCTCTACAGATAACCACTAAGATTCCATTCCCTTTTAACTCTTTAATTAACACCTTTTGATTACTTTACCACAGGTTTCACATTCACTTTTGTGTGTTCGTTTTGTTATTTTTGGGTGTCAGCTTCTTTACAATTAATAAAGTTTATTTCCCCAAAATGATGTTTTAAATTGGAGGTAATCCCAGTGGGGTTGGTTTTCCCCCTGTCTTAGGTAGAAATCTAAATTCATTAGTTCTCTATTTCTCAAAACATATATACAACGTGAGAAAAATAGAATGAAATAATGATGTGCAGGACACAGTCTTGATATGGTCCTTCAGGCTACCTTTTGCTTATGGTAGTGGATAAGCTGTTGAAGCTCTGAGTTCTGTTTAGTTCTGAGGTAGGATAACTTTTAATGTTAGTGAATAACCATGTATACTAGAGACTATAGTTTTGGTGCTTGTGTCACAGGTCAAACTCCCTGCTCCAATATACCAATAAAGAATAAGACTTCAGCACTCAGCAAACGATTTAACGTTAGTTTATTCAGCCATCCAAATAGGCAGAAACATTTCAACACAGTGTGTCTTTATGAAGCTGGCTAGAATCCTAAAACTCACAGACAACTTCTACATAAGTTGCTTTTGGTGGTACTACATACTCAAATTATCTGATTTCTCTCTGTTAATAATTATAAATATAATTAAAAAATAAATGAACAGAGGGCAATATCCTTCTCTCTAGAGTATGTAATAAGCTATCAGAAGATGAATAAGCCTTGCCAAAATGCTTCAATTGTCATTCTATTTTCATTAGATATTGTGCTGTTACTGAAAACATTTCTTCATCCCAGGTGTGCTGTGCATCCTCTTATGGCCTAATTTGATATAACTGTATCTGTAGTGGTTCATGACACACAATAAAGAAGAAGCAGCTGCCTGATAACACTTTGCTCTAATTCATCCATATGCGATTAGTAATTAGATGGAATGAGTAGGTTAAAAATGCAAAAAAAAAAATTTTTTTAGAAAAGTTCATAGGAAAAATAGCTGTCCCAATACAGTGGAAGTTGTGCTTTTAATTTTGTTCAAATTTACTTAGTGAT
>OW240918.1:109949586-110019244 GCA_933207985.1 Pelobates cultripes
TATTTTACTAATAACTCTCTACGTGTGTTAGCAGTGTCTCCACGAGAATTCGATGAGACTGGTTTACTACAGCAATCTGGCCTCTAATTGGAAAATTAAACAATGCTTCCAGTTGCTAAATTCCAATAGTCTTTGATTTATTGGATTGTAAACAAAAGGTGAGTGTTGTAAACAAAAGGTAACATGTAATATCAAGCCTTGGAAAATAAGCTTGAAAATGAACCGTGTGTGGACAAAAAATGCAATAATGATTGCTCTTATTTGTCGTGTTTGTGTTTTGAATGCAAACATAATATCAAACATAATTGTACAACTAAGGAAACCAGTTACTAAACATTATAATAAAAAAAATATACAAAATAGCATGTGCTGAAGTAGATCAACTTTGTGAATTTTTGTGAAGTTACAAACAGTAAAATAACTTCTTATTTGATTAATAATTAGTCATTCGTAACTTAGTAATGATGTGATTTCTGTTTTTTAATTAATCAGTATTAGTGATGTCCCGAACTGTTCGCCGAACGGTTCGCGAACGGTTCGCCAGGAAGTGTTCGCCACGGACTCATCATTGAGTAAACTTTGACCCTGTACCTCACAGTTAGCAGACACATTCCAGCCAATCAGCAGCAGACCCTCCCTCCCAGACTCTCCCACCTCCTGGACAGCTCACTAAGAATGCAGCTTCACAATGGATGCTGTCCAGGAGGTGAGAAGGTCTGGGAGGGAGGGTCTGCTGCTGATTTGCTGGTTTGGCAAACAGTTCGGGACATCACTAATCAGTATATTTCCATTTGTACTGCATTGTAGAATAGATACGTACTAGTGCCATTCACTGGAGTTTCAGAAAGAAATGGTACATGCTTATTATTATTATTATTATTATTATTATTATTATGTTTTAGGCAGTCAAACTGTATTTTATTTTAGTAATGTTTTGATATTTTAGATCCAATAATGAGTTTTTGACAAGATGCACATATAAAACAAACAAAAAGTTTATACAAAGCAAAGGACAGTGCGAAGAGTGGTAATAGCTCTTGATCCAAGGAGACATCTGACTGCTATTTTGGGGTCAAGAAGGAATTTTTTCCTAGCTTGTTGCAAAATTGGAAGTGCTTCAGACTAGGTTTTTTCCTTCTTTTGGATCAACAGCAAAAACATATGTGAGGAAGGCTGAACTTGATGGACGCAAGTCTCTTTTCAGCTATGGAACTGTGAGTGAAACTAGTTCATATCACTTTGGTTGTACTATTTCAAGTCTCTTCCGTTCATCCCAGCCTTATCCACTTTTAGTTTGCATATGTATGTATTTTATACAAGTCCATTATTGGGAATAAAAGCACTTGTGTTACTAAAATTAATGTTACTGTTTAAACGGACAAACACAAAAAGAATTCAGCGCTAGTAATCACAAAATTAGTCAAGGTAGGCAGCAACCCAAATGAAGGAAAACCCCTCGGGTCCTTCGGTGGATAGATATAAAAAGATATGAAAGGGCTGCGCCAAATAAGGGTAGATAGTCCAGTAAAGTATTGCTAGGCTGCCAATAGATGGTCTAGGATACTTGATAGAGTTCCTCTGTGGATGCGTCTGGTGTAGACCATTCCGTATATGTAAATACAAGAGAGGTAGAGGCGACTAATGGTATAGTATGAAAGTTCAGGGTGTGATAGGTAACAAAAAGTAGAGAACTCACATTCAAGAGAGCTATGGCCAGCTCTGGTGTGGATTGCGTACAGCGGTATAATCCCTGCTTATGGGATATGTAGGGAGGGGGTCTCCGTCAACACCGTCTGGTAGTCCAGAACTCGGAAAAGAAAGACAGAAAGCAACAATAGTGCTCTCAATTTTGATGTGGTTCAATGTGCAGATAAGAAGAGGTAAAATAAACTCACATTTGAGGGAGCTATGGCCAGCTCTGGTGTGGATAGCGTACAGCGGTATAATCCCCGCTTATAGGATATGTAGCGGCGGTACGTCCGTCAGCACCGCCTGGTGATCCAAGGCTCCAATATAGAAGAATAAAAAGCAGCAATAGTGCTCTCAATTGTGATAGGTTAAGAGAGTAGTAGAGAAAATAAAATAATACTCACAAAGATAGAGCAGAGGTACTGCTCTATGGATAGGCGCTGGTGGTATGATCCCCACCTAGGATTTCTTGGAGTACTGGAACTTTAAAATTGCCAGTGGAAGTAAAGGTAACCAGGAAAGGTTAAAATGCCAGGAATAGGTAAAAACAAAGTTGTTTAAAGTGCATAAAGAGTGCAATAAAAAGAGGATTGGTACAATAAAGTAGCCAAAAAACTTTTATTGATCTAAAATACACAGTAAAATACAGAATTAATCACCATAAACGCGTTTCACCATAAGTGGCTTCTTCAGAATGGGATAAAACCCATTCTGAAGAAGCCACTTATGGTGAAACGCGTTTATGGTGATTAATTCTGTATTTTACTGTGTATTTTAGATCAATAAAAGTTTTTTGGCTACTTTATTGTACCAATCCTCTTTTTATTGCACTCTTTATGCACTTTAAACAACTTTTGTTTTTACCTATTCCTGGCATTTTAACCTTTCCTGGTTACTTTTACTTCCATTGGCAATTTTAAAGTTCCAGTACTCCAAGAAATCCTAGGTGGGGATCATACCACCGGCGCCTATCCATAGAGCAGTACCTCTGCTCTATCTTTGTGAGTATTATTTTATTTTCTCTACTACTCTCTTAACCTATCACAATTGAGAGCACTATTGCTGCTTTTTATTCTTCTATATTGGAGCCTTGGATCACCAGACGGTGCTGACGGACGTATCGCCGCTACATATCCTATAAGCTGGGATTATACCGCTGTACGCTATCCACACCAGAGCTGGCCATAGCTCCCTCAAATGTGAGTTTTTTACCTCTTCTTATCTGCACATTGAACCACATCAAAATTGAGAGCACTATTGTTGCTTTCTGTCTTTCTTTTTCGAGCTCTGGACTACCAGACGGTGCTGACGGAGACCCCTCCCTACATATCCCATAAGCGGGGATTATACCGCTGTACGCAATCCACACCAGAGCTGGCCATAGCTCTCCTGAATGTGAGTTCTTTACTTTTTGTTACCTATCACACCCTGAACTTTCATACTATACCATTAGTCGCCTCTACCTCTCTTGTATTTACATATACGGAACGGTCTACACCAGACGCATCCACAGAGGAACTCTATCAAGTATCCTAGACCATCTATTGGCACCCTAGCAATACTTTACTGGACTATCTACCCTTATTTGGCGCAGCCCTTCCATATCTTTTTGTATCTATCCACCGAAGGACCCGAGGGGTTTTCCTTCATTTGGGTTGCTGCCTACCTTGACTAATTTTGTGATTACTAGCGCTGAATTCTTTTTGTGTTTATATATATATATATATATATATATATATATATATATATATATTTTAAAATAAATATTTTCATAGTTAAAAACAAGAATCCACATATGGGTATATTTAACAAAAGTGGGTGGGGAAGGGTGTCAAAGGAAATGTCAGAGTTCAAAATAATTATTCAGGCCATGAGGTAACATTGTATTCAAGTTAAATATCCACCTCATTTCTGACTGGCCCATTCTTTTTATTATATCTTCCCCCCACCAATTTGGTGTTATTTTTTGAACACCCATAAATTGAAGATTGATAGGGTTTTTGTCATGTTTTTTTAATAAAATGTGATGAAAGACTGTGCTTATCAAAACCATTCTTTTTGTTCCTGGATTCGTATATATGCAGTGGACGAATAGTTCGACAAACAAAAAAGAGACCACGTTGACATATGATGACATATATGACTATTTCTGAATGGCAGGTAATGAGCTATTTTATTGTATAATTTTGCATGGGGTCCTGCATATAAGGCCAGTTGTGGCTGCCATTAAACAGATTCGTTTTACCCTTCATGAAGTCTAGGCTTGTGTTTGGGGGATTTGAGAACTATATTCACTCTGGGGATTGCTATAATCACTACACAGCCTTGGCTTACAATGATTGCTCTTGTAAGAGCAGCCTGCTTTTCTTTCTGGACTAGGAGAGGTCTACCCTCTGGAAGCTGGATCCTGGTCTTGGGTCCAGGGTGGGAGGATACAAAGATGAGAAAAACACCAAAATAGTGCACACCATAAAAGTAGGGAAATAAAATATGAAACCTACTTACATGAGAGAGCAAACAATGGTTTGCTCTATCCTGAAGGCATAAAGGGTATTTATCTCCATGGTGGGGATAATTTCATATTGGGGATAAATATCACCTGTGCCTTCAAGATAGAGCAAATAATAGTTTGCTCAATCTCATGCAAGTAGGTTTCATATTTTATATATATATTTATATATATATATATATATATATATATATATATATATACACACACATATATATATATATACACGGTTGTAACATCACTGCAGATTTGGGATTTCTGTGGGAAAAGCAAGTCTTATGGCTTGACTGGTGTGCAGATTTTTGTTTAACATTGTATTAACTATCCACAGACTTCAGGTGGAAGGGGTTTTCAATCACAATTTTTCCCCACCATAACCTATTTGGATTTTGCTTCCCAAGCACTACCAAGCCTCAATAAGCAAACCAGTAACCAACCTCATGCTGAAGAGTTGCATTAACAACGAAACAGCTGTCCATGAGTGGTTCACTGGTTTTGCATCTTTTCCTAAATTGTGTTCCAAGCAGTTGTATACTGCAAACACAGATTAAAAGGAATCCATGTTTAAAATGGAATGAGGCAAAAATGTGATTCTTTGTTAAACTAATTTGCATATGCCCACCCAGAATCCTTTGCGGTTGTAACATCACTGCAGATTTGGGATTTCTGTGGGAAAAGCAAGTCTTATGGCTTGACTGGTGTGCAGATTTTTGTTTAACATTGTATTAACTATATATATATATATATATATATATATATATATATATATATATATATATATATATATATATATATATATTATTTAAAATATATATTATTTCCCTACTTTTATAACTTATGGTGTGCACTATTTTCTTCTCAATTTTTTTTTTATGACTTGATGCATGATAGTATTGGCAATATACTTATTTTTACTTGTAGTTATGCATTGAATTTTCAATTGCCACAAATATGCACTACAGTGCAATGCAAAATCCCATTGTAATTTGATTTGTATGAATACTTTAAATAAAACCAATCATTTTAATGCTATTCAAAAAAAAAGCTAATTAATTTATGAATAAAATTTGGTTCATCCAAACAAATCACAAAACTTGAAATAACAGATTCAAACTGACTTCTTTTCTGCATGTAAATATCTATTGTTTTTGACATACTTTCTTGCTGTTTAGCTTTAAGAAACACAAAATTCAACATATTGAGTTTGTAAGGTAATCAATCGATTCTATCTAAGACACAATTAAATATTTTTCTTAATCTGAGTTGAAATATTATTTTCAGCATCAAGGACTTTGGTTAGAAAGGAAATATCAACTTACAGCAGACCTGCAGTAAATTATTAACTGGTACAACAATGGAAAACTAAAGAACTGCATGCCTCCTATTGTTGCTAATTTGCTCCTGTGAATTATGCTGTTTCTGGTGCTAATATCACTCAGTGGGGAGTGACTGCCTCTCCTTTTCTATTTCCTTTGGTTTATTTTTCTGTATTGCAAATCGGGATAACTGAACAATTGGCACAGCATGTGTGTTCACAGACCAGTAAAAGGATGTCCAGTTTCTCAGAACAAGATATTAACGTTCTGCTGCAAAAGGTCACCACATTTGATCAAAATTATTGTATAGTATAGAATGTCCCTTTAAAGGGTACAAAGGCTCCAAAGTGATCTTTTAGTCTCTGCAGATATCTAAAGGCTAGAGTACAAGGGTTTTGCATTTATTCCAATCAACTAGAGTAATATATAGTTGTAAAACTCTTGGACACCACAATTAAAATATATTTACAAATCAAAAATTGTTTCTTTGTGATCAGTTTTTATTTTAAAATGTCTGTTTGGGGATTCTGAGATCATTTGTATTTAACTCTGTAAATTATTATCACTCACTACTTAAAAAGCAAATATGTAGACTTGGAGATTTACTTTGTTCCGAAATGCAATTCGTCCAAATTTGGGCGATTTTTGTAATTGAGGCATAATGGCAAAGCGTGTATGTTTTTTTTATTTTTGATTCTGAATTCCTACCTTGGAGCCAAAAATGAGATGATGACTGATGGGAAAAAAGGGACAATCACTAAATATAAATAGCATTTACAGATTAAGTAAGAAGTGAGCAATAGAGGGGGAAAAATGAGAAGCAGTATTAAAAAACAAAAACCTACATTTCTATATGATATCTTTATATTTAATAAATATATATATTTTAAATCAACCGGTTACATTTTCTCACTTCATCTGTGAACCAAATGATTGAAAATGTTCAGTGTACTGCAATTTTTTTTATGAATGTTTATTTTGCAACATACTGATTATCCCATTTTCATATCCTGCTCTGTTCTGTTGATTCTGTTTCCGAATCTAAATCTCCATTACAAAATTCTGCCTAACTGTACCAACATTTGTCTGAAATTCTGGTGTCCCTAAAAATGTTGTTTTCAGAAAAAAAATGGTTTAGCCAAACTGAATTTTCTTACTGTGCACCAGTGGCAGCTGGTGAAGTTTTAAGATGGTGGCACACCCAACTCCTCCACTAGAATTTGTATTTGGGCAATAAAGAAATACCCATAACTATCCCACACAACCAGGATTACTATGATGGATTATACAGAGTTGCCATGCAGAGATACCCAGACACTACAACGTTTCGGCCACAACAGGGCCTTTGTCAAGGCTTGACAAAGCCCGTATTGTGGGCCAAAACATTGTTTCTCTTTTTCTCCAAGAAATCTGCCCATTGGATTGAACTTGAGTGCCTGGACTATCATTACTTTTTTGCAAATCACATTGCGAGGATTGGCCAACCTCAGGCCTGGTTGCACCCTGGGATCCAAGAGAGTGCGGTATCCATTTTGGTAATTATATGAATCAGATGAGAAGCATGTATGTCATTAGCAAGAACACAAAATTGATCTTCTGGACCACAAACTTTCCAATTTACCAGATATTGGATGTTTTCCCTTTATATTATACAAAAAATGTTAGACATAGACCTCGGATTTATATTAATCTTGGACATTTACTATTACAGGTTGATATTGAGAAAGCAGAATACTTAAAGTGGTTTTTGGTTCTTGAAAAAAAAAAAAGAAATGTTAATTTGTTTACTTTAGAAAAAAAATAGGATATTAGATGGTATTATAAATAGGTCTAGAACAAACAGATTCCTGGTAACTTGTTTTTTATTAATGGTTTTATTATTTTTTTTCAAGATGGAAACTAGGGAAAAGCATACAGAAAGGAAACAAGAGGGTAGTGATGGTTTTAGAAAAAACATATAGACAGATAAGAAAGCATTAATGTGTTGCAATACAATTACAATATTCATATTATACACATGCAGATCATGTACAATAAATGGTTATGTAAGGAAGAAGACCACCTGTCAGGGTTCGAATGGTGGCTGTGCCCAGAGATTTTTCGAAGCCTAATCTTGAGATGGTGTTTACCCAAGATAGACCTGATGGCCACCTCCCAGAACACACAGGTGGAAGTGTACTTCTCCAGGTACTTCGACCCAAAAGCCCTGGGTCAGGATGCTCTGACTCAGAAATGTCATCAAGCTCCACATTAGGGAGTTAAATTATATAATAGTATCTCATATGCTTACCATAGGGCCAATACTTTGTGTGCCTAATGATTGTGTTTCGCATCTGCAGTGGACCAAATTTCAATGAGTAGAGAAATGCATAAAATATATAAAACTACTCACATTGATGTTACCACTGTGACTATAAAAACATGATTGAAGAGTGCTCATTCATTTAGTACACTTGGGTGGGAATAGATAGAGGAAATGGCTTTTGTGGAGAAAGGGAAGTGATGTGATAAGGAGGGCCTAATCCATTAGACGGTGCATTTGGACACATAACCATTGTGCAGGTGGCCAGGACCACAACAGATGAGAAAGTGCACCCAACAAGCAAAGGAGACATGATTATATGATTTATCTAGAAAATTGTGAGAAGGGTTCCAGCAAAGGATTACTTTCTTAAGATGTTCTTGAAGGCTAGAGTTTTATGTAACACTTTGTAGGGCATTAAATATTACATGCTATTTGTAAACTGACAATGTAGTTTTTAGTTATTTTTCTCAACTCTACATGAACTTGGATTTAGCCTTGTGAATCTCGATAACCTGGAGGTAATAATACCATGTCAGATGACACTGTACAGGTTTATCTCACAAAGGACTTGTATCACATGGCTGTTTTACCGGTCATTAGGATTTAAGCACTTCTTGTGAAAAATACATTTAATAATGAAGGGAAAGTCTTTTGTTCAGTGATCTTCTGGCAACTTTTACTCCATGGTGTATATATGGGAAGTTTTCCTTTAGATTAGAGGAATTGCACTACATCCCACACAGTACCTGGAATGAAAGTGTAGATTGGGTGTAGTTTTGACCCTCATAGTGGCACATTCCAAGATCTGATATGGGGGCAATTAAAGCAATTAATGGAACTTCGGTTGAAAATTAGAAGAAAGCTTGAGAAGTCTTGTGTCGGTGGCAAAAAGTAGAAGTAATTGTTGTTGATCTTGAGAGGATTAGGGTTGATCATTGAGCTAATAAGGCAGCATTGTTATAGTCCTATAAATTGGGTACTCTTATTTTTCTCTATCTAAATAAGAAATGAAATATTTATTCCAGGAAAAATCTCATTGGTCCTCTGTGGGCTGTGAGTTACTATGGGCATGTAAATTGCCAAATTTTGTGTTGTGGAATCATTAAGTGGACTTATTATTGTGCTGTACTTTCAGGGGACACTTATATTTTTGTTTAATTATACAATACCTGTTCCTTCTCATACTTGTGTGTAAGGTTTCTACTATTAACACAAATAGTAGAGACATTAAAGCTCTGTCATTTCGGTTGGAGATGGGGAAGAATTCAGATCGAAACTTGTTGGTGTATTCTAGATGAAGGATTGGGAACATAATATGGAAATAGTCCTTAGATATAATGGAGGGAAACAAGATTTCTGAAATGTTTCTTTCATGTATCATCTAGTGCCATAAAAATGTGCAGACGTTTGTAAAAGATGCAGTAGGTTAATCATAATTTTATTAAAGGACACGGAGGCTCATATTATGCTTATCTCTTTCTTTATTATACCTCAGCAGCAAAGAGAAGGTATAAACATTCATAGAAAAAAAGTTTTAACAGGTTCTCCAAGGGTTACCTAACATCATACTCTTAACCAATAGGAACAGTCCTTCTATCTATAACTACCCATGTGACCTTTCCTCTCCCTCTTTCTTTGCTGCTGCCTCAGCTAAGTACCATCTCATTTTTAGCTCTCCTCAGAGCAATCTATTTAACTGGTTCATTCATATTGTTATATATGTAATGTTTCCTCTGTTATTTGCAGATATTTCATTGCTGTGCTTTGTGTTACTCCCCCTGCTGTACAGACCGGCACCTATCTGCCCCTGGTGCAGATAGCCGGCTTCCCTGGGGTTTCCCCCCCCTCTTCCGGCGGTTAACCCCCCCCCTCCCTCGCCTCCCCGGGTAGTTTATTACCCGTCCCACTTGCCTTCTCGGTGGGTTGCGGCGGCCGTTCACGGCGCGAGCGATCCGAGTCCAGAGACCGCTCGCGCAGGCGCAGTAGCGGCCACGCGGCTCGGCGGCCATTGCCAGCAGCCGCTCTAGCTTTTGCCAGGCTTTTTCCCCTGCCCGCCCCCTGGACCAGAGGGCGGGCATTCACCCATTGGCTGACAGCTTACCAGTGCTCCCTGGCGGCCATTCCGGAGGGAACACTCGGTAAGCTGACAGCCTTTGTGTGTGCCTGAATCCCCCTTTTGTATAATTCACAGTGCTCACTGCCCAGTTACTACTACTGTTCACTCCCTGCATAGGGTTACCAGGGACATATTTTCTGACAACACTGGTTACAGTCTGGGGCAAAAATTCACTGTGTCACTCAGTGTACCCTGCCATATTAGTTTCCAAGTTCCACGTCCCAGGTGTTTTTTTGTGTCTAACCTGCCTATAATGCAGCACCTCAGGGACCAAGGGGTTTCCACACCCACTGATGCCAGTAAGAGCACCATTCCCCATGTGCCCCAGGTAACACGTCCATGCTCACCACTGGGAGAGGACGTGGCATCCATGGATCAGTTGAACTCGGAGGAGTTTGACTCGCTTCTGGATGCAACCATGACCAAATCGGTCACCCAAGCTATAGTCACGGCTATGGGGGCGATGTCTGAAACCCTGACACAGTCCATTAGTAACGCCATACTGGCGTCTAACACAAACCCTAGCGGCCTCCGCCCCAAAGCCCAAACTGACAAGCCTGCGCCCCTCAGCGGCCGTAAGGCTACGGAGAAGACCCACCATAAGGGCAAACACACCTCCAAAAACAGCACGAAGGACAGGACACGCCCTGTCACTTCTGAGGACGTGGGGCCCCCACGCAAAAGAGCCACCCACCGGGCAAAAGCGGTGAGGATGTGGAAATGGGCAAAAGCCCAAACAGAGACATCCGACTCTGGTTCGGACATAGAGGAGGTAATGAGTGAGTCCGAGGATATCGGCTCTTTGGAATCGGGAGACTCTTCCCCTGAGCGCAGTCGAGCAGTCACACCAATTACGGGTAAAGTGCTCATGGATGACTCCATCATCCTAGACCCCCAGGGCGAGCCTCTATTTAACCCAGACGACCTACAACACCCTAGGTCTACAGACTGGTTCCCAGCCGACCATGTGGCCCAGTATATAGTGGCCAGGATCAGGAAGCCCCTGGATAAAACGACCAGGAATAAGTTAAGGGCAGAGTGCCCACGCCCAACGGTCCCCGATATGGCTTGCGCCACGCCAGAGGTGGACCCCAAGATTGCCCAGTTCCTGGGTAAGGCTGGCTGGAAAGCCAAAAAAGGGCTAGACTACTCCCTTCGCCACTGCCAGGATAAGGTGCTGGACTCCTTGGGTCCCAGCGCAAAAATCTTCGACTTGGTCGAGGCGACAATCTCAGGCGGCGCACCGCTGGATCCTTTAGTGATCCGGGAGTGGGCGCAACGCTCTATCTGCCTCATCGGCAACTCCAATGTCGCACTTAGTACTGAGAGGCGGAAGGCAATTCTCATGAAGATAGACCCTAAACTGGTCATGTATAGAAAAAAAGGGGATGATCTGCTAAACAAATAACAAGAACAGTGCATAGCGCATAACTGTGTGTATGAATAAACCAAATGTGTAGTTTTCAAATGGCCACTCACACTTTCGTTGAAATATAAATGCCTTGGAACTGAATTGCTCTTTTCAGCAAAATTGCTCTTTTCAGCATAAATGCCCTTCCAGGAATGATTCTTCCACCACTTTTAAACTCTCATGGAATAGTTAAAAGGTGTGTGCTCAAAGAAAAAAACAGAACTTGTAGTACATATTTAAAAATGTAGAAAAAATAATTTAATTACTTACATCTAAATATAAAACAATGGATGTATTCTCACTGTCACCACCAGGGGTCCTACGCGTTTCGTCCGTATGTAGGACTTCCTCAGGGACTTCAGTGACCAGAAATGACAGCATACAAATGAATACAAATTTGTATGCTGTCATTTCTGGTCACTGAAGTCCCTGAGGAAGTCCTACATACGGACGAAACGCGTAGGACCCCTGGTGGTGACAGTGAGAATACATCCATTGTTTTATATTTAGATGTAAGTGATTAAATTATTTTTTCTACATTTTTAAATATGTACTACAAGTTCTGTTTTTTTTCTTTGAGCACACACCTTTTAACTATTCCATGAGAGTTTAAAAGTGGTGGAAGAATCATTCCTGGAAGGGCATTTATGCTGAAAAGAGCAATTTTGCTGAAAAGAGCAATTCAGTTCCAAGGCATTTATATTTCAACGAAAGTGTGAGTGGCCATTTGAAAACTACACATTTGGTTTATTCATACACACAGTTATGCGCTATGCACTGTTCTTGTTATTTGTTTAGCAGATCATCCCCTTTTTTTCTATACATGTTCTGTTGAAGACAGGAGGAAGTCTTCGGGAAATCCTACCTGATTCAGGGAGGTCTTTTTCTGCTATTTATCTGTTGAGCACTTATTGCACTGTGGTTTGTGCACACATATCGCTTTTTTGTATCTTTGTATATTTCCTAAACTGGTCAACATGGCCATAACCGAGCCTGGACCCCAGGCAAAAGGCCTCCTCTTCGGAGACAATTTTGTAAAAGAACTGGGCAACTACGTGAGCACATTTACGGCCCTGGATAAGGCACAGACAAACCTGAAACGGGCGTTCTCCCCGAAGGTTTTTGGAGGGGCTGGCAGGTACAGGGGCCGTCTGTCCAGCCGCCCATCACGGAGCTCCCACCGGGGCTACCGAGGCCTCACGACACCACGGTTCCCTCAGACGGAGACCAGAACCCCCACACCTTTCTTCCCGGTCAGGGGCAGATCGTGGCAGCCCAGAGGTCACAGAGGTTCCACATACGGCCGACAACCTTATGGTAAGTGCTTTCCCCTTCTCCCTCTCTCGGACCTCACACGTGGGGGGCAGACTTTGCAAATTTATCAGGGCATGGCACAGACTCACGTCCGATGCCTGGATCCTCAACACAGTAGCAGGGTACCATATAGAATTCGTCAAAGACCCAACCTAATCCGCAATGCCACGGCGGATGGTGTTCTCCCCTCAGGACAGAGAACTTGTGTCGAAGGAAATCAGGGCACTGGCGGAGAAGGGAGTGATCTATCAGGTCGCACCTCACGTCCCAGGCTTCATGAGCAATCTGTTCCTGGTCCCCAAGAAAGGCGGTGGGGTAAGACCAGTGATCAACCTACGCCCACTCAACGCGTTTGTAAGATATCATCACTTCAAAATGGAAGGGATTCATTGCCTACGAGATCTTCTCAGTCTAGGGGATTGGATGGTCAAACTAGACCTCCAAGATGCATATCTCACCATACCCAAAGGAGTGTCAGCATCTCCTGCAATTCAGTTGGGACTCTCGGACATGGAGGTTCCAGTGCCTACCATTTGGCCTCTCATCAGCACCATGGCGCTTTACAAAACTGCTGAAACCAGTGGTTGCGCTGCTACGCAGCAGAGGGGTTCGCATGATCATATATCTGGACGATACGCTGATCATGGCCCAAGACACCCTACTACTACGACAACATTTAGATTGGGCAATAACACTACTACAAAACCTGGGATTTCTAATCAATTGGGAGAAATCGGTACTAATCCCCTCCCAGTCATTGGAATTCCTAGGATTCGAGATAGGGGCGGTCTTAGGGACCCTAAGCTTGCCACCCACAAAGCTGAAAACCATCAAGAAGGAGATCCGCAGAGCATTGGCTCGCCCGACACTCACAGTCAGACAACTAGCCAGAATAATTGGACTCCTTTCCGCTTCCATACAAGCGATCTTCCCGGGACCCTTGCACTACAGGGCCCTGCAGAGACTAAAAGCCACACAGCTACGCTCAGGACACTCCTACTCAGACTCTGTACCACTCGATCACACAGCCAAGGAGGAGCTCAGGTGGTGGCTACACCACATGGAAGCGTGGAACGGCAGAGCAATCTTCGGCAACATCCCAGATTGCGTAATAGAATCAGATGCCAGCACACGGGGCTGGGGAGCGCGCTGTGGACGTACCTCCACAGGCGGAAAATGGTCCCAATCGGAGAGGACGCTACATATCAACTGCCTGGAATTAATGGCAGGGTCATTCGCGCTGAAGAGCCTCCTGGGCCCCGTGACGCATTGCTCCATCATCCTGAGGATGGACAACGTATCAGCCGTACAGTACATCAACCGCCTCGGCGGCACCAGGTCCAATATTTTAGCAGACTTAGCCACAGAATTTTGGCGGTTTTGCTTGGAACGCAGCATAACAGTATGAGCCGAATACATCCAGGGACTTTCGAATACCGTAGCAGATTGGAACTCCAGACACCTACGGGATACCAGCGATTGGCGCCTGAACCGAGAGACGTTCCTACGATTGCAAACGCTATGGGGTCCGATGTATATAGACCTGTTTGCGTCTCGGTTGAATACACAACTCACAGAATTCTTCAGCTGGAGACCGGACCCAGACGCGTTAGCTACAGACGCATTTCTTCAACCATGGCCGAACAAACGACTATACGCGTTCCCTCCGTTCGCCCTGCTGACACGAACCCTAGTGCACCTCGACCGAGCGCAGACATCCCTGGTCCTCGTAACTCCATTCTGGACTGCACAGCCTTGGTTCCCTTTACTCATGGAGATGTCCATAGACCTCCCCAGACTGCTGCTCGAGCATCCACGCCTCCTTTCAGACCCAGATCGAAACCCACACTCTCTGATGGTGCAGGGACAACTCAGGTTGTTAGCGTGGCTCCTTTCCGGGGACCCTGGGTCGTGCCAAATGTTCCGCAAACAACTCTTGACCTTCTGGCGGGAGCCTGGGCTCCTGGAACGCGACAATCCTACTCTAACGCTTGGAACATCTGGAGTGGTTGGTGCATGGAACAACACGTGGATCCCGTATGTGCTCCTGTAAATCACCTGTTGCGTTTTATTACACACCTATACGACCAAGGACTTGCGTACCGAACCATCAATGTATACAGGTCAGCGATATCCCCTGGGCACAGGGGTATTGAAGGACACCCAGCGGGTAAACATCTGTTGGTATGCAGGCTCCTACGCGGAATTCGATTGGCAAGACCACCACGACCCAGGTATAGTACAGTATGGGACGTGAATTTGGTCTTAAATCTTTTGGAACAATGGCCACAGAATTCTGACCTCACACTGAAACAACTATCAGCGAAACTGGCCATGCTCTTATGCCTAATATCCTGTAAAAGAGTCTCGGATGTCCGGGCATTGGACGTCGACGCAGGTACATTCACTCCAACGGGAGTAACTTTCAACATTTCCAGACGTACTAAATCAGCAACAGCATCAGTGTCATATCCAGCATTCCCGCACAACAAAAACCTGTGCCCAATAGACTGCCTCAAGGAGTACGAAATACGGACACAGGCATTTCGAAACTCTGGACAGCATGAACTATTTCTCGCCGTCAATTCACCACACCAACCAGTATCTTCAATAACAATAGCCCGATGGGTGAAGTGGATAATGACCTCTGCAAACATAGATACCTCAGTATACGGGGCGCACTCCACTAGAGGAGCTATGGCATCTAAACTATTCAACTTGGGATGCAGGCTGGAAGATTTGTTACGGACGGCAGATTGGTCTCACGAATCCACCTTTAAGGAATATTATTTTCACCCTACAGACCACATATCATCAACAGTCATTGCACAGCTTTAAACTAGCATAATATGAGCCTCCGTGTCCTTTAATAAAATTACCAGATTTTACTAATTACATGACGTAAAGTCATGATTTTATAAAGGACACGGAGGCGAATATTGGCCCACCCGGTAAGTATATCAGGCCTATATCGGCGAAGAAGAGTTAAACTCCCACCCAATAAACAATCGAATAAGGGTCGTTGTGGTGTCTTCTTTTGTATCAAATTAAGTTGATTATTTAGGACGATAATTTTCTTTTCGATACTAGTGAGTCTGTAATACCTAATGCATATATTAAGATTAGTCACTACCATTGTGGCAAACAGTTCCTCAGACCATATGTTACCACTTTTTTTCTCTGTCCCATTACAGCTTAAGTCACAATCAGCGACACCATGGATGACCAGTTGTCACCACAGTTCACGCAGACAAGTTCCTACAAGTTCGGGATATGGGAAAGTTCGACGCAACGGATAAAGCGTTCCAGTGTTTTCTCAAGTTATAAAGATACAGCTTAGGCATGACCAAAGAAAGAGGGAGAGGAAAGGTCACATGGGTAGTTATAGATAGAAGGACTGTTCCTATTGGTTAAGAGTATGATGTTAGGTTAACCCTTGGAGAACCTGTTAAAACTTTTTTTCTATGAATGTTTATACCTTCTCTTTGCTGCTGAGGTATAATAAAGAAAGAGATAAGCATAATATGAGCCTCCGTGTCCTTTATAAAATCATGACTTTACGTCATGTAATTAGTAAAATCTGGTAATTAATCAGCTTGTCTGAAGAATGACAGCCTTTGATAAGACCACCTGACTGAATAAAAATAGTAATGGCAGTAGTGCATTCAATTCAGAAGGTATATGGGATAAATGTTAGAACAGTTCAAAGAATCTAGAGTCAAAGAAAAGTGATCTCACCTATGACAGAGAAATTGCTTTATTTCAATAAAAAAAAAAAAAGGAAATATTCAGCCTTAAAGCAACACTACAAGAGTCATAACAATTACAGCACACTGTAGTGGTTTTGGTGTCATGATTGGGGATTATTCTAGTTTTAGTGAATTAATAATCTAAATTGTATTAAAGACAGGAGGCAAATATTTGCTTTACCCTCCATAATAAAACCTCCAGCAGCAAAGAAATAGTTCGAAATTCGAAAAGGAACAGCCAGTCAACACAAAGACAGGTATAAAATATTCTCATTAATCCCCCTCGTCCCCCCAAGTGTTACATGTAGATTGTAATCTTATTAATGTTTTTTTAACATATCCCTGTATAATTGTTTTATATAATTTTATTCTGTTATTTATATTCCTTTGTATTACCCATACTACCCAATATATTCCTCTCTTTTTTATTATTATGTTCATAGATTGCTATAGATATACTTATGTACTTTAATTGTATTTTATATTTCCTGTTGGGTTTTACATACATTTTTCACATTATTTATATTTCATACTTTTTTTATAATTAATATTTTTACCCACTTTTACACACCCCATTTCCCTTTTTCTCCCCTTCATTCTGTATTATCTCTAATATATATATATATATATATATATATATATATACACACACACACACACACACACACACATCTACATCTCCCAAGATCCTCTCCCCATTTCTCCTATTCTTACTCCCTTATTCTACTACATTTCCCATATTCCTATCATCTCCCTAAGATACTCTTATTTTTTTCTATTTACTATATTTCCCATCATCCCTTTCCTTATCTGGGCCCATCCTCCATCTTGGAAAAGCACAGTTTTTTTATTTTTCACTTTTCTATGTATTTATTCTCCCTCTCCTTTATTTATTTATTTTATACTACTCTGTCTTCCTCACCTCCCCCTGCCATCTCTGTTCCTCTTTTTTTAGGTTTGCATCTCTCTGCAGCCCGTAGGGATTGAGGGCCCTGCTCAATGAGCTTACATGCTAGAAGGAGTGGGGTATAGTGGCGCAAAAGGTAAAGGTCTGGAAGAAAAGTAGGTTGCCAAGATAGTATTCATTGAGGGCTAATTGTTGTTTTGATGACAGTTGCAGGAGAGGAATCAGCGTGCAAGAGGGAAAGCTGTTTACAGTTTAATTGATATGCTTCCCTAAAGAAGTACGTTTTCAAAGATTTTTTGAAGCAGTGGAAATTTGGTGAAAGTTTAACAGCCCTAGAGAAGTCTCTAAGGCGAGCATCAGGGGTAGGAGTACAAACAGAGGTAATAATGCTCATTTTAACTTCTAAACACCTCCCCCTGCTGCCCCACACCTCACACTACCTACAACATTATTTTAGCCAGGTTTAATATGGCTTTTATAGCAAACTATTCAGGCTTTGCAGAGCAGCGGCCATATTGGTACTCCCTTAAGGGGACCATCCCCTATTTTTATATTTTCCTTCAATTCTGTTAATTTTTTGGTTTTGTTTCTTTTTAATATTTTCCTATTACTATCATTCAGGTACACTATCCTTTTATATTGTTTTTATGTATTCAAGAGTTAATTAAACTTACATGTCACATGACTGACACCACCCAACCGTTTTTTTAAACTATATGCTAAACCAGAGTGGTCCAAGTCTCTGTAAACACTTTGAAAAAGTCTACTGCCAGGCAAAATGCATTAGTGTATCTTATTTATATGTTTTATTTCTAATAAAAGTTGTAACTTTATACTTGGAACATCCAGTTGGTTTTTAGAAGATTTTATCCAGAAGATGCTTCTTCCACTTCCTTGGTGGGGGACATACCACCCATGTCAGAAGAATTGAGCAAAGCCATTCCAGCTGCCTACCCACCTTTATACAAGCGCTAAAAATCCTACCTATTTATTATATCTGAAACACAACAAAAGCACACAAGCCGAATTACATTGGCTTCCTCAGATCTGCCTTCTCAGCAACTCCAGTCACTTTTTAAGTACACAGAGGGGGCGTATACCACTCTAAAAGTCTGAAAAAACTCCATCCTGATTGGCTTCATTAAAAGCCTCCATTAGTAAACACATCAAAAAAGACAGACTCAAACCTTAGCTTGGGACATTAACTTAGAGACAAGTTTGGCAGAAAAAAAATAGAATAAATTGCCTAAACAATGAAAATGCTCCATACATTTACACAGCTGAAAATCCAAAATAAGTAAAAAATAAAATACATAGGAAAAAGAGACTGGAGTTGCTGAGAAGGCGGATCTGAGGAAGTCAATGCAATTTGGCAAAACGCGTTATCACGTCTTCTGACGTCATCACGTACGCTGGCCGCATAGCCAGGCTTCCCGAGTGAGGAATACCTGAATCCAGAGCTCTTCAAACAGCTGCCAGTTGGACAGAGGACTGATGGAAGCTTGATAGGAGAGGTC
Organism: Pelobates cultripes; assembly: GCA_933207985.1. Taxonomy (NCBI): domain Eukaryota; kingdom Metazoa; phylum Chordata; class Amphibia; order Anura; family Pelobatidae; genus Pelobates; species Pelobates cultripes. Next base: position 109,968,420 of record OW240918.1, read on the forward strand.
TGATTTCAATTACAGGGGTGCTGCCTGCGATTTTTATACCATTTCAATAAAGGATTTGAAGTTTATTACAGCCTCTAGACATCATATGCTTATTCTGATAAGCTTTCAAAGTTAGAGCAGACTTATTTGCGCTATGTTTGTGAGTGTTTCTTACTCCCTTATTCCATTTTTGCATTTGTTTTACAAAATTGCCCTATGTATCTTTTTTTTTTTCTATTCCCTTCCTTGGTATAATCAGTGGTGTATTTAGGATTTGTGCTGCCCTAGGCAGGACGATGCTCAGGCACCCCCCGCCCACCCCCTTAATTTAAATGTTTCCTACCCCTTCCAGTCAAGGCTGCACTTTGACTGACTGACACACACACACACTCACTGATAGATGCATACACTCATTGACAAACACACACTCATATACACTGACAAACAATGACAAACACACACATACTCACTGATTTGACACACTGATAGACAGACACACACTATTACTCGGACACACAAACTCACTGACCGACACATACACACTAACTGACTGACACATACACATTCACTGACCAACACACACACACACACACAGTCACTTAGACACACACACACACAGGGCCACCATCAGGGGGTGACAACCATAACAGTTGTCACGGGCCCGACAGCTCTGGGGGGCCCGGCTGTCCGGGCCCCACGTGTAGCGGCGGAATTGCCACCGGTGCATTTGCACCGGGGCCCACACGCTGATGGGGCCTATCAGGTGGCCCACGCACTTAGGGCCACCCGATGAGCCCTATATCTGCAGGGGCCCGGTCAGCGCTATGGCTGTGGTATAGCGCGACCGGGCCCCTTTAAAAAAAAATAAATAAAAAAAAAAAGCCGCAGCGCAAGTGCTGCTGGGTGGAAGTGGTCACTTCCTCCCAGCTTACTCCACACGGGAGGAGCGTGCGCCCGGCATTGAAGAGGGAGAGCCAGCCGACTCCCAGTCCCATCAGCCCCAGCCACCCTCCTGCAAAGAAAAGGTAAGAGACAGGAGGGTGGCTGGAAAATGAGCTGTGTGTGTGTGTGTGTGTATGTCTGTATGTCTCGGTCTGTCTGTATGTCTCTGTCTGTATGTCTGTCTGTCTATATGCATTTATGTCTGTATGCATGTATGTCATTATGTGTGTATGAATGCCAGTGTATGTATGTCTGCATGTCATTATGAATGTGTGTATGTATGGATGTCAGCGCCAGTATGAATGTATGTCTGTATATGTGTGTAGAGATGTCAGTGTCTGTATGCCAGTATGAATGTCTGTATGTCATTATGAAGGTGTCTGTATGTATGTTAGTATGTGTCTGTTACTATGTACGCCTGTGTGTCTGTATAGGTGTGTATGTCTCAGTATGTGTATGTCAGTATGTATGCCTATATGCGTATCAGTATGTGTGTCTGTTAGTATGTATCTCTCTGTGTGTGTGTGTGTGTGTGTGTGTGCGCGTGTGTATCTGTGTCCTTTTGTATCAGTGAATGTGTTTGTGTCTGTGTGTGTATTCCTGTGGGCGGGATTTGGAGGCGGTCTCTGTGGGCGGTTTTGGAGACGGGCCCCCGGGGGCCCAGACCCTGAGCTCAGTTAGGGGCTGCAAAAATTCTGGTGGCGGCCCTGCACACACACACATACATTCACTAACTCACAGACACACACACACACACACACATTTCCCCCAACACTCACAAATTATTATTTTTAAATCCACCCAGCCTCCCTGGGACAGCTGGAGTGGATTACTTACCTGTCCAGTAAGGCTGCTGGGCAGGCAGGCAGGGGGTGGACAGGCAAAGTAGGTGGCGAGGGAGCTTTGATTTTCATGCTTAGCTTCCTTTGCATGCCGCTTAGTGATGCCGGGAGCCGGTCTGATGTCATATTCTGGCTCCTGTCTTCATTAAAGGGAGCTGAGCAGGAAGAGCTTAGGTGAGTATGCTCCCTCGCTGCCCGCCCGCCTCTTGAGCCCCACAGGACACCAGGCAAGCAAGGGATCTGCCTGGGCATTTGGGGGTGGCTTTTTTTGCCGCCCCCTGCAAAGTGCCGCCCAAGGCAGATGCGTTCCTGGGTATACTCCTTGAGGATTGCTGATAAATATATTTGCTGATTGCAGATACTGTATGTGGAAAATCATACCTACTTCATTCATATATGAGTATTATGTTTTTTATAAAGGTGCACAATTGTAATAGCACTTAAAATTGGCACTGTATTTCACTCTAAGAATGTTTTTTTCTGCATGATTCACTTTATATTTTGTGCTTTGCATATTGATCTGGACAGATATATAACATATGCACTTTAGTATACAAAGTGTGACTTAAGTGGTTTTATTGAATTCTTGAGTTTTTAATAGTCTTTTCTTAAAGACACAGTGCACTTTATGATTTGTTTTAGGTTACTATATGTGGTTTGAGGTTTTCACTTTGTAAGGTGCTGCTTTTAAATTAAAGGTTATCTTTTTTAGCGCCATTTTTACTTGTTTTTTGCACATATCCTCCACCCTGATCAACAGATGCTTGTCCAGGCAATACTGGTAGAGGGCGTAAATGCAGGCAAAACTCGTAGAGGACAGTAATCTTGGTGGAGGTGTCCCCCTCTCAAGTGGTTTATGTGGAAAACTGACAACACAATGTCTATGCGGAGAAGCAGAGAGCATTGACTATTGTCTTTGGTTAAGCTTCAAATGTCTGGAGTCCAAAGACCCCTTGTCACCTTGGCATTGCAAGTCGCACCTGAGCACAGATTGCTGATGTCGGTTTTCTGACTGAAGTCTGGGCATGTACCAAAGATTAAAGAAGAAAGTTACCTACACTCTTTCCAACACCCTATGCATATTTAAACAAATGGAGGTAATTTAGTTTCTCCAATGGCCATGAGAGACTTTAGCCCACCTGCCACATCAAGGCAAACCTATCAACCTTTCACCTTGCTTCCTTGAGCTTCTGGCAAAGATATCTCTAGTGAGACAGAAAGGGTTATTGTTTTTTATATAGACACCCCTACACGCTTATCATCCCCTAATAAGGAACACATGGGATGGGCGGCAGCATTGCAACACAGCTGCCTGATTTAAAAGTGAACACAAATACAAAAAAACAAGTCCTGTCCTCAAACTCCCATCACTCCTGGGTGGCAGCAACGACCATAGCACACATCAGCCCCAACACATACAGCAAAAACCAAAGAAAAAAAAAAAGTTACCTGGGCTCTTCCCAAATCCCAAATAATCAACAAATGGAGGTTATTTAGTTTCTCCAATAGCCATGAGAGACTTTAGCCCACCTGCTACGTCAAGGTAAACATCTCAGGTGGGTCCTATACTAACCTTTCACCTTGCTTCCTTGAGCCTCTAGCAACGATATCTCTAATGAGACAGAAAGGGGTATTTTTTTATATACACACCTACATGCTTATCAACCCTAATAAGGAACACATGGGATGGGCGGCAGCATTGCAACACAGCTGCGTGATAAAAAAGTGAACACAAATACAAAAAAACAAGTCCTGTTCTCAAATTCCCATCACTCCTGGGTGGCAGCCAAGACCACAGCACTCACGTACTAAAGATAACCTTGCCATTTCAGGCCTCCATGTGGCAAAGCCACAAATTTTATGTGAGTCGGACTTTGTCCCAGAGGTATATGATCTGGCAGTATGAAGCCAAAGACCTCAAATTCAAGTGTTGCATTGCCTGATAATGTAAAGGGCCCAGAAAATGGGCTGAATAGAAGATGAGAGGAGGACTATCATGCGTGCCAGAACCTCCTCAGGTTATCTGAGGATTGTGAAAAATGCGTCTGATTTCTTTTCTGTTTGAGGCCACTTTGGAGGATAAAAGATGCAACTCCATCTGAACAGAGTCCATGGTAAAGTCCAGTAATTGAATTTACCAAGATTATGTTAACGCTGACTTCTACACATTGATAATAAAACTTGAGGTCTTGAGGAAGTTGGACAGTGAAGACAATATCCTCCAACAGGACAGCTGGTTCCTGTGCCATCAGCAGGTTGTCATTCAGGTAGACAATCGATCTGATTACCATGGGCCTCAGAGCTGCCATAACCAGTGTCAACAGCTTGGTGAAGCACCAGGGAGAAAAAATGAGGCCCAATGGGATCGCGATCCTGTCACTTAAATTGAAGAAAGCATCTGTGGTCGCAATGAATCGGTGCAGTTTGATATGCATCTTTCAAATCCAGCTGTGAGAACCAATTACCAAATTACGCAAAGCAAGTCCCAGAGGAGATGAATGCCTTCAAACTATAAATAGTGATACACCACATACCAGTTGAGGATGCATATGTTTATCACCGTGGACCCTATAGGAACCTCTGGGATACAACGAGCAATGTTGGTAGCGGGAAGAATCTGAGGAGAAAGACGCTGATAGACATGTCCTTGTGTCTGAGAAGGCTGCTCTGCTGGTGACATGGTCATGCTGCTGACCAGCTCTGAAGGAAAAATGGTCATCCAATCAGAAGACTTTAATGAGGAAGAGCTGGGACTTGTTGAGTGAAGTGTATATGGAGACATGTCTGTTCAGCTCTTTCATAAATGCATCCCGGAAGAAGAGACCCTCCGGTTACACTAGCTTTCCATCCAGCTTATAAAGGGCCATTCTGTGGCGTTTGGCAAAAAAGGACAAGTTTACATTGCCCAGGAGGCATATGGCCCATTGCACCCATTCATGATGGATATGTGGATCAATCAGAGTACCGCCATTCAGTACTTCATTTGCCATAGGGAATATTTGCATCAGTGAACCAGTGACATCTAGCAGCTTGTCTTGTGTGGACTGAAGCCCTTTAGGCTCTTGCAGTGGTTCTTCCCAGACTTTCTCAGAAAGGTTACAAACACAGGACCAAAGTCAGGAGTGAGGGCCACCTTGTCTGGTAGTGTGGGTTTACGACATAAAGCCTGCAGCTTGGCCCTTAAGGTCTCTATCCAGTAGGCAATGGATACAATATCTAAGGAACTCCATTTATGTGACTGGATAAAGCCCATTCAGATGAGTATGGGTGCTTCAGGCAGCATGGATTGAAGAGGAGGCGACCAGATGGGTCCAATATTTCTACTGGTTCTCAATGGAACATCCACAGAGGAGTCATCGGTCACTGTCTCCCTCACGTAGCATGAGTATTGAAGGTCAGCAGGGCACCCTATCACTTGGTGAGTCAGCACTAAAACTACCAGCGTAGTACTTATCCAGCATGCTATAGCGTTCATCCCAATAGCCGGCCAGCCCAGGGCCCATTTAAGGCAACTAATAAGGGTGCCTTTCTCTTATTAGTGGAGACACTCTGACCATCCCGGGGTCATCTGTATACGTAGCCCATCTCCAAAGGAGAGCCAGGGGTCCAGTGGTCCATATTCATATTTATTTTTGTCTCCCCTCCCTGCTTGTTAGCTGGCCAGGGAGGGGGGGCTCTCATTCCCTGGTGGTCCAGTGGATGGGCTGCGCAGGAGGGGGGCTGGCAGAAAGCTGTTACTTACCTTTCCTGCAGCTCCTGTCAGCTCCCTTCTCTCTCCTCCGGTCCGGTCAGCTCCCTTCTCCTCCACTGTAAGTCTCGCGGCCACGCGCAGCGTTTCCTCGGCTCTCGCAAGATTTACAGTGGAGGAGAAGGGAGCTGACCGGACGAGAGAGAAGGGAGCTGACAGGAGCTGCAGGAAAGGTAAGTAACAGCTCTCTGCCAGCCCCCAAAGGACCGCCGGGCTTGTAATGAGCCCAGCGGTCCTGGTCTGTATTATGGCAATGTAAGTTGCCATAATGCAGACAGTGACTCGAGTATAAGTCGAGTGGGGGGTTTTCAACACAAAGATTGTATTTCCTCCTTTGTTTGGTTTACATCAGCTTTTAAAATCCACTTTCTTCTACTTAAACATATTAATGTATTCCCATATTAACAATGTGCTTTTCTAACATACAAGTTTCCTGTAGGGACTTGTGTAGTATATGCATGATATGTATTAAAGGTCTATATTGGTCCCATGTAAGGAAGAAGTACTTGACTGCATTGGAACGCGCATCCCACATGATGATGCATGATGGAGCACACCAAACAATGGAACAACAAAACCAGAAAAGGCCAATCAGCAGGCTTTTTAAAGAGTGGAAGATCGACAACTAAGATATCTCCAACTGAGGAGGCTCTCATCTTAGGGCAAATGCATCGTGGACTATTGTGGACACTTTATTGGACACTAACATAGCCAAGAATACTCTTGGTTTATTTTGTATTTATATTTTAAATATATATTTTTTAATCGTTTTACTTTAATCCTATTGAATTAAATAATTAATATTTTGACTTATTTGCATTTTCCTCTATATTTAAAATTCAATTTCTTTTTAATATTCAGTATGAACAAACATTAAAAGAAGTCATAATAAACAGAAGCAAGCATGTGATATTTGAGTTATTATTTGTTGAAATACCATATTATTTTGAACTGGCCATTAAAAAGGTAATGAGGAATTTTATAATCCATCTAATATTATTTTTTGAATATTGCAGCAAAATACATTTCCTGTTAGCTCTTTAGAAGTTCCCAGTAGCTCTTCAAATACACAGCTTCATACATAAATGTTATGTAATTCCATTAATGTGAAGTTACACTGTATGTAGTTTCACTTAAGTTCTTTTTTACCTTCAATACTCTACGTTTTGGGCTGAGATTTTAATTCTGTGCTTTTTCTGCATAGGATAAAAATAATAATAAAATAAAAAAACAAAAAAACATTTTCTGACTTTGTGCTATTCTTCTCTGCATATTGGAAATGATAGGCTTGTTACACAGTGTTTTCTTTTTCAAATGGGGTTTTTTGATGTTTGAATTGAGAAAACAATGATTTCTATTTCATTCACTGCAATTTGCACAGAACAATTTTCTAACAGCAAGCAAAAGATCAAAGTTTTTGATAACACGTATACAGTTTATCACCACAGTTTTGATATCCATCTAAGTATTTCCTATAAATTGACTATACTTAAGCTGCATTCAATGCCCTCAATATAAGAAAAATGTGTAAGAAATGTATATTGTCATTTAAAGGAACAGTCTATATTAAAAAATAATTTTAATAGATGTTCCCTCAAAATATGCCTGTAATTTGTTATACATGTTTTCTTTGGGGGTATATGGCATCTTGGCTTGCAATAACTTCAGATCTTAAATCTGCACCTAGTGCAAGTAGAGATGAGCGGACACCTGGATGTTCGGGTCCGGCGGGTTTCGGCAGAACTTTGAAAAAAGTCCGGGTTCGTGATCGAACTTGACCCCGAACCCCATTGAAGTCAATGGGGACCCGAACGTTTGGCCACAAAAATGCCTCTCAAACAGTCCTGGAAAGGGCTAGAGGGCTGCAAAGGGACGTAAAATGGGGGTAAGATTAGGACAAGTGCCCTGCAAACAAATGTGGATCGGGAAATCACTTACAATAACAAAAAAATAAAAATACAGCTGAGCAATAAAATAGCACTAGATGGAATCTTTAGATTTTGATTTATGTTCTTCCAAAGCTAAAATCAAAGCATGGCTGTGAAGAGGATCAACAGAATTATCTATTTGAGAGAGGGTTGGAGTGCAGGGTATTCTCTTTCATTATTCAAACTGAGCTCAACTCCTGATGCATGGAGAAAAGGCCTTCACAAGCCTCTGCTATTGTGTACATAGTTTATACTAAGTGACCCATAGGTTGAGGAGGCGGTGACCGTGGTGGTTAGGTGGAAGCGGTGGTGGTGTATAAGGTAGCCAACACTGTTTATATATATATATATTTTTTTATTTTAATTGGGTTAGCCCCCAAAATATTGGGACATACAAAAAAAAGAAAACTGTTCCGCAGAGCGTCTGACCCGTGCGTGCTGCATCTGAAACTCCACTATCACCTGCTGGTGGTCGCACATGAGGCGGTGAGCAGGAAGGCCAAAGTTACACTGCAGACAGGCAAGCAGCAGCAGGGTGAGAACGCCAAAAGCACGCACAGACAGCCCGCACTTTCTGCAGCAGCTCTGATATATCTGGGTATACACCGTGGCATCACAAGGGCCACCCAGAACTGGCTCAACTCCCATCAAGCCAAGATCCTGGAGGAGATCACCCAGCTCGTCATGCTAGAGCACTTTTTCAATGTGCTCCCCAACGAGAAGATGACAACGCATTCGTATGTCAATCCATATCAACTTTCGATGCCATTGACTGCGCCTACCATGGTGACCACAGGTAACGGGGAATCAAGGTTCGATTCCATACAGGGACCCTGACAAACGGCTACCACATGCAAGGAAGGCAGCAGGCGTGCAAATGGCCCACTTCCGACGTGGGAATATAGTGACAAATAACAATACAGGACTATTTAGAGGCCCTGTAATTGTAATGAGTCCACTTGAAATCCGTTAACTCTGATCAATTGGAGGGAATTCTGGTGCAGAGCCACTGACCCGTGCGTGCTGCAGCTGAAACTCCACTATCGTCTGCTGTTGCGCAAACAGTCTCTCCAGTATGTGCAAGGTGGAGATCCACCTTGTGGGCACGTCGCATATGAGGCAGTGAGCGGGAAAGCCAAATTTACATTGCAGCGCAGACAGGCGAGGAGCAGCAGGGTGAGAACGCCGAAAGCGCGCACAGCCGCTACAGTGAATGTCACATCCTGTTCCAAGTTGCGGATCAGTCTGATGATGGCTTCTGGTATCCAGTACTCTTTTTACTGAAGCTGCATCAGGGTCCTGGTATGTGGCCGCACAAACACTGGTGCTCAACACCAGGGGGCGTGCGGTTACCCTGCACCAGACCCTGCTAATCCATTCCACACTGTGACTCCTAACTTCTACATTTCGCCTCTTCCTCCAAACTGCACACGTCACTCGCATGACCTTGATTTCATGTGGGGTCTAGGACCTCATCATTCTCCACATCATCTTCCACCCACTCCTCAACCCTGCCCTACTTGCCGGTATGCACACTGCAGAAAGCCACAGCAGTTGGCACCTGTGTTTTTCCAGCATGTAAAGTCTGCAAAGGACATATGGAAATTGTTTTAGAACTGTATCCAGGCAACAGTTTTCCCTATAAACTGACCTCTCAGTTTGACTTGTGAGGGTATTGCCCCAGAATTACAATATTGTTGAAGTACCTCTTAGCTATTGATCACTGGTTTAAATATAGCAGCTTGTTATCTGGTAGTTTCTAGTGTAGAAAATATCAAACTGTTTTCTATCACTTAGATCTGTGTAACAAGTGTTGTAGGTGTGAAACAATATTACAAGTCACCGATGTAGTAAATTCGATTCTAAGTTACGCTTTGATTTGACTCTCAGATATCTAGAGCAGGCCCCAAAATTTACTATTTAGCAGATTAGCAGCCAGAAAATAAGAATGTTTATAATTGCGCTGTAACCGCAGTATTTGACGCTTCTATTTAACTCTCAGATATGAAGTGCACATCCCAAAATGTACTATTTAGCAGATTAGCACCCAGAAAATTAGAATGTTTACAACTGCGCTGTAAGCGCACTATTAGACGCTTCGATTTGACGCTCAGATATGCCAAAAAACAGAAAGAGGACCTTACCTCAGGTACAGTGGCCTAGTTGGACAGTGACTACACTAGAAATGTGCCACAGGCATCAGAAAATACATCTTGGAGGAATCCCCAAGACAATTTGAGGGTAGCGGCTCCCGCAGTTCACCCAAAATCTTATCACCTCTATGGGCATCAAAGATAGCACGGACCATCACGGATCTCCTCAGCATTCCGGGTACGCAAATCTGCTTCGGGACCCAGCAGAGCCTCTGGAGACATCATAGCCATCATGAGTAATGCTGCAGTGCGAACGCAATAATGAACTGCTCAAGAGCGTTGGGGATCATAAGTTTCGAAGTCTGCCCATTCTCGGTCCTGAAAATTGGCACCTATAGCAGAAGACTAAGAGACTATGCAATACAATACAGATGGGGAGCAGAGAATTACCATCAGGCAGCATGTGGGGATGAAGTCCTCACGCTGACCTCATCTGACAACCCAGAACCATTCTTGCAGAATCTAGGCCTGCTGGACTCCTCACATGCATAGACCTCATCTTCCTTAGAGAGGGATGGAGGGCACAGGGACCACAGCACAGAAGGGCATAATATATTAAAAGTTGGTACTGCCATGAGCCCCTTTGACAGATCCTAGACCTCAGTTCTCCTTTATGCTTAGATGGCTGCACAGCAAATGTAGAAACAAGTTTCCTTCTTAGATAGGCTGTGTTAGCCATTAGTCACTTAATCAATTCAATGCATAGATAGCTGAACATGATCCTGTGATAGATACATTTTGATAAATTGCATTACAAATCGAGTTTACCACATTGTACCTATGTTCGATGTTTAATTTACCTGTGTTTACATATACTCGATATATTGGAAAAGTTGTGTACTAAGTATACAAAATCAATAAAATACAAAGAAAAAAATAAATTTTATTGCACATGGAATAAACTTAAGTATTATAGACTCTCAGATTTCCCATCATATACATTTATATATTCATTTATACATCCTAATGTAGTAATAATGTTTACCACAATCAAGTAATGAAAATCATAATGCTTAGGCTGTAGAAAATACTGTAGCTTGTTATTTTCAAAGAAACATATAGCCTGGGGCAGGAGCAAGCTCTGATACACTTCATTAGGTTTCGTAACAAAGTATCTTGTTGACTGAAATTCGTCTTACATGTCATGCCACAGGGTAATAAAATCTATCGTGAGAAAAATGGCCATAGAATGATGTGTACACACAAATTTGTTATACATGTTATGGGTAGGTCCATCAGCAGGTCCTCAGTGCTTACAATATTTATAATAGTGACTGATTTTTTTAGATTCGTTGACATAATTCAATGCAACAGATGTAGATTAATAATATACAATTATTAAAAAAAAAATCTTCTACAGCTGTAGAAAGCATCTTAACATCATATCTTCTTATTATGACTTATCTTATAAATTTACTGTTTATTTTATTTCTTCAACCTAGACTAGCCTAATTTTGCTTCAAGATTTGTTCCCAAGCTCATTTTAGTCTTAGGTCCTTATTTAAGACTTAAAGGAACACTAAAGCGTTAAAAATACAAATCTTTATTCCTAACTATTTAGGGTACCTGTCTTTAGCTATGTTGGTGCCCCTCCCTCTATGTGCAATTAAAAATGAAGTTTTTTTTATTTACCTTTTACAAGCACCAAGGCTCTCTTGGCTCTGCTCTCCTCCTGCAATGAAGGCATGTTCTCCTTCGCTATGGTCCAATCCATGGTCTGATTCACATGTGCAGTGAGTTCCGTGCATACATCTAAGCTTCTTTATAAAAAAAGCATTGAATCAATACTTTCCTATGAGAGCTTTCACATGACATGTCCAAGTACTACTTGATCTGTGTCGTAGAAGCACCACGAGTGTCTGTCAGTATGACAATGTTTTCCATGATATGATTAAAAGGATAGGACCACCACACCCAGGCCACTTTATTGGTCTTTAAACCCTCAAACCCAAATTAATTTCTCATCCAACTTCAGTTTTTTCCTTCTTTTGCCAGTTCATATTTTTTTTCAACAAATTCTATCCAGTTCTCTTCATTCTAAAAAATATTTCAATAACCAAATTTACTTCTCTCAGCCTGCTTCATATATTCCTTACCCACAAACTTCCCCTTTATTAGTTTCTCACACTATCCTACTTCAATCTCTTTTCCATCTGGCCACCATTCTCATCTACCTTTTCCTTTCCTAACTCCCTATTTTGCTCGCTCCTTATTTATTTCAAATAACAATACTATGTGTCTTCTTTTCAACTCATTCCATTTGCCTCTATTATGTTTAGTTCTTTTTTTTATTCTCTCTTTTTATTCTATATCAGCATTATTATTATGTCCTTCCTCTACTTACTTTATATCTCCCTCATCTCCTCATTTGATTTCTTTACAGATGTGAAAATCTTCCCTTACAGTAATATCAGTGTCTTATTGACTCCCATATGCTTTTTATTTATTTATTTTACTTTTTTAATGTGGTGGCTGGATAGCAAGTGTTGGCCAGCCAACATATAATTAACTCTTGCTCCGGATTTAATTAATTTTGGCTGGATTTCAACTGCTGGCAGCATATGGTCCAGCTGAAGTCTGGACCAAACTCTGGACCATTCAGGGCCTGACTTACAAATTCCAGACATTTTAATTAGCATGAATGATGTCTGGCATGAATGGGAGTCTGTAGCACAGATATATGTGCTCACCCTTGCAAGTAAACACAGGCCAAGGTGGTCAGGTAAGAATTCACCTGGCCTGTGAGTCGGTGCACGGGGGAGGGTAGTTCGAAAGGAGTTTGATAATCAGGAAAAAACATTTACTCCACAAAGAAGGGAAGTTTCTCCACACAATCGTTTTGAACCTATTAGAAATTTGGGAGATAATGGAGAAAAATCTTTTTTAGAGAAAGATTGGAGAGGACCGCATATGAGAACCCCTATAGCAACCAAAAGGAGACATTGGGATATAGAAGACGGGGAAATAGAGGAGGGAAGAAAGACCAGAAGGGAAAGATAATGAGGAGATAAGAATTTTTTATTTGTCTAAGAAAGTTTTAAACCCAGCACATACTGGGATTTTAAATAAAGGTCTAAAATTTGCACCTAGCTGTACCCTAAATAAATTTGAGGTGTATACAGATATAAATAGATTTATGAGGAGACTTTGTTTAAAAAAATTTTTTAGCAATAGACCAATTAATGGAACAGGATCTAATATTATTCAAACAAATATCCAAATTTTATCCCATTCATCTTAAATCTAATTGTATGAAGGTATTCAAAAGGGCCTGTATTAAAGATATAAAAGAAATTAAATCAAACAAAAGAAATGATCTCACAATTCAAGAAAAGAATACTATGGAGGATCTTAAAAAAGATACCACCATAGTTATTAAACAGGCAGACAAGGGCAGAGGAATAGCCATTATGGATAGAGAAATCTACATTAAAGAGATATATCGTCAACTCAGTGATACAACAACTTACAAAAAACTTGAGAATGATATAAGGAAAAAATATGAATTATATCTCAATCAAGGACTAAATAAGGGCATTCTTACCCAAAAAGAATATGCTTTTCTAAATATTAGTCGGCCACGGAAACCAGGTATATACACATTACCTAAACTACATAAAAATATACAAGACCCTCCGGTAAGACCTATTGTCTCCGGGATAGGATCTTTGTTGTCTAATTTGTCTAAATATGTAGATACCCATCTTCAGCCTATTGTTAAAATTAATACCTCATACCTTAAAGACTCAATGAGTCTATTACTCATTTAAACAATTTTAAATGGGAAGATGATTTTATTTTAGTGACCTGTGATGTCACTAGTTAATATACTTGTATTGATCGTTTGCTGGGCTGTGAGGCCATACGCAATTTTTTAGAGACATCTGCATTTTATCCCTCGGACCAGGTTGACTTTATTATGGAGGGGATTCTGTTTATTCTACAGAATAATTTTTTTTTGTTCGAGGTCGAATATTATTTGCAATGTAGGGGTATAACGATGGGGACCAGGTTCGCACCCAGTTATGCAAACCTTTTTATGGCTTATTGGGAAAATAGGTTTGTTTATTCTACACATGACTGGTGTGCGAACCTGGTCCTTTATAAAAGATACATTGACGATATTTTTTTTTATTTGGAAAGGAGATGAGACACAGGTTTTAGCTTTTTTAAGTTTTTTAAATGGCAACCAATGAAATATCCAAATAACACAAGAGATTAGTAAAAAGAAAATTAATTTTTTAGATTTAGAAATTTATATAGAAAATTATCAAATCAAAACGAAAACTTTTTTTTAAAAAGTGGATGTCAATAGTTACATTCACACAGACAGTTGTCATCATCAACCGTGGTTGGAGAATATTCCAAGAGGACAGTTTCTAAGACTTAAACAAAACTGTACCGACTTGGATTCTTTTAACAATCAGGCTGATATCCTTAAAAATCATTTTTTACATCGAGGATATAAGTTGGAACATTTAAATAGAGAAATAGAAAAAATTTGAGATTTGGATAGAAATACCCTCCTTATATAGATAAACAAAAATAAGAGAGATAGGGAAAGAAGAAGAAACCATACCACTTAATTTTAATTATAGTAAAGATCAGAGACAACTAAAACAAATTCTAAACAAAAACTGGCATATTCTTCAACAAGATCAGGAAATCCAACCATTTTTAGAAAATAAACCGAAAGTTATATTCAGGGGAGCAAAACGTTTAAAGAATATACTCACTTCAAGTTATATAGATATACCCAAGACCAATTTTTTAGAGTTATATAAAGATGGTAAAAAGGGATTCTTTTATTGTGGAGATTGCATGGGTTGTAAAAACTATAAATACCAAAATAGGAAGGTGGCTAATTTTAAATCTAGGGCAGGGAATCTAATATATAAGATAGACTCATTTATTTCCTGTCATTCAAAAAATGTGATTTATATGCTCACGTGTCCTTGCGGGCTACAATACATTGGTAAGACATCTAGGTGCCTTAAAACAAGGATACGTGAGCATATCTATAATATTAGGAGGGGTTTTTTAAAACACAATGTATCACTACATTTTTTTAAATGTCATGGAGGAGACCCCTCTGGACTCCAGTTTTTTGGGATACAAAAGATGGAAGCCCATTGGAGAGGGGAGGGATTTGGAATCGACGTTGAGCCGCTGTGAGATGAAGTGGATATTTAATTTGGACACTTTGTCTCCTGGTGGACTCAACGTCGATTTCAAAATGTCAGTACTTATTTAATTTTACCTGTGTATCCTAATTTTACCTGTGTATTTTATTTTTACTGGGTCTCTGAATTGTGGATTTCCACTTTTTAATTTTTTTTAACTATTTTTAAAATTAATTAATATTTTTTATCTTCTTGTCTCCTACAGATATATTATGTCCCCCCCTTTTTATTTTTTTATACAGACATATATATTGCATTATTTTTATTGAGATGTTTATTACTTGGAATGATGCATTATTAATTACTCCCCAATATAAGTACATTTTACTTTAAGGGGATTATCCTCCTCATATTATAGAGATGTTAAAATTTGATACATAGATGTATAACTCTATGAAATATTTCTTATATAAGAATATGGTTTTAATTTGTATTTTATGAATTGCTACTGCTATATAGATGTGCAATATTATGAAACATTTTCTAGTTAAGAATATGTTTTTTTGTAATTTATGTATGTATATTTGTTTAGTGTTTAAATATGGAGAAATAATAACACTCAATCTATAAACTAGATGGATTTATTTGAGGTTTTTCTGTATGTAGTGGTCCTTTTCCCAGTTTAAATATGGCGAAAACGCCAGTACTGCCGACATGTAAAGAATTTACAAGGTGAAGACCGAAAATCCAGAAGTGACGTCATTACGTATGACATCAGAATCAGGTGACCGGATGGGGAGTCACGTGATGCGGAAGTTTGGCGGACCCGGAATTGAAGACGGACGCCGGCAAAACGGCACCAAATTCAATGACAGAAACACTATTTAAAAGGGAGAAGACCAACATTTACCACACACTTTGATAAAGACCTGGAGGTCGAAACGCGTTAGTGTTGTGGACTTTTTATTTTATATGTTATTTTAAGCTTATTTCTGTTTCCTGTATTTTTAACCAGTAAAGTTTCAATTTGCTCTTTACTATTGGATATCCTGGGAATCATTGAAAGGCTGGAAAGAAATTATCCTGTCTAGGAAGCTGAAAGCCAGAATAAGCTAATTATTCATCTGCTACTGAAGTCAGAGCCAGCTTTATGTGGCTCTGCATACTGTGAGTGACCCAATACCTTTGACTGATTAATGTTTCTTACATAACAGTATTACACTATGTATGTGTTTTTATTGTAGGAAAATCAGAAGGTGTTCCACTCATTATATTAAGTATACAAGATTTTCTATATATTTTCTTTGCACCCCCCTTATATCTTTTTCTTTCTCAAAACTAGGCTTTGCCTATGGTGGCAAAAATCCTTGCACCAGCCCTGGCCTCAACCCTTAGCCTTTTGATTGATGAAGATGTGGAAATATTTCCGTCTTTGGAAGCTGTCATAACACTAGACTCTACACTAGCACTTTTTTGACAAATGCTAATGGGAAGTGAGGTGGTGGTATTAATAATAACCTCAGTAGGCTAGCTAATTTTGTCATTGGCTGGAATGTTTTCTACAACTGTCTTTTTTTTTTTTAAATGAGGTGTCTTGGGGAAGGACACTAGGCCTGGTGTCCCCCATGGATCAGCTGCTGGGCCAAACAAATGTAATATGTATTCAGTATAGTTACTCAAATAATAATAGAGCATAATGTAAAACACAAAATGCATATAGTAGGAGCACAATAAGAATCAATTAGGAGTACAAAGTGTCTAGTAGAGTTGCAGAGTAGTAAGCAACTTCGTCCACACCAAGACAAGAATGAAATGAACAAGTGGTTGTCATAGCAACCAAGACACATAAACGAAGAAAAGTGTGCACCTATAGTGTAGACTAAAAAGCTTTAATGACCAGACAAGCCTGTCAAAAGAATGCAAAATAAGCAATGTAAAAAAATAATAATTGCAGATTGTCCAAAGAGCAAAGATACAAGTTGTAAAAATGTATGAAACATTTTAAACAGTCCAGAGTACAAATAGAAAGATGGCTGTCACCAATATAAATACCTGGCTTGCATTCTTGGGTTCATTTTATATATATATATATATATATATATATATATTGGTAATAACTAATAATACAGGTGGCAAAAATAATAATATAAAGGCCTAAGTCATACTACATATCAAGGTGTAAAATGTATATATATACGAGACAATAACAAAATTGCTAAATATTTTCACAATGTCAAATTCGCATTTAAATTCAAGCGGCTCACAAAATCATAAAGATGGAAACCCCAAGATGAAGAGAAAAAATAAATTAAAAACCGCAAGTATCAAAATAATGATGGGAGTCACAAGTCTTAAAGAGTATAATATGGAGGATCAAAGGATTATTGGAAACTCAAAGCCACTAAAAAAAGAGTATTGGTCGAATTACTTTTTGAGTACTTTAGGTTGTAAAGGCTCAAGTGTGTAAATCCAGCAACTTTCTATTTTCAAAGGTAACTTACACATGTAGTTTTCTTAACAAAAATTGTCCTACCTTCTGTGAGGATGGTTGATTGGTAATGGTTGAGGCAGTCTTTCTTTCACTTGGTGATCTCACTCACATATATGAGATCACAAGGACATTTAAGTAAGTAAACAACATTGCTAGATTTTCATGTATAGTATATTGCTATCATATCCCCTTTGGGGCACTGTTCCTCCTATTAATGTCTAATTAATTCCTCTTATTAATTTTGTAGCACACTTCTGAACATATACTAGTGCCATAATATCCTTCTTTAGAACAGGTGCCAAAAAGTGTACAGTGCATTCACGGTGTGATCTTACCATTAATGTGTAAGGCAAAATTATATTTTTGTTTTGAGAATTATTGCCCCTTTTTATGCATGACAATACCTTAGTGGCCTTAGTAACTGCTGACTGACTTTGGACATTGGACATCGTTGTCTAGTGTGTTGTCTATAATTGTTCCCAAGTCTATCTCATGTGAGGTTTTCCTTAACTCACACCATGTAGCATGTAAGTTGCTTTTACTTTCCTTTCCACAAAGTGCATATCTTTAGATTAAATTTAATTTGCCATCTGAATGCCCAGTCTTCTACTTCATCTATATCCCTCTGTGGCAACTATCTTACCTAGTTTGTTGTCATCTGCACACACGGATACATTACTTCCATATTATTACATTCCTATTTCAAGATCATTTATAAGTAGGTTGAATAGAAGTGGTCCTAGAACAGATCCTTGAGGAACAACATTTACTGTTTTTGCTCAGCTTGAATATTTACCATTATTGATCACTTTCCATATCTTTAAGCCAATGTTCAGTCTAAGAACAAGAATTTTCATCTTAACTAATTTTATCTTTATTCAAACGGTAAGCTAGTGCATGAAAATTGTCTTAGTACATGCTAATTGCAAATACTAACATTATGTTACATGTCTTAGAATCAGAGCTATTTCTGGATTCCTCCCTTCTAAATATTTATTTTGTTGCTAAGCCTGATTTCCTGGATTTTTATTTGTCCATTTATAGACATGTAGAACATAATAATTAGAAGAAAGGAAACATTTGTAGAAAAGTATGTCATTTTTTTATTTTATTTTTTGGCTACCTCCTCATTACTATAATATTGTGAGGTGGGTAGGTATGAACTTTATTTTAGGGGGGTGGCTAAGAGATTGGGGGCTCCTAGCCACCTGTTGGAATTACATATATTGTATAATGAATTAAAACATGGCTGAGTGTTAGTGGAGGGAATAATTTGAGAAATATTCGGATCCCCAACCTGCTGGCATGGGTGGGGATACTAGTTCCCCTTCTTTATTCATAATTTTAGGGCTCCCTCCTTTGTTATAAATATTAGGGCTTCCATCTGCTGGCAGTGGTGAGGACCAGGGGAGGGTACAATAGGTCACCACCTTAAAATTTAAAGTAGCCCCCAACCGATGCCCATGGTTGGGGAGCCTTTTCTAGTGGCTAGTAGTCTCTAGTTTTTACCATTGTAGTAATATGTGGGTCTTTATGATCCATAGGATTTTTATTTACTTTATTTATTTATTTTTGTTTTGTTTTACTTGTTTCATTTGATGGTTGGGTAGCACGTGCTAGCCAGCCACCACTTAATTAACCCTAGTGCTGCTGGTAACATAGTTCAAAGTAGTCAAATTAGCAAATTTTTTTTAATTATTATTTTCTTCTTTCTTTCTCTTTTTCTGTCCGAACAATATTGATATATTCAAAATGAAAGACTAGTTTGATACTGGAACCACCTTTAAAAAAGATTCATAAAAGCCAAGTTCAATACAATGATCTTTAATGAGATCATTGTATTAATGTAAATTCCAGTATAATATTGTAGTAACATTGTATATGTTCACTATGAGTTTTTGTATAGAGATTAGTTATATTTATATTTATTTGTATGTTTCTTTATATCTCCATTTTTTATCTATTATAAAATCTTGTATCTATTCTTTTTATATGAAAAATGGAATAAAGATGAAATTAAAAAATAAATTATAAATTCACTAGCAAAAACCATGATCATTCGCAAGCATGCATGCTGCTGTAAACATTTGGTTTATCATTGATCGATACGCGGTCATTGATATATCTCTGATTCCACTGCTGTAAGCTGGGTCAGATGCGCATATTAGTGATTTTCTGAACTGATCCAAACCAATGTTACAAAATAGGATCTACTGATCGATTCCTGAGAGTATTTAGTTTTAGTAGAGAACTACCAATGCCGTTAGAATCAATTTTTTTGTACAGTATTTTGTCCATTCAGACAAAATCCGGTGTTTTGGTGAATAACACTGATAGTGACCCACACTCATAGGTACACGCAAATGGATGCACACAAACAAAAAACAGATGCAGGCATAGTGGTACATACATGCATAGAGATACATTCACACAGATGCACATATAAACAGATAAGCAAATAGGAATAAATAAAAGCATACTCTTAGCTACACTCTTGTTTCCTTACCTTTTGAGTATGGTGGCTAAGTGGTTTCCTTGTGGACCAGCAGAAGCTGGTCTAGACTGTCAGTTGCTCTCTCTCTCTCCCCACATGGCTCTGTGATATGCAATTAAATTCTCTCAAACCCAGTGCTTTCATACAAGGGAGAAATCACTTTTTTTTCAGTGGACCATACCAATGCAGCTGGGAATTGTTGTCTGGTTTGGTGAGGGATATATCTATCTCCCCAACTGGAACATATTTAGTTAAAAGACCCAGAGAAGGTCCTGGCACTTATCAGGCCTCTGACAACAATATAGGCCATGATATGGGCAGTCCTGTTTTTTTCTATAATTTAAAAGTTTTGATAGAGGAAAAAAAAAAGCTTTAATTTCTGTAAAACTATAGACACAAATCATATTATTAATGTTTAATTAAAAATAATTAAATACCAAAACAAACAACAATTGAGGGGGCTATTTTAATATGTTGTACTAATTATGGTGCTTAAAGTACATTACAAGGAGCTTTTGAAATCTGTGTAATGGCCCGTGAGTTATACTTCATTATTTTCAATGGAACATTTTTTTTAGTAATAAATACTAATGTAGATGATATTTATTATTTACGGTCTGCCTGAGCTAAATTGTATTATTATTATATTTACTGTTTTGTTTGAAAAAAATATTTCTTAAAATGTACTTCATTCATTTTAATAATAACATAGTTGGAGAATTTTTACAGCCACCAAAGATAATGCAAATTGAGTTAATTCTTTTTTCAAACATCAACACAAAATATGTGAAAATTAAGCTGAATAAATTGTGGTTGTACAATCACATAAATTATATTTAGTGTGATCTGTGCTTTTTACAACCAAAATAGACTATGTCTGTTTATTTTTATTATTTCATAGAATATAGAATATATATGTATTTCTAGGAGATTGAAGAATTATGTTTTTTTCAATAAGACTAATTATTATCCAATTCCTATCGCTTACCAATGTAGCGAGTTTTATATAAAATAGTAATAAATATTTAATAAGAGAAGACAGGATCCAAATGTATAATCTGTTTATGGTGTGAAATAAATGCTTTATGTATACAGTTTATAAATGCATGTTGTTAAAACAAGTGTAAAAAAAACCACACCTTAAGTTGATTCTTTTAAATTAGTTATTTGAATTATGTACATGTGGTCTCTACAGCTCTGTGGAATTTGATGATGCCTTATGAATAATAAATACTATGAGAATAATAGGAATATGAAGAACCAGTTTAAGTCATAGATGCCCTCAGTTGGCTGATAGCATAAACCTTGCTAATGACAGAAAACAACTTATTTACAAAATTCTGATTTCTCAATTAAAATGTCATGGTCTTCATCTGCTGACCTGGGCAAACTCCGCATTTCA
Source organism: Pelobates cultripes (assembly GCA_933207985.1). Taxonomy (NCBI): domain Eukaryota; kingdom Metazoa; phylum Chordata; class Amphibia; order Anura; family Pelobatidae; genus Pelobates; species Pelobates cultripes. The sequence continues at coordinate 109,989,522 of OW240918.1, forward strand.
ATAACTATTTTGCTAATGTCAGAGAACTGGCAAATATATATATACTTTTTTGTTCTTTAGCCATTATTTTCATCTTTAGAGGTCTGAATTTTTCAGTGTTTCTTTAATCTAAAATGTCAAACATTTCTTTCTTAAAGCTTTATTTTTCTGATGAAACACTATTTTTGTGTTAATGAAATCCTTTTAATTTGCTTATTTAATTTTTTTCGTTACAAATATAATAGTATAGCCATTTAAAAAAAAAAATAAAACACGATAGTCCTGGTGACAAAAGAAATATCAAAACACTTTGTAAACATCAATTTAAAAGCCTTTTTATAAAACTTTTTGTTATTTTTTACACAGGCAAAAAATATAACAAAAAAATAACAAAAAAGTAGTTGCAAAATTATATAAATGTTTCCTTTTGCTGTGGGAAATAAGTATGAAATGATGAGCAGTAGGGGATGGGGATGGGATGTATAGCATATTGTGTGAGACTGAAACATTTTGGCAAATAAATACCACGTAAATGAACAATATATTTGAACACATTATATTAACATATAAGTTATGAATTACACAGACAATAAGAGTCACAATGCATATAAGTCATAAAATCCATGCTGTTTTCATCTATCTTGATTGATGGTAACTTGATATTGCAAATTGATATTGCTAAATTTTGGAAATGTTTGTTTTGCTGCAGGAAATCAGGGTGTAAGTGTGAATCTGAAGAAAGTAAATATTGCATAACATGAGCCAAGTTATGCAATATTTACTTAAATCTAATATTAAATGTTCTACCCTTTTATTTTAACAAGCACATCATGTTTTCAAATATCATCTCATATTCTCTGCCTTTTTTATATTGCAGCATATCAGCAATGGCAAATAACAAAGTAAATGTCTGTCAGGTTTTTTTTTATTACAGGTTAGAAGAGGAAATCTGTTGATAGCATACGAATGTATACTGAGCTCATTATTTAGTATGCAATAATATGTTAAAAGTAAAAAATCTATACTATCTATACCAGTTCTAAGTGTTACATCTATAAACACATCCCCAAAAGTATATACAAAATTATGTCCTAATTTGAAGGACTATGTCATATATCTAGAATTTATTCATATTTTACTAGTTACAGAGCATTTATTACAAGGATTGCACCATTGTTTTATTAAAAAAATCTAATTTGTTATTCTGACATTTAAACATATTTTCAAAATCTAGACACCTAAAATAGTTTACCCTGGGACATTTTAAAACATTTCACACATCCATTTTATTACAATCTCTTTTAACAGTTGCGATGTTTTTGTATATTTCTCTCACGTATTCATGTGATCACTTTCTAATAATTTTTGATGGAAGAGTATAAGAGGTTTTTTTTCTGTACTCTTCTTAGAAGGAAGTAGTCTGAGAAAAGTTGTGAAGGTTGTATGGGATTGGATGGGCAAAGTATTTTGTGGGAAATTTGAAGAACCAAGGTTTAAAAGTATATGAAGTGGTTTCCGAAGGTAGCTACTCTTCTGACCATTGTTTATTACAATTACAACTCACATGGAAGCCTGGTGCCACACTCGAGTGAAAAATAGGAAAAGGTTAAGTATTACTTTAATGGAACACTATAGTTATAGTCACCAAAACAACTTTAGCTTAATGAAGCAGTTTTGGTGTATAGATCATGCCCCTTATCTATATACCAAAACTGCCATGTAGGAGTTAGACCACTTTGGTTTCTGTTGCAGCACTAGCCACCCCTTCCCTCGCTGTGACCTTGATGTGTAGCAAGGTCCCCTCCTCAGTCATACATCTCCAACATTTTGAGGAAACAGTTGGATAAAACTTGTGTAACTTGTGGGGTGTCAAATACCATCTATAGAGGAGCTACCTATGTTCCTCTATGTGCGTGTAGCATTTTATCCATTTGAACAAGCCATTGAGTGCTCGCAGCCACCTATTTTATGTCAAGTTTTCTCCACAGTCTGCTTCCAAGTGGTCCTTGCAGGTTACCGGTTTATCAGGCTGCATTTCCAACTAGGCTCTATAGCAGAGAGGAAAGTCTTTTGGTTTGGTCGGGACCAACCAGCATCTGTGCAGTACTAGTGGAGGTGACAGTAGCAGGGGCTCTTTGTTGATATCGGAGTGGGTGTGGGTGTGAGGACAGTATACTTTTAACTTGTAAATAAAGAAAAGCTTCTTGGTTGGGGACACCCCACAGTTTCTGTAAGTCATGGAAGGTTCTCACCCTTTTCCACTCTAGTAGGTGGCCTATCTGTGTGATGCCCAGCCTTTGCCAATTATCTAATGATACCATCTGAGTTATGGCTTTAAGCACTGTCAACAGAGCTTTTGGATGAATTTTAGATTTATAACCCAGCCGTGGCATGAAATCATCCCACATTTTCAAGGTCAGTTTATTAGGAGGGAGCAGGCCCTCTCTGTTTTACACAAGTGTGCTAGGGTCCACATATAATCAATCATGTTTCAATCCTGGAATTGAGCTTTCTCTAGGTCCACCCATTGTATTTGACCCTGGGGTGCATGTAGTGCAATCCCTGCTGCTAATACAGTATCTTTACGCTACAGTCCTATTTTTTTTTTTTAAATTCTTTATTTTTGTAGTGCAGGTGATTACATACAGCTTGTCATGCCACAATAGCATTTAACAAGAAAGTCAGGATACATAGCTTACACGGTATAAGGCATTGAGTTAGTCTTGTACTCATTTTTATAAGGGTATAATAACAGGTTTATAAACAAGCTTGTGAGATCTATCTAGAATCCGATTACAACATCAACATTCCTGGTAGGTGAGGTTATCTAGATATTAGGTGAAGTGTGTTAATACAAAAGGTTATCCTTATTCTATTTCTGCTTTGTTTTGGAGCTGCTAAGTAGGAAGTGTTCCAGTTTGGCTGCCCTATCTGTGTGTGTGGAAAATGTTTTCCGCCACATAGAGGTGAGATCGGTCTGGGCCTAGTGAATTGGTCATCAGGCTAACTGGCAGTGAGACTAGTTAGAGGTGTGCTAAAGTAAGATAAAATAAAATAAAGAGGGTACCACTGAGGCTGAGTAATGCTCCATCAGGTCAAAACAGAAATATAAAACAACTTGTTTACAAGACATGAAACAAAATTGTAATTCAGGGTGTTTTTCAACTAGGTATGGTTGAGCTTTGGGTAGTCGGTACCCGAACTTATCCCCCTCTCAGTCCACTTCTCTTCAACCGATGCCGTCTCTGGAGGCTTGGTAGCTGCTTCCCACTGAAGGGCAGTCCCTCTGGGCCTCGTACTCGTTGGGCTGTTGGTGTGTCTTCCACTCCAGTCTCGGCGTTTGGTTAGGCTGTGTTCGCAGGCCTAATCTCTGCTGCTTGTCTGTAGTGATGCTTTGCTCTTGGGGCCTGCTGGTTTTTCCTCCCCGTTGTCTTGCTCCGGTGTGTATAGTGGCACGGGCACTTCTTGTAACTTGTGTGGATTAGAGGCCGGTGGGTGGGCCGGGTCATAGTGCCTGAGGGGTCGCTTGCCGCTGGGTGCGCCTGCAGGAGTTTGCTTGGTGGCGGGTGAGGTCGTTTCTGGTGATGCCATTTCTGTGCTCCTTTCTCCCCGTGGTGTGCGCCTTGATAGCATGAGCCTGCAGGCAACATTGGCGGTGAGTGTACCTCTGGGCCTTGTGCCAATATGGTGTTTAGCCTTGCCAGTGTGTCTGTTCCTTCTTTTATGGCAGGTGGCCCGGTTACTGTCGGTGCCAGTTTGGTGTTGACGGGCCCTGTCTGGGAATGCTGCTTCATTGCTTGGGTGGACCCTCTTGGGACCGGGATGACCCCCGCCGGTCCATAGGGGGGGAACGTGGGCCCTTAGTCATGCTTACTGCCGTGGCAGACTACGGGGAAGCCGCCGCCTCCCCTGCGCCCACCATGCTTGGAGGCCGCAGGTATTGTTTTGCTGAGTCTTGCCCGAAGGGCTGACTGTTTGGTATCTGCATGTGCCCCACAGCGGCACCTCACGATTGGTGGCACTTTTGCGTCGTTTTGATGCCTTTCTGGGCTGGTTTTGGCTTAGTTTTCATCTGTAGATATAGGAGCTGCTCTATCTCGTGTCCGCTCTGCTCAGCGGTCAGGCCCCGCCCCCTACAGTCCTATGTTGGGGAGACCCACTCCCCCATTGGTCAGGGTTTTTTGTAAAAGAGAGAGAGGTAGCCCCATTCTCTTGCCACCCCAGATAAATGAACTGCATGCTGACTGTAAAGATTTGTGGAGTGAGCTAGGGACTTGTATAGGCAACATGCGAAAAATATAGAAGATGCGTGGAACAGTCATCATCTTGAAAGCGTTGATTTTGCCCAACCATGTAAGGTTAGCTGCTTTCCACTTGAGTGCATCAAGAGGTTGGCAATTTCCATGGCTTTGTGAGTGTGGATATGTGGGCCAATAGCATTTCTTCCAGGAGGGAGCCTGGTTAAAGATGTTCAGTAGATGCAGAGACAGAATTTTTGGTGAATGTGCTGTAGTAAATATTTGAAAGCCCGTCCGGGCCTGGGGCTTTGTGGGCTGGAAGGGAATTAATTAAGGTAAAAAAAATTTCTATACTAAAGGGGGTCGTAAGTTAACTAATGCCCTCTGGTCACAATGTCATTTGATGGAGGTCTGAAAGAAAGGTGTCTATGTCATCAGCAGTAGGTAGAACAATCTGTGGGTCATTTGTTAGTTATATAGCAATTGGTAGTACTTAGCAAATTAATTCGCCACATGCTGTGGGTCTAATATTTATTTCCCCCTTAGCGTTTTCGAGGTAGGCGGTCCTGGAGGCGGCTTTTTTTTTTTAGCTGGGATACCAATTTGGCACCTGCTTTGTTACAGAAGTGAAAAAGTCGTGTTTCAGCCTCCGAAGTAGAAATGTTGTTTTAGAAAGCTCCAGGTCGCAGAGTTGGGACTGTAATTGGAGGATTTTGGCGTGACTGTAACGGTTCGGGTTGTGTTTGTTGGAGTGTGTTAGGCTCGTTAATTCAGTGATTATACCCATATATTTCTCTAGGCGTTTCTTTTTGGCAAAACTGGCATGCTTAATAAGGCATGTGTGCCAACCAGATTTGGTCTGCCGTTAAGTCAGGCATTTTTTTCTCGCCAAAGTAATGTTGTAAATCTTGTTCTATTTGTGCGACTATATTTGGGTCAGCAAGTAAGTGCTCCTTTAATCTCCAGCTGCCCTGGCCTCGGTTAGTGAATTGCCATCTCAGGGATATTTGTCTCACCACAAAATCTTACCTATTTAGGAGTCTTACACTTTGGGGAAGGAGGCAGAGGGAATTAAAAACCTGTTGATTCTCGAATAACGGTTATGTGCTGCATGAGTAATCTTGCTCGTTGGGATGTTGCAGCCTTCACGGGTAAACAAAATTGTGTGTCATAACAGTTTGTCTAATTCGAGAGAATTGGATCTCTCTTCGCTTCAACATTCGGGCCAGTAAGCTCTGATGTTGGGAAGAGTCAAGTTTATTATCTAACTGAAAGTTGATATCGCCTCCAATAATGACCTCCCCGAATGAGTGGAAACTGAAGTAAAAACATTGTCGATAAAATCGCCTTGATGTTCGTTAGGACCATAGACATTAATGAATGTCAAAGGACTGTTGTTAACATAACATTGCAACACAATATATCTTCCTTTTTTATCACAAATCTTATGAACTAAAGAAAAGGCCACATCTTTACTGATTAAAATTGACTCCCCACGTTTTTTTGTAGAAATCTACAGAGAAAGCTTTGGAGTTAAATCTAGGTGTATATCCCCATTTGAAATGTTTTTCTTGGTAAAATACAATATGTGCGTTATGGTACTTGCCATCCTCTAGCGCTAATCGCCGTTTATTGGGGGAATTGAGCCCCTTTGTGTTGAGAGATCAAAACTGAGCGGGAGAGCAAGTAAGGTTTGTATATGGGACTCGGGCGTTTTCTGAGAGGGCCCCCTCCAACACCCGGCCCACCAGATGCCGTTTAAACTGCTCGGGGCCGATCTCTATGACTTTTTGTAAACAAAGGTTTCTGAGCCCAGGTGATTTATTAGGATCTAACTTCGTCAGTGTCAGAAACGTTGGATATTTTAAGAAATACATGGTAACTATGTGCAAAATTCCATTTGTCAACAAGGGTCCTCACATGTTGGTATAACAGTTAGAATTGTGGCTCATTACACTGAGCCACCCCGGGGGTGTACGTCTTGCATAGTCAACCAGACAAACTAGGGAGGATGCCTTTGTAGCACAGGGTATCAGCTCCCGACAACAGTGTTTAACTATCAATTTATCGTGAGCATGAGTGCATTTTTGGATAGCCTTGTATATACCATCTTACGACAGTAGGCACCTATGGCGAGGCAACAGATATTAACTATACACAAACCCAGATACATGTACAGTTTGTTACCCATCTGGAGGGATTCAAGAGGTCTTATGTTGCTTGACATGAACTATTTTCGACCAGTCTCTATTAAGCTTGACTGGAGATGACTTGCTATGGGCCGAGGTGTTGTCTGTCTGTGTTCAGGGCCGCCATCAGAAATTTTGGGGCCCCTAACACAGCTCAAGGTCTGGGCCCCCCTTCAAGCCCGCCCACAGGGCCTGCCTCCAAATCCCGCCCACAGGAATACACACACACACTAACAGAGACAAATACTGAAACAGACATACACACATGCATAGGGAGATACTGACACACACACACACATATACATGCAGACATACATACTGACAAACATATATATACATACACATACTGCATACGGATATATACATACATACATACTGACAGGCATACATACATACACACACACACTGGCATACATACATACAGACACACACTGGCATACATACACACACTGGCATACATACACTGGCATACATACACATTTACAGTCTCCGAAATAACCTACCTGCCAATGTTTCTCTGAGTGAGGAGCGGAAGGATACCTCCTATGATCAGCAGGGTTAACTCCAGCAGTTAAACAATGGACATCTTGGCACTTTGGTATATCAGCTGCTGGGTCCAGGAATACAAATAACATCATTTAAAAAAATAATGTCCATCAGTTGCAGTCAGATAAATAGCGTTTTGGAAGATTTATAGCCAGCTTTGTTTTGTATCCATCTGTACAAAGGGTAATACATTTCTATATATACACTGGCATACACACATACACTGGCATACATACATACACTGGCATACACACACACATACACTGGCATACACACACACACATACACTGGCATACAAACGCACATACACTGGCGTACACACATACATACACTGGCGTACACACACACTGGCATACACACACACTGGCATACATACATACACTGGCATACACACACACATACACTGGCATACATACACACATACACTGGCATACACACACGCACACACACACACACACTGGCATACAAACACACATACACACATACACTGGCATACACACACACACACACTGGCATACACACACATATACTGGCATACATACATACACTAGCATAGATACACACATACACTGGCAAACATACACACATACACTGGCATACACACACTGGCATACATACACACATACACTGGCATACACACACACTGGCATACACACACATATACACTGGCATACATAAATACACTGGCATACATACACACATACACTGGCATACATACATACACTGGCACACACACACACACATACACTGGCATACACACACACACACTGGCATACACACACATATACTGGCATACATACATACACTGGCATAGATATACACCTACACTGGCAAACATACACACATACACTGGCATACATACACACACTGGCATACATACATACATACATACATACACTGGCATACACACACTGGCATACATACATACACACACTGGCATACACACATACACATACACTGGCATACATACATACACTGGCATACATACATACATACATACATACATACATACACTGACATACATACACTGGCATACACACACTGGCACACATACACTGGCACACATACACTGGCATACATACATACCCTGGCATACATACATACACTGGCATGCACATATACACATACACTGGCATACATACATACACTGGCATACACACATACACTGGCATACATACGTACACTGGCATACACACACTGGCATACATACACACACTGGCATACATACACACGCTGGCATACATACATACACTGGCATACACACATACACTGGCATACATACACTGGCATACATACATACACTAGCATACACACATACACTGGCATACATACATACATACATACACTGGCATACACACACACTGGCATACATACATACACTGGCATACACACATACACATACACTGGCATACATACATACACTGGCATACACACAAACACTGTCATACATACATATATACACTGGCATACACACGCTGGCATACATACATACATACATACACTGGCATACACACATACACTGGCATACATACATACACTGGCATACACACATACACTGGCATACACACGCTGGCTTACATACATACATACATACATACATACACTGGCATACACACATACACTGGCATACATACATACACTGGCATACATACATACACTGGCATACACACATACACTGGCATACATACATACATACATACATACACTGGCATACACACGCTTACATACATACATACATACATACACTGGCATACACACATACACTGGCATACATACATATACTGGCATACACTGGCATACACACATACACTGGCATACATACCTACACTGGCATACACACATACACTGGCATACATACATACATACACTGGCATACACACGCTGGCTTACATACATACATACATACATACACTGGCATACACACATACACTGGCATATATACATACATACATACACTGGCATACACTGGCATACACACATACACTGGCATACATACATACATACACTGGCATACACACGCTGGCTTACATACATACATACATACACTGGCATACACACATACACTGGCATACATACATACACTGGCATACACTGGCATACACAAATACACTGGCATACATACATACACTGGCATACACACACTGGCATACATACACACACTGGCATACATACATACATACACTGGCATACATACACACACTGGCATACATACACTGGCATTCACACACTGGCATACATACACACACTGGCATACATACATACATACACTGGCATACATACATACCAGTGGCGGATCCAGAGCCTGATCTCGGGAGGGGCACTTGTAGATTATTTAAATAAATAATCCAGGCACAATAACCACTACAGCTCAGTGTAGTAGTTATGGTGCCAGTAGTGCCAGGATTCCACCCCAGAGTAAGTAGTCATACCGTTTAAGAACAGTTTGACAACTTACCTGTGGTCTGCTGGGATATAGAGTATAGGAGCAGTGGTGTGTGTTAAGGGTGAAGTGTGTGAGTGCGTCAGTGTATGTCAGGGTTGTAGTGTGTGTGTTAGGGAGCAGTGTATGTGTGGGGTAGTGTGTGTAGGGGGGCACTGTATGTGTTTTTGGGACAGTGTGTGTATGGGGGGCACTGTATGTCTGTGTGGGGCAGTGTGTGTATGGGGGCACTGTATGTATGGGGGGGCACTGTATGTATGTGTGGGGTCGTGTGTGTGGGGCAATGTGTATGGGGTGGCAGCAGTGTGTGTAGGGCACTGTATGTGTCTGTGTGTGTATGGGTGTGCAGTGTGTGTATGGGGGCAGTGTTTGTCGGCAGTGTGTGTATGGGGACAGTGTTTGTGGGGCAGTGTGTGTATGGGGGCACCGTATGTGTTTTTGGGGCAGTGTGTGTATGGGGGGCACTGTATGTCTGTGTGGGGCAGTGTGTGTATGGGGGGCACTGTATGTATGTGTGGGGCAGTGTGTGTATGGTGGCACTCTGTGTATGGGGGGTCGTGTGTGTGGGGCAATGTGTGTATGGGGGGCAGACTGTATGTCTGTGTGTGTATGGGGTGTGCAGTGTGTGTATGGGGGCAGTGTTTGTCTGGCAGTGTGTATGGGGACAGTGTTTGTGGAGCAGTGTGTGAATGGGGGCACTGTATGTCTGTGTGGGGCAGTGTGTTTATGGGGGCATTGTATTTATGGGGGGGCACTGTTTGTATGTGTGGGGCAGTGTGTGTATGGGGGCACTCTGTGTATGGGGGGTTGTGTGTGTGGGGCAATGTGTGTATGGGGGGGCAGCAGTGTGTGTAGGGGTGTGCAGTGTGTGTATGGGGGGCAGCGTTTGTCGGGCAGTGTGTGTATGGGGGCAGTGTGTGTATGGGGACAGTGTTTGTGGGGCAGTGTGTGCATGGGGGCACTGTATGTCTGTGTGGGGCAGTGTGTGTATGGGGGGCACTGTATGTATGTGTGGGGCAGTGTGTATGGAGTGGCATACATACATACACTGACATACATACACACTGGCATACATACACTGGCATACACACACTGGCATACATACACACACTGGCATACATTCATACACTGACATACATACACTGGCATACATACATACACTAGCATACACACACTGGCATACATACATACATACATACACTGGAATACATACACACACTGGCATACACACATACACTGGCATACACACACTGGCATACATACACACACCTAATTTTCAGCCACCCTCCTCTCTTCCTTACCATTTCGTGGCAGGAGGGTGACTGTCGGCTGCCTCTCCTCACGGCCTTTCTCTCTGCCTTCCCGCGCGGAGTAAAGTGGGAGGAAGTGACCGGACGTCACTTCCTCCCAGCAGCACTTGCTTTCCGGCTGCATTTTTTTTTTTAAAGGGGCATGGCCCCGCTATTACAGCGCTGACCGGGCCCCTGAAGATAATAGGGCCACCTAAACGCTTGGGCCACCTGATGGGCCCCATCAGCGTGTGGGCCCCGGTGCAGATGCACCAGCGGCAGTTCCGCTGATACACGTAGGGCCCGGGCGGCCGGGCCCCCCAGGACCGCCGGGCCCATGACAATTGTCACGGTTGTCATGCCCTGATGGCGGCCCTGTCTGTGTTACTTGCACATTCCACTCCTGAAGAGTCAGCTTACCGTCCTCTGGGAAAAAAATGGTATTATCAGCTCCATTTCGTTTAACCAGCAACCAGGAAGCCCCATTTTTACGGTATGTTTGCCACTTTTAATGCTGCTGTGATGGGGGGGAAGGTCTTACTCTTTAGCATGGTGGCTGAGGATAAATTGATGAAAAGCTTGATCTGCTCAAACTGTCCTGGTGGAGGTGAATTTTTCCGTGAAGCTTGTATTATCCTGTTCTTCCAGAGAAATAATAGAGCTTTGTGATCACGTCCCTGAATGTAGGCCCCAGATGTTTTGGCCTGGGTAACTGGTGTGTGCGGTCTAGCAATAGTTCCATGTCTGACAGGGCTGGGACATAGACACGGAAAATGTCCTGAACATATGTCGTTAACTCACGAGGTGTTACAGATTCCGGGATCCCCCATATGCTTATGTTATTGCGCGTGTCCCTGTCTTCAAGTTTGGCAACCTTCTCTTCCAAGAACTTGAACTTATGCTCTAGTGAGGGGTAGGCTTCTGCCAGGGTGTTATGCGCATCCACAATCTCTTCTGTCCGCTCCTTCAGTCTCGCCGTCCGGCCCCCACTGATTGTATACAAATAAAATAGGTGCGCTGTACCTTTAAATATTTAAATAATATATGTTACACTGAGTGTGGTTATACTGTGCACACACTCCTCGTTTTTTTGCACTAATTTATGCACTATTTGCACTTTTAAATATTTAAAGGTACAGCGCACCTATTTTATTTGTATTTTATGTATGGTGTTTTATGAGCTTGTACACTTTTAGGTGCTGCTCTACCTTTATTATCTTTATATTTATTCAATATTTAGCACTTTTTAGCGCCTTCTATTGCTTGTTTGTTTTTTAGTTTTTTCCCACTGATTGTATGTCCGATCATATATTCAAGGCTATTTGCAGTACGTCTGCATGAAAAGTGCATCCGGTCCAAATGTCTGAGACGGTGTAAGGTGTAGTTGAAGTGTTCTTTGCTTCAGATTTTTGCATGTTTTCGATGACATTGGTGTGGGTGTAGTATTCCCAACACTTGGTGCCGTTTCTAACTGATTTATGCTGATATTTCAGGCTGTGAACACCGTAGGTCGGAGGAGCCCAAGACTTACATGTCCGTGCTTGCTCATCGCTAGGACACGCCCCAATAAATATTCTTAATTGTAACAGCCAGGAATTTTTATCTCCTGTATGGGGTAAACATGAAACAGCACACAGTGTAATCTGTATATATAGTATACAAGAATGTATAAAAAGTGAAACACTCACACTTTTTAGAGCCTATTATAAGTTGGCTCTAGCCTTATAAAGCATTTTGTCTCTTTAGAGACATTCAGGATAATTTCCCCAATGTTAGGAACTCCAATAGCTCAGTACTGCCAAACACAGGAACTCTGAAGTCCAGAGAAAGGTATGGATAAATGCATTGGTTCACATATATTAAAAAATAAATAAATGGATAAATACAAGTGTAGCATTTTAAACTGGTATGGGTCTTCCTCAGGTACAAGATTAAACACAAATGGGCACAATCCACTTTTTCTGGTTCTTAAGCTACTCAAACTAAACTAAATTAATAGTTTTTAATACTTTTTGCTCCTCTATATGTTATTTTTGGTTGTTCTGGTAGGATGTTCTGTAAAATTGGTTCATCCCTCAGAACGTGCCAATATTTATGAATTATACTGCATATCTTTTTGTTATTTCAATTAAAAGTACAGATAAAAGGGATATCATCTAATTTTTTGTCATCTTTTTTATGTTTATATTTTAATACATTCTCCCTTGGGATTTTTCTTACTTCTTCAAGTGTTTCCCCAATTTCCTCTTTATCATATCCCTTTTGTATAAATTGTTCTTTTATGTAATTTGCTTGTGAGATGTAGTCTCCGTCCTCTGTGCAGTTGCCCCTAATTCTTATATTATTGGCCCCTTGGTGCATTAGTTAGCCATGGTCTATGGCAGTGATCGGAAACCTTTGGCACTCCATATGTATTGGAGTACATCTCCCGTAATACTCTTACACCCATAATGCTGGCAAAGCATCATGGGAGGTGTAGTCCAAAACATCTGGAGTGCCGAAGGTTGCCTATGCCTGGTCTGTGGTGACAACTATTCCTTTCGATCTAACAATTTGCGTCTACTTTTTTGAAATAATTCTTCATTATTATGTGTGATTCATGTATTGAGATTGTGATATACTTAAATATTTTTATTTCATTCATTTCTAGCATATATTTTTTTCTTTTTACAGTATTTGGGGGACTGCCTCACAGCCCAGGCAATCTCCCTGTTGGCAGTTACATGGCCACCTATTGCGGCCATGTCATTTCGTCTCTGGAAGTTTTGAACTTTCTAGTGGGACCAGACAGGGGTGTCCATTGTCACATTATTATTTGTGTTGGCAGTTGAGCCCTTGGCTGAATAGATTAGAAACTGTGTAGAGATAGGGGATTGCGGTTAGAGACAAAATTTATAAAATTGGTCAATTTGCAGATGACGTTATGTTATCATTAAAAACCCTATGTTCTCAATAACACCCTTAATGTCTATCTTGTAAGAATTTGGTGAAATTTCCTATTACAAATAAAATACCAAAAAAAAGCACTCCTTTTTTTTACACTATGGTTTGAATTGGATATTTTAAAAAAACAGTTTGCCTTTGATTGGAGAGACTTACATTTCCTAGGGTATGTAAGGGGAATGGGTTTACCAGACTTTGCTCATTATTATCATGCTACCAATGCAGCTGCTGCGTTAAAATTTAATTTAGATACTGGACAGCCCCAATGGCTTGAGATGGGGACAACAAAGATTTTCCCACATCTTATTAAATAAATAGTATGGCATTCTCCACCTCGACGACCATGTTACATAAATATGTTCCCATCCACTAAAATGACTATAAAATCATGGAACATATTATATAAAAAAATTTAACCCTTTGCAATTTGGTCTAGGGCAACTCCATGATCAGTTTTAATTTATGACATTAGATTTAGATTACTGCACATCACATTCTATCACAAACACTGATAATGTCTTTACATTAAACAAAATTTGCAAATTTGACCAAATGAAAAACAAATTTGATTTGAACATTTCTGATGAAATAATATACAACAAAATAATTGATCTTATTATTGTAAATTGTGGCCTTTCAGGATTGGATCCGAACTAAAGTAAACTGGAATTATCAAAATTAGAAAAAATATACTATTCGGATCTTGTTCAGAAAGGAGCCATTTCTATATGCTCATTTGGCCCGGGAACTAAATAAAACATTTGATTCAATGATAAAATAGGAGGAAGAACTGGGTAAAACATTTAACATCACAGAATGGATTAACTTTGTAGATGTATTGAAAGGTATTACACGGCGTGTGGCACATTTAGAGTGAATTCATCACATACAAATATATGCTGGAGGGGGTGTGGAGAAAGGGGATATTTGTGTCAAATGCTGTGGTCGTGCCATAAAATTAGACCTTATTATAATTCGATATATAAATTAATTAAAACTGTTGACAATTCAATTGATAATTTGACACCAGAGCTTTGTCTCTTCAAGCAAATTCCCATAAATTTACCAAATTAGAATAAAATTACACTAGGCTATATTCTAATTTCCACAACGACAACTATCACCCGACACTGGACTCAAATATTTGAATAATAACAATAATCCTTTATCAAAGTGTCGCCAAAATTTTTCAGACGGGGCATGGCCTGGCTGTTGAGGAACATGGCGGCTTAATTCATATGCTACCTGCTGGCTCTGCTATAATGCTCGCCTAATGCAATCTCCAAATGCCGAAATGGGTAAAACTCACTGGGCATCTGCTGCCCAACAGGCACAGGACACCCCCAGGGGCTCTGCTACCTCCTCGCTTCGACATTACTTGGTCACCCTAGCTGACTTCATGTCGCAGGCCTCAAAACAACTCGAGAGCCTCCAGTCTTTCCGGTCCCCCGTCAAGGGATAGTGACCACACGGCCCAACAACATGCTGCTCATCTCCACCAAGGCACAGGGGATCAGCATGTGGAATGGATCACGCTGACCTCCAAGAGGCTAACACAGACCTATGCAAATCTATCACGGCGGAGCTGCACGCACTTCGCGAGGACCTGCAAAGCCTCAAATAACGAGTCTCCCAAGTGGAAGATGACTGTGACCACCTGTCCTGCTCACAAGCTGCCAACAGTGATGCCCAATTCACCAGATGGCCTATCACGTCAAGGATCTTAACAACAGGGGCAGGCTACAGAACATACGAGTCAGAGGCCTCTCGGAGGAGCTGGATCAGGCCAAACCAATCAAAGAAACTGATTGCAGTTTCTAATGGCAGTCTTCAATGGACTTCTCGGCAGACCGCCTTACAGCCCTATGGAATTTGTTCACAGGGCATTCCGGCCTAGGGCCTTCCTGAAGGCCCACCAAAAGATGCCATATGCTGCATGGCTAACTTTCAACTGAAATAAGACATTATGTGAAAGGCAAGAGAAGCCATGTGGGTTACCCATGAGGGGGCTGACATCCAACTGTTCCCAGACCTGTCGCCTGCCACTTTGGCCTACCGGCGGGCCCTACAACCCCACACAAGGATCTTACAATCTAATAAGATCTGCTACCACTGGCAATTCCCTACAGGACTAATGGTGCTTAACCAGAAGCCTTCTTGGTGAGGGATGCCTGGATATGGCGTCTCTTCTAGATGAATTGCAACCCCCTGCGGTCTCCCTTCAGTGACCAGACCCTTTGACATTCTACTTACCTGCTATGGACTCTTCAACAATGGTGCCAAAACCACCTCAGATACAGCAGTTGAGAATCCAGGCTTCCCAACCTTCTGGTCCCCTTAACGGACTCCTTCATATACGGACAGTGCCACCCTGGGATCCCTTTCCTCTTCTTAGCTGGAAGGAACTCAGGAACTTAAGCCAGCCTCCCCGATTACATCTTGTGAAGGGCATCCATTTACTGCTGGGACTCTTGGAGACGAGCCTGTCACGGATTGCTAATAGAATAAATGGTGGACTCTTTGGGCCACTCCTCCTAGCTGTTTTCCCTCCTTCCTGTTTCTCATTCACCACGGGAGACCCCCTTCTGCCTCCCTATACTAAAGCCATACCCCATGGACACCCTGTTTACTCAAGAGAGGTTTAATGACCACTGGCCCCCGTAGGGCACATTCTACCACTGGCCCCCTCCTATATGCAGGGTTGATGGGTCCCAGTCACCTAGATCACTGCCAACCTTCAGGAGGACCTCCCTGGGCCCACTACCCACGCACAGGGCACTAATTCTACACCTGGGGCTCACTTGGGAGGGCAGAGGGGGGGATGGGAAGCAGGGGCTCACAACGGTCTGGGCCACCATCGGTTCCATGACTCTTGATGACCTTTTTGAGATCGAGAGGGGGGTGGTGCCGGACCAGCCTGCTCGGATGATCCCGGACACGGGCGTAAGCAGCATACTCTAGTAGAAGCTTGGGCACATCTCCTGCATGGCTTCTGTTGGGGGTGGGGGTACTACAACTGAGACCTGAGACAGGGAGGGGTCATTACACTTACCTAGGGTTGGCGCGCTTCCTTGTAAATATGAGGGGGATAACTTCCTAATGCCCCTATTTTGTCAAATTTCTTTACCTTTTCCTGAAGTTCAACGTTTACCTACATGTATGCTCTATCTTGGTTATGCTATTGAGGTTGTATATTGCAATGTTAGGACCATTTTATTTTATTTAGACAAGGATTAACAATGTGAATTATATTTAGAGTGTGAGCCATTAAGGGAAGTCGAGAATGTACTGACTGGACTAGATCCCCACTTGCTCCAGATAGACCTCTTTAGGATCAGAGCGGACTTAAACAGACCTGACCCACACGGGGAATCCTGGTCTCCGACACCGTCCCCCATTGGAGCTAAGCGTCATTGACTTGGTGCGCGGCACTCCCAGACCACTGGTAATCTCAGAGTTTACTGCTCCCCGATGCTTCTACTCTCACTGCTGCAGTGGACGGTTGTGTGCTACTAAAGCATACTTAAACATTGTGCTTTCCCCCTCCTCCATCTCATTTGTCTCTCTCCCTGCGGTTCTTTCTTCCCCTCTCCCTCTAACCTTCCCCCTCCCCTTCCCTCTGCACCTTTAACCGCCCTTGACTAAATGGAGACTGATTGAATACATGCTCTCCAGACTGGACCTTCTGATAGAAGCAGGACAAACGCTTTGAGACTACTTTACCGACAACACCCCTAACCAGACCTCCCCCACACTCTTATGGGAAGCGCACAAATGCGTGATGAGAGGCTATTTCATCTGTAAGGGTACGGAGCTAAAGAAACAAAATAGATGAACATGACAACCCTCATACAGGATATCCAACAGTTGGATACCCTCAATAAAAGTTTTCAGATCTCAGCACAACAGACACAGCTCCTACAACTCTGACGAGACTTAACCACTCTATTAAATGCCAGACACCATAGAGATGTTCTGCGGCACAAGACCTTTTTTTCACTTCACGGGAACAAGAGTGGTAGATTACTGGCCCGAATGTTGCAAAAACGTAGACAGACCAAATAAATAGAATGCATTAGAGACAAATCAGACACTCTCCACCGCATGCCGAATAAGATCCATGAGGAGATTCGGGCTTACTATTCTGACTTATACTCCATACCCCAGCCCCACACAGAAGCAGCCAAAGGCAGACTGAGGGACGCTATTCAATCCTACCTGACAGCACATACCATGAATACATACACAGCAGACCTTTTGGACTGTCCCCTGACCATAGAGCAACTAGCCCAGGCCGTGAAGCAGTCGAAACCTGGTAAATGCCAAGGACCTGATGGTCTGCCCATAGGTTATTATAAATGCTTTGCAGAAACATTATACCCACAAATGCACACTGCTTTAACTCTATACAAGATTGTCACCGACTCCCCAAGCAATCCCTTGCAAAACATATAACTATCATTCCAAAGGAGGGCAAGGACAGAGAGCACTGTGGGAGCTACAGGCCCATCTCATTAATCAAATCAAAATGCTTACCATGCACCTGCAAATGCGCATACCCTCCCTGGTTCATCCGGACCAGGTCGAGTTTGTAGCTAGATGAGAGGCCTGTGATAACACCATTAGGGCGCTCGCCCTCCTGTATGGGAAACGGGGCACCATAGAGGGCCTTCTTCTGCAATCTATTGACTCGGAGAAGACCTTTGACAGGGTTTTGTGGGACTACATGTTCCCCACCGTGGCCCAGTTGGGCATGGGACCGCACCTGCGGGCTTGGATCAAAGTACTGCATGAAAATCTGACCACGCAGATACTAGTGAATGGGGCTTTGAAACCAGACTTCTCGATACATAATGGCAGGCACCAGTGATGCCCCTTGTCCCCAATGCTCTTCGCCCTTGCCCTGGAGCCATTCTTGACGGCCATGAGACATAACCCAGACATCCGGACACAGGAGGCACACAGCACAAGATAGCGCCCTATATTGACAATCACCTGGAGGTGTCCCTTCCCAACATCCTGAAGGCCTTTCGAGACTTTGGGGCAATCTCAAACCTGACAATTTTCTTCTCTAAATCCCACATATTAAATGTGAATATCCCCAAGGCGCGAGCCGACCCGTTTCGCCAGAGCCATACATACCAGTGGACGGACCGTAAGGTCCGATACCTGGGCATCTGGCTGACAGGGCGGCACTCAGACCTCTTTAAGGAGAATTTTTCCCCAATGTTGGCCAGGTTTCGAGAAGAAATTAGAGAATGGTCATACCCACACATCTCTTGGTTCGGGTGGCTACAGGTGACAAAGATGAACTTTCTCCCCAGACTGCTATACTTATTCCTCACTATCCCTATACTGATTCCTAGACCATTTTTTAGCAGACTGCGTATGGCTTTCAGGACTTATGTCTGGGGAGGGAAGAGACCCTACATAAAATACGACCAACTCACACAACCCAAAGACCAGGGAGGGATGGCCCTACCAGACATTCACCTTTATTATCAGACCTGCCATTTACTGAGGGTAGTGGAATGGTCTAAACAGAAAATCTCTAACTTATGAAAGGGGGTGGAGGATGAAGAGGCCAGAAAACCAGTTGCCTCAATACCTTGGCTGCCGAGATCAGACGGCGAACAGAGATACTCTGCATACACAGAAGACACTCTCCAAGTCTGCTGTCGCATGCTGCCTAAATTTAGCCTGTCAGCTTTTCCGTCCCCATAATTACCCCTGACATACAACACAGACTTCCCACCAGGACTGAACCCTAAGGCCTTCAGAGATGTGATTGAGGACCCTCATCCAAGACTACACCACGTTATATCAACAGGTGGACTTAAGACTATAACAGATGTAACACGAAGCACCACACCCTCACTACTACCTTTAAGCCTTTAAGTACAACCAAATCAAGAGCTATGTTGACACCCTCCCAAGGGGACAAGCCCGTTCAAGAGACCCAAACCTATTTGAAAGCATTTGCATGACTTCGGACACCTTGCCCCATGGGGTATCTTTCCTATACTCCATGCTACAACTCCAAACCCGTACCGAACTCCCAAAATGTATGAGTAAATGGGAGACAATACTGAACTGCACGTTCAGTGATGCCGAATGGGAAAAGATTTTCTATCTGACACACCACTGTTCGATCTTTAGCAAGACCAGGAGACTGCCTACAAGCTCCTGACCACCTGGCATCGAACTCCGTCTGCCCTGAGGTCTATGTACTCAGATCATTCAGATCGCTGCTGGAGGTGTGATGTGGAGACCGGTACTCTTTATCACATCTGGTGGGAGTGTAGGACCATTTAGATTGTTTTGGAAGGGAATCCAAGACATGCTATAACTTTTTACTGATGACCCTCCCCCACATGACCCAGCCTCATTATTACTACACCACACAAAGTCCCCTAAGACAACATATAAAAAAATCAATCATGATCAGGATCCTGAATATTGCTAAACAAATGATTCCCTAATTTTGGAGGCAACCATTCACCCCACCCCTGGCTTTGTAGTTATCCCAGATGGAGGAGCTCAGGGCAGTGGGGGAACTGACTGCTGACAGGAATTCAGGGGTTTATCTAGGGATATGGGCACATTGGTTATTGACCACTGCCAAGGAAGACTTTGCTCGCAGACTAGCTTAGGTCAAGACTGAAAAACAGATAGTGGAAGACTGAACCACCCTCCCCTTCCCTCCTTCCTAATCTCTATTTCACCCCCAGTTTTCTATACTTCTCTCTCTGTTCCCCCTTTACCTTGCTCTCAAGCACCGGTGTTATCACTGTTCATTCCCGCATGCAGTACTAGGGCTGCAGACATCGGTGGTCAGTTGATGTACTAAAGGAGACCGACTTGCCCTGTTCCTGAAGTAAGGACCAAGGTTTGTTTTCCATTAATGTCAAATACACATTAGGGTGCTTGGGAACCTGGAACACTCAATATCTATCAGTGGGATGAGACCGGTGTTTCTCATGAACATGGAGCTGTTTACTCAGTTTTAAATGTGTATTATGGTATTTACGATGTGAACTGCACTAGTCATTGTTTTTTCTGACTTGCTACTCCCGTTGATAGGGACCTGCGTGTCCCACTGTATAACTGCCTTGAAATAACTTATTTGACTGAACAATGAAAATTCAACAAAGAAAATACTAATAAAAACATATTTACAAAAAAAATATTCAGATAATTTCTGCTGCCATTACTATATCTGTCAGATTTTCCCATCTGCTGTTTTTTTTGTGCCCCAGTCATTAGTTTTAAACGCATCACACCCTTTTCCAACAGATTTTTCCAACATTTTCTCAAGCAAAAATTTGGCAGTCTTCTAGAATAGAAAATTCTGTGAAAACTGATTGAATCTGCCAAAAATGTACTGTTAAAAAACATTACTTTTTAATTAGTATGATCAAAATAGTAATGGGATATAACCATAACTTTTTAGACAACATTGATAAATAGAGATGAGCGAACCCGAACTATAAAGTTCGTGTTCATACCGAACATTACGATTTTTTTACCCCGAACCCGGACATTTCAGTAACAGTTCGGGTTCGAGTTCGGTGTTCGGCGATTTAATGGCGTGTTTTGAAAAGCTGCAAGGCAGCCAATCAACAAGCGTTTGACTTGTGTGCCCTTAGAAGCCATCACAGCCATGCCTACTAATGGCATGGCTGTGATTGGCCAGTGCAGCATGTGACCCAGCCTCTATATAAGCTGGAGTCACATGAGCTCTTATTAGTGTAGGGAGAGGATGCTGCAGCTGTTAGGGACAGATTAGGAAAGAATTCTGGGGTTGAATCTGCAAACTACAGCGATTATTTTGTGGGTGCTATACTACATTTTTGTACCCTGCACAATCACACAAAAATAAATTCAGCATAGAAGCAAGAAGCAAAGTGATAATAGTCCAAAAGCAGCTGGAACACCAATACAAAGTTTCTCTTTTCCGATCAGAAAATTGGATAAAAACAGGGGGGTAGGTGCAGCGCTTCAGTAATCCTTGACAAGGTATATGTGAAGAGAACCAGAGAAGGAATAATAGTGTAGTATTTAAAACTGTAGTGATAATAAGTAAAATAAAAGATGTGCACTCACACTTTCCTGGAACTTCAATACAGCTCCAGTGTATGCACCTGGGTGGAATAATCCCCGCCTATTGACCAAGTGCAGAGGCAATTCTTCAAGTTGTAGGTGTGGTAGGGGCAGGGCCGGATTAACATAGGGGCTGATGGAGCTGCAGCTCCAGGCCCAGGCCTATGGAATAGGCCCATTGGTTTTGAAGAAAAACATTAATATTATTTTTTCTTTACTTTTTTTTTTTTTTTACACATTACTCTTAGAGTTGCCACCTGGCTGGTATTTTATGGTATTTGAGGCTGCCTGGCCAGTGCCAGTATTGCAGTAAAACCGGAAATACAAATGCCGGCATATTTCTATGTATAAACAGAGATTACTCTGCAATACCTGCGCCGGCCAGTAGGGGCCAGTAGGGGTCACTGTGTGTGGAGAGAGGCAGGGATAGGAAGTTACAGCATATCTCTACACACTGATCCGTGCAGGAGCAGCTACACAGCACAGAGAGCCCAGACAGCAGCTCCCAGCCTTCAGAGACAGCCTACAGCTCAGGGATGGGTAAAGGCTGCAGGGAGACATGGGGACACTGGGAGACACTAGGGGACACTGGGTGACCTGGGAACACTGAGACACTTGGGGACACTAAGAGACCTGGGGACAAAGGAAGATCAGAGCACATTGAAACACTAAGGGACACTGTGAGACACTAGGCACTTGGGGACACTAGGAGACATGGGGACACTGAGACACTGTGTCCTTAGCGTCTGTGTCCCCATATCTCCCAATGTCCCCAAGTCTCTCAGTGTCCCTAGTGTCTCAGTGTCCGCATGTCTCCCAGTGTCCCTATGTCTGTGTCTCCCAGTGTCCCCTAGTGTCCCAACGTCTCACAGTGTTCCCATGTCTCTTAAGTGTCCCCTAGTGTCCAAGTGACACTGAGCAACATGGGGACATAAGGGGACACTAGGAGACATGGGGCACTGAGACACATGGTGCACTGAAACATTGTGATACATTGGGACACTGTGATACATAGAAGACACTGAGACATGGGGACATGAGGGGACACTGGGACACATGGGGCACTGAAACACTATGATACATAGGGGACACAGACACTAGGGGATACTGGGAGACATGAGGACACTGGAAGACTAGGGGACACTAAGACACTGGGAGACACTGGTAACAATCCATCTTTTATTCAGAAGAATAAATGTGTGTAGTTTTTTGGTGATTTTACAGAATTTTCTCTTAGGTCACTCCTTGTGATTTACACGCATACATAATTAATTATGCAAATTAGTAAGGCCGGTATTTTTTTCCAAGAAAGGTGGCAACCCTAACTATCCTTCACATACTCTTGCTTAAGTATGGAAACTTTAGAGGGATGTATGGGAACAAAACGTGTGCGGACTGGCTGACAATGAAATTAGTTAAGGTAAAGCTGACTTTGTGCACAATGCAAATGATATTGCTGCTTCAGTCTCCCTAACACTATGACATGTTCCTTTTCTTCTACACTCACTACATACAGCTTTTCTCTGACCCAGACTATATACCAGGAGCTTCTGCCTGCTAGTAAGGAGGTTAAGAGAGGAATGGGCCAGCGAGTGCTAGGGGGACAGTCCTTAGAAAGCGTGGAGCGAACTCATCATTAGACACATTTATGCCAAGCTCAGGGTGCGGTCTGTCTGTCCTTAGTTGGCCAGCCTGCATGATTGGCAGGCCATTCTTTAGGCAGACACACCCGCTTTTTTTACATAACATTTCTTTCGGCAGTTCTGATTACATGATTTGCGTCAGTGGCCCACCCCTTTACCCCGTCCTGCTTCACTGGACACTGCTGTTAGGGGTGTGGATTTACTTCAAATATGAAAGCATAAATTAGAGAGATATTAGCATAGAGTGTGTGTTTTCTCATAGCTGCACCCTATGAATTTCCATTCAGCACCACTTCCGCCAGATACATGATGATTGGTAGGTATGACTGTTTTAGTGTTTTTGGTCGATAAGAGTCTGTAATTAGGCCCATCACCAGGCCCACTGGGCTCTTAATCTGGCCCTGGGTAGGGGGTATCCTCATAAAAAACAAACAAATAAAAATTGTATATGGTGAAGTATGTAGCGCTATGAAGCAAGGGTAGGTAAAAACTATAAAATGTGCACTCTTGGCATTTTTAAATACTGCTGTGACATTGGAGTTTGACAAATTCACATTTTTTGTTTGGTGCTAAAAAGTAAATTTGTGGTGTGCCCTTCATATCTGAGTCAAATAGATTCGTCAAATACTGTGGTTGCATTGCAGTTTGAAAAATTCTAATTTTTTTTGGTGCTAAATAGTACATTTGCTACCTGTGGTGCACTTCATATCTGAGAGTCAAGTAGAATCATCAAATACTGTGGTTACATCGCACTTTAAAAATTCTAATTTTTTGGGTGCTAAAAAGTTAATTTGGGGCGTGCACTTCATATCTGAGAGTCAACTAGAACTGTCAAATACTGTGGTTACATCACACTTTTAAAATTTCACATTTTTTGGTGCTAAAAAGTAAATTTGGGGCGTGTACTTCATATCTGAGAGTCAAATAGAACCGTCAAATACTGTGGTTACATCGCACTTTGAAAAATTTACTTTTTTTATGCTAAAAAGTACATTTGCGGCCTGCGGTACATTTCTTGCAGTCCAATAAAACCCTTAAATACTACTGTTGCATTGTTGGTTTAAAAAAATCAAACTTTTTTGTGTTAAATAGAACATTTGCGGCCTGCGGTGCATTTCTTGCAGTCCAATAAAACCCTTAAATACTACTCTTACATTGTTGGTTTAAAAAAATCACACTTTTTTGTGATAAATAGAACATTTGCGGCCTGCGGTGCATTTCTTGCAGTCCAATAAAACCCTTAAATACTACTCTTACATTGTTGGTTTAAAAAAAAATCTAATTTTTTTGTGCTAAATAAAACATTTGCGGCCTGCGGTGCATTTCTTGCAGTTCAATAGAACCCTTAAATACTACTCTTACATTGTTGGTTTAAAAAATCACACTTTTACCAGTGTGTCCCTCCGCATTGATCATGTCTACTCCCGCTCCAGCGATGTGGCATACAGTAATCGTCGTTGTGGCAAACCTAGCCACTTGGACAATAACTAGAGACTGTGCCTTTAAGGGTTGCCACTAGGTCGGGCGAGATATGCGCTATACACCTATGTAAATGTGAATGTATTTTCCATGTTACCTGTAATACTGTTTCCGCCGAATGCAATTGGCGGTTTTGTATGGGGATTTTCTTTCGTTTCACGAACGGCACTTTAGAAAGCCGTTCGTGAACCGAACGCGATACCCCCTAATAGCCCACACACTTAGAGGCGTGTGGCGCTAGTTAACCGATTGCAACATTGTTGCAATCGGTTATTAGAGGCTCTCCTGGGTGGCCGTCGTTCGACTACCGACCATGCGGCGGTCGGCCATCTTGGATCCCTTGTTCGTCAGCGGGTCCGTGTCGTCGAACGCATACTACTACCAATAGTTATTCGACGGCACGAACACCGCTGAGCCTCCCAGACGTTCGGGAGTTTCAGGACCAGGTTCACCCAAAGCAATCGGTTCCTTTTGTGGGTTTTGTAAGAAATGTGTTTTCTGTGCGGCGTTCGGTTAATTTGGCTGGGATCTGAGCGGCAATCTCACGAATGATGCGCCCAGACCCCAGCTATCTACCGAACGTCCATTCGTGTAAATCCACCGTGTATTTTAAAAGTTATGTATTTTTATATGAATTGCCGGTTCTGCTGCACGAGGGGATAATCCCCTTAACGGTGCATTCTGGGAGGATGATCCCTCTCGTGCAGCAGTGCCTGATGGGAGAAATATGTTATACTGTAAGTCCCCCATGTAGTCCCCTCTGGGAGTGCCCCTGGGAAGGGACTCAGGAGACCCCTTGCATGGGGACTTGTATAAATTGTCGTGCTGAATAAAGGATTGTCAGTTGACTCCCAAAACTGTGTCTCGTCCGGTTATTGGGAGGTTGGGGATATTGCCTTGGTGTTTTCAGCGCTTGACTGTGGATTCGTTCTGGACCAGCGGAATTCGTGGATTTTATATTGGCGTTCCGCTACAATTGGTGGCAAGCGACGGGATCCAACTCTACAGCCGAATACAGCGCATTCGAATGAAAGGAACTACCGAACGGAAAGGCAATTCGTATGAAACAAGCAGACGAAAGCGATCAGTGAATGGGGACTGATTACACGGCGTTAAAGAGACAGACGCTAAAGGAGCTGCTGGAGGCTAGAGGGAAAAGCGCTAGCAATAAATCGAAAGCAGTACTGATTGCAGAGCTAATGGAGGGCGACCAAGCGCACAGCAGTCCACCCCCACCTGCCAGAGAGGAAACACCATACCAGAGGGAACTGAGAACCCGGCTGGAATTTGTACCCCAGCCAGTAACCCTGGACATCTTAACTATACTGATGGCGGACGTCCAGGATTATATTATGGCACAGCAACACCAGAGGTCACCATCCAGGGCAGAATCCATCGCCAATTCATTCTGCGCTCCAGTGAAGCAGAAAATACCTTACCAGGCATTTAAAGCATTCTGCGAGGAGAAAGACGAGATTGACGGATACCTGCAGGATTTTGAGCGGTTGTGCGACCTACATGATCTAGAACAGGCTATGTGGGTACCCCTACTGGCAGGCAAGTTGGCAGGACGAGCAGCCGAGGCGTATCGCGCTGTGCCCAGAGAAGATAGCAAGGACTATTTTAAAGTTAAGAGGGCAATTCTGGAGAGGTATGCCATAACCCCGGAGGCATACCGGCGTAAATTTCGAGGATTGAGGAAGCCCGAGAAAGATTCCCACGCTGAGTGGGCACATAAGCTCGACCAAGCGTCGCAAGGATGGATTCAGGCGAGCCAAGCTACCACAATGGAGGAACTGCGCCAGCTCATCTTGCTGGAGCAATTTTTAACGGACTGTCACCTGAGGCACAAGAATGGGTAAGGGACAGGAAACCCCTCACCCTGACCGAAGCCGCCCGGTTGGCGGATCAGCATTTTGACGCCCGAAGGCATCATGGGCTTCCCAACAGGGCTCCCCTGAGACCAGCTGTACCACACCACCCAACCATCTCCACACCCGCCAACGCTACTCCATTCCGGCCACCATCAGGAAACCCCCCACCGCCATCACGCTACAATGGCAGGGCCAACATACAATGCCATACCTGCCGGCAGTGGGGGCATATGTCCCGGGAGTGCACCCAGAGTCGGAGCAGGCAGGCGTGGAACCAAGTACGGCAAAACTCCGCGCCAAGGGCAGTGGCCCATTTCTACCACACCGAACCTGACCACTCGGAGCTGACAAGTCTATCAACCGAAGAACCATTGGGGGTTCTGTACGAGGTGATGTCTGTGCAAGCCACGGACAACCGGCAGCATCACCGCCAAGTTGTATTTGTGGGAGGGAAAGAAGTGCAGGGGCTGCGGGACTCGGGAGCCACCTTGACCTTAGTGGCCCCTCATTTAATCCCAGATACGGCCCACACTGGCGGATCAGTGGCAGTCCGGGTAGCAGGGGGAGCTATGTACCGGTTACCCACGGCCAAAGTGCATTTGAACTGGGGTGCTGGGGAGGGGGTTGTAGAGGTGGCCATAATGAAGAAACTACCGGCCGATGTTGTTTTGGGGAATGACTTGGGCCCGATGACTTCTGCGTTCCTTCCCCAGGCCCCTTCCCAAGAGGCGCATCCGGTAACCACCCGGCAACAGGCTCGCACCACGGCATTCCCCGCACACTCTGAGGCTCAGGTAAGACACCATGACCCCCCCTTGACCGACATGACTTGGGACACCCCGACCACATTTGAAGCTGAGGTTCAGACAGACCCCACACTGCAGGTGTACCGAGATAGGGTAGACACGGACCAGGTGGGGCGGGAGGGAGAACGGTACGTATGGGAAAAGAAGTTACTGTACCGGGTGGCGGAACGGGCCATAGGCAGCTCGGTGACGCTCCAAACCAAGCAGCTAGTAGTACCACAGAAATATAGGCAGGAGTTACTGAGGATCGCCCATGACATCCCTCTGTCCGGCCATCTAGGGATGACCCGGACCCGGTATCGCTTAACGCACGCATTCTTTTGGCCCGGGATTTCCAAAGACGTAAGGCAATATTGTACCTCCTGTGATGTGTGCCAGAGGGTAGGCAAAAGGGGGGATCGCCATAAGGCAAAACTATGTCCCCTCCCCATAATTGAGGAACCGTTCAGCCGGGTAGCAGTAGATATAGTAGGACCACTACCAAAGCCCAGCCCCTCTGGGAAACGGTATATCCTGACCGTGGTGGACTACGCCACCCGGTACCCCGAGGCGATTGCTCTAACTAATATCCACGCGGAGACCGTAGCCGAAGCCTTGATGAAAATCTTCTCCCGAGTAGGGTTCCCACAGGAAATGGTCTCAGATAGGGGGACCCAATTCACGGCTGAGGTTACTCAGCAGTTATGGAGGATATGTGGCATAAAGCCGATCATTAACTCCGCGTACCACCCGCAATCCAATGGATTATGTGAGAGATTCAACGGTACCCTAAAACAGATGCTTCGGACATTCGGAGAGACCCATAAGGACTGGGAACGATTCCTTCCCCATCTGTTGTTTGCATACAGAGAGGTGCCCCAAGAGTCTACGGGTTTTTCCCCCTTTGAACTATTGTTTGGGAGAAGGGTCCGGGGGCCGTTGGACCTCATTAGAGAGCATTGGGAGGGAGAGAGTAGTGCAGATGGGACCCCTATTGTACCATACGTGCTGGCGTTCCGGGATCGCCTGGAGGAATTGACCCAGGCGGTGCGCACCAACCTCCAGGCCGCCCAACAACGACAGCGCCGTTGGTATGACAGAGGGGCCAGAGACCGTAGTTTTCAAGTGGGGCAGAAGGTGCTAATCCTTAAACCAGTCCGCACCGATAAACTACAGGCCGTCTGGCAGGGCCCATACCAGGTGGTAGAGCAAAGATGCGATACCACCTATGTGATCGGCCCATGCTCCGGAGTAGGGAAGAGACGCATGCTCCATGTGAACATGCTCAAACCCTACCACGAGCGGACGGAGGACGTGGCAGCTATTTGCACGCCCGCCTCCGAAGATCAGGAGAACCAGCCCATTCCCGATCTGTTAGAGCCGGAGGAGCAGAAGGAACCCTCCCAGGGGGTTCAACTGGGGGAGCGGCTAAGTCCTCAAGAGCGTATTCAGGTACGAGAACTGATAGCAGCAAAGAGCGCTACCTTTTCTAATCTACCTGGGTACACTCCACTAGCCACCCACCGAGTAGAAACCCCGGGACAGCTTCCCATGCGACAGACTCCATATCGGATTCCTGAATCCGTGCGGGAACATATGAGGAAGGAAATTGAAGAGATGTTGCAGTTGGGGGTTATTGAACACTCAGATAGCCCCTGGGCATCGCCGGTAGTCCTGGTTCCCAAGAAAGATGGTACCACCCGGTTCTGTGTGGACTACCAGAGGTTGAACGACAAAACTGTGTCGGACGCCTACCCGATGCCTCGGATAGACGAACTGCTGGATAGGATGGCCAGGGGTCAGTATCTCACTACCATAGATTTGTGTAAGGGATACTGGCAAATTCCACTAGCCGAGGACGCCATTCCTAAGTCGGCGTTTGTCACCCCGTTTGGCTTGTACCAATTTCGAGTCATGCCATTCGGGATGAAGAACGCCCCCGCGACATTCCAGCGGATGGTGGATCGGCTACTGGACGGGTTCCAGGACTATGCGTGTGCGTATCTGGACGATATTGCCATCTACAGTCAGACCTGGGCAGAACACCTACAACACATAGGGGCAGTAATAGACCGGATTCGAGAGGCAGGGCTTACCTTGAAACCCAGCAAATGCCACATAGGGATGGCAGAGGTCCAGTACTTAGGACACCGGGTTGGTAGCGGGCAGCAGAAGCCTGAGCCCGCAAAGATTGAAGCTGTAGCCCAGTGGCCTA